>WBMZ01003449.1:0-129581 GCA_013400975.1 Atrichornis clamosus | reverse complement strand
ACACAAACCCACCACATATGTGAACTCTGGGAATTTCGATATGGGAGTTAAATTTGTTTTACTATTCATTGCACTTCTCTCACAAAGTTTCTTGTTTGTTGGAAAGGAGATTGTGAATGGTTTTACACTTCGGTGCTAAATATAAGAAGTAAAGCACATATTCTTCATTCCTAATTATGTTTATTACAGTACTTTGCTAGAAATCAGGATCATTTAAGTTTCTGGAACACAAAGAATGTTGAAGAGGATCGTGCAAATAAAATAAAGTTACCTTTACTATTTATGTTTAAATAAAATTTGGTTGTGTTTATCTCTTTCCTACTACTCTGGTACTGCTATCAGAGAAGTAAATTAATTTTTAACTCAAATGCCTGTAGTTTCACTGACTTGATTCAATTTTTGTTTATTCATGTCTGGTCTGGATTTACGTTTTATTTGTATGATTCCATAAAATTACATGTGTGTCGTTAAAAGACTCTCTGGGTATAGGGAAAAGAATCTGGGTAGCAGCAGAGTTAGAGAAAAGTGTGTCCTAGGAATCAGTCCTTGATACCTGCTTGTTTTGAATATCAGTTCCAATTTCTATAATAAACACCACCTTTCCTCAATTCATATACAGGACAATAGTGAAACATCATTGGGGAAATTCCAGTTCTCTTAAGTCCCTTCTGGTTTTGGCCTTGGACGCCTTTTTACGTGCTTCAGCAGTAATCCAGTCATGTAGTTGTGCTGTGTTATTCTGTAGGTCCTTAAATTATTGATATATCATTGTGTTTAGCTCCAGGGCTTCACAGGCACTTAATTTCACTCGCCTGTGCCTGTTCAGAAACAACCACTAGTGAGTACCACTCTCCCACCTAAAACCTGTCCTGTGAGCTTGGTTTCAGTGAGCAAACGCTTCAGTGCTACATCAGCGACCAAAGAAGCCTTAAAGCTTGCTGTAGATAATGCTTCAGCTATTGGCCAATGGCTGTGTGGGAAGCTGAAGTCTACCAGACCATTTGGGTGTTCAAAATCCCAAGTGGAAGGAGGCGCCTAACATTTCCTACTGTTTTGCTGCTTGTCAGAGTGAAGGTGGCAACCCGTAATTTAAGCACATTGAATCATACCCTGTAGTATCTCTCCCAATTTCCACTGGCTGCTTAGGAATTTCAGGGCACCTCTAAATCTCAGGCAGGTAAAATTCCAGAGAGGTAGAACCTAAATTGGTCAAACTGGAGTCCTTGTTACATTTGCATACACAAATGCACTGGAAAGTTGTGAATAAATGTGATTTATGAACCTGAGCTGATGCCATAGGTATTATATTTTAAATTCATGGCACTATTCACTGTAAAGTTGTGACAGGTGAAGTAAACAGAGTTCCTGTTAACACTCTTGTGCTTAATAATAGCTACTTTTAAATTAAAATAGTCAATCTTTTTCTTCTTCTTTTTTTTTAATTTAAACTCTATTTATGTCAGTAAATGCACACAAGAGTGGCCAAATTGTAAGAGTTTTATTTTGGCTTTATATTTAGTGCAGGAAAAGTCACACTTGTCCATCTGTATTGCAATGAGCAGTCTACACTCAAGCGTAATGAAGGGGACTGACTCTCTTTATATATACCCGATCCTGTACCAAAGCCTGAAAAAACCCTGCACAGAAGAAACTGTGGGGAAAACAAGAGTTTTAAAATTTCAGTAAGGGTGTGAGGGTTTTCGGATAGGTCTTGACAGAAGATTGAGACAGTTTGACTTTCAGGGACAAAGAATATATTAAATTTTAGAGGTGCATTATTAAAGTATTTTTGTTCTAAAGAATTTTATAGATGGCATTACAAACTTAAATACATTAATAAGGAGAGACCTTACTCAGGCAAATGTAGATCATTCTGTTAAAGAGATTTATGGATAGCTACTGTCTTTTAAAACTTCGAGACTCTTAGCAGGTTGTGCTCTGAATCTTTTCATTTCCTCTGTCAGTATAAATCAAGAGTTATTTCAGTTGAGGCAATGAAGCTACACCATCATAAGATCAATGAAAGGTATAGAAGTGGATCCTGTAACCTTCCTGTCAATGGACAAAGCTAAAATAAGGAAATTGAAATTGTTGCAGAAGAAATCCATTTATCATCAGAGGTGATTTTGCAGTTTTAGCTCTGTTTTAAGGTTCTCAGAAGCAGAATCTGTATAATGAAACTCTCTGATCTGTGTAATTATATTTTTTTCATATTTGAAAAGCACCGATCATCACTTTTCATCAATTACATGTAGATTCTTTTTTAGAAATTTATTATTATGCTGTTTTTGTTGTTTGTGTTCCTCTTTTTGACTTCTTTGCAGCAACTTTGTCTGGTGTCCCACTTCTTAGCCACTAGCCGTGTGCAGATATTCTTTCAGCTACCCTATATAAGCATTGCTATTACCATAGCATTTCAGTTTGTTGTACAATTCCTAATCCTTCTCCAGTGAAGAGGTGTATCTTAATCTACAAATAAGCCACTTCCCTGATGACCTGCCTCTGATAATAACCATTATAACCCAATACCAACTGCCTAGGCAAGTGGATTGAAATAGGGCAGATCTGCAATTAGAATTTCCCAGTATAATCCCCCCAATTTCATCAGTGGACTTAGTGAGCCAAAAGTGGTGCCACTGTGTTTAAGAGGTGTTTGGGGATTTCTCCTTCACAGGTTTTTAAATAATTTCCAAACCTGTGTAATCCTCTAATATTCATAGCTTCCCACTTCTGCAGTCAGTAGTACCGTTGTACACAGCAGAGCTCTGATGAGGCACAATTTGTTCAAAACAAGAGCTTCTGTAGTTCTTAAAGAGAAAATTAACATATTTTTCAGTGACTGTTCATCCTTGCTGGGTATTCCAGGAGTTCCTGTATACTTTCTTGGCCTAAGAACCATGCATTGAATCTTGCCCATGTAAATTGGAATTCCCGTCAGTTTTAATAACAACAAAGCCTTTATCTCCATGACTGTAATGCATTGGCATTATCCACTTATACCAGATGAATGGTTATGACTTTAGAATATATCCTCTTTACTCTCAAATTAGATTTTAGGTCAGGAGGAAAATATTGAATGGACCATATATTGCAGGACCAAATTGTGTTTGTAATCTAAATGTGTAGTTGGTAGTGCCCACCCATACTGTACGTGCAGAACATCAGTGCCCCATTTGTAGATCTCACAAATACTAACATTACTTAATGTGTCCCAGTTCCCATAAATAGGTCATTGTGGTGTCAGAATCTCATAAATGCCAGCTCCACTGCAGGTGCAACTCACAAGTTCAGTCTGAGTGGAGGTAAAACCACAAGGAGATTGTCCCTTTTTTGAGTCTGGCAGCCTTAACACTGCTGTGGCACAAAGGACATAAATGACTGGTAAAATTACAGCATCCTGGTATATGTTTCAGTGCCAGATTATGCCTGAGCTTGTATCCTGTATATCATAGCAGCAGGTTGAGTGCAGAATCCCCAGTGTCTCAGGCACTGTCCTTAGAAAACCCTTTTTACCAAGCCATAGGAGAGGGGTCTCTGGTGGGTACTTGAGGCTTGTTGCCTTAGCTTTCCTGAGAGGATTTTCTCCAACAGAATCCAGAGGTTTAAGGTCCCATTTCCTCTTCTCTGACTCATTTTCCTGTCACAGAGTGTCAAATCAAGATGATCTCCCTCATAGACCTTTCTTTCTGTTAATCAGTAAAGATATTAATTTTTCATCTTTAGATATGAATGAACACACATTGAATGCTTCACTTACAGCAGTAAATCAAGAGCAACTCAACTGAGGCCAGGAATATCAAACTCATGTCACAAAGAGGAAAACCTAGTTATTCATACTTTTTTAACATGAAAAAGTATCTACAAGATCCTATTAGTCCCAGCACTATGGTTTAACCAGAGGTCATTTTATGTCTTTGCCCATGTGACTGAACATGAGACAGGGTCGGTCACAAATCAGTCAGTCCTGCTACTCATGATGAGCAGGGGAGCATTTTCCACCATTATTCCTGATTTCATGGGCCTTGAGCACCAGGGCACACAGTGTTTTGCCAGAATATAAAAGGAAACAAGTCTTATAGCCTCAGACAGAAAAGTTTGGCTTTGAAGTAGAGTAGAAAAAGAGGAGAAAGAAGTGTTTAACGATATCTTGCATGTCTCTTTACCAGGCATAGAAAGATAACTATAAAACTGTTTAAAACATAATCCCAAACCCAAGCTGCCCTGCTCTGTGAATAAATCAACAATTTATAGAAACACGTTCAACAGCTTCCTGGAAGCAAAAGGGAACATTAAGGATTTTTTGCTTCATAAAGCAGCACCACATCCAATAAAATTCAAACTATTTTGGGTACTGGCTGGAGACGTCAGTCAGTGTCACAGGAGTCATGCAGACTGTCGGGCTCATCAAGTTTAATCAGTATCATAGATTTACATATAAACCCACAAATTTGACATCAGTTTTGCTGCCTTTTTTTTTTATTTTTTGAAAATGTTCTTACTATTCCCATATTCACTTAAATTAAGTGCAAGGAATTTAAATACAGTATTTAAACGGAAGTACCTGCTGTCATACACCATCAGCAAAAGAGATGACAATTTGCTAACTTTAAATAAAATTAAATTTAAAAAATAATAATTATTTCCTTCCAGCTGGTCTCTGCGTTTTAGCTGGTTGACACTGGTAGTTTACACAGCAATAAAATGTGTGGTTGTGTTTCTCAGGGCAGTTTAAACACGTAGCTCAAAGGAACAATTGCTGCATGGCTCGTCCTCACACTCGCACAGAACTTTCCTCTGCCACCTGTGCTAGCTATGAATCTTCAGTCATTTCCTAGATGAAATTTGCTTTTCTTCCCCAGTTTTGCCACACATTTATAGTATAAAGAGACAAGACCTAAACCGTTGAGAGTCCCTGCAGATGCAGGAAGGTTCACGACTGTGAGTGTGCTTTGGAGGGACTGTGGGCACACAGCTGGTGAAAACAGAGGAAAGAAGGTGTATGAACCCCTGACACCTCCTGGAATCTTTAAAGACTTTCTGTAAGATTTACTGGATCTGTAAGTGTCTAATACACCAAAAAAAATGAACCTTGCCTTTTTTTCTCTTGTTCATTGAAACTATCCCTCTTTGTTCTGCAGAACTCCTTGTGAAATTTAAAAAGTAGTGGGAAGCTCTCACGCCCAGCCCCTGCTTAGTTTGCATGTGAATGCTCAGTTGATTGTGGGAAGTAACAATTAGGAGGACAATGGGTAAAGGAGGAAACTGGAGACATCAGCTAACACCTGTGAATCACAACTTAAACAGCTTTCTTTTCCATAATTAATTGAAGAAGCAGGCACAATGCACATTGACTTGGAAATGCTGTCTACAGAGAACATTGGTACATGTAAATCCTTTTCCAGTGCCCATACTTACCTGTGAGGTCTGATCTTAGTCAAGAGTGAATGTTGTGAATTGTTGCAAGGGATAGTTGGGGAGGGAGGGTGGGAGAATGAGAAGAGAAAGATATTAAAGGGCAATCACATCACATGGAGGAGGCAGAAGTCTGATGAAGTTAATAAAACATGGACTTCAGATAGGTAGCAGAAATTCATTGTAAGATACAAAAACATGTAAACTTGCAAATAGCAATTATGATTTAATGTCCTGTAATCAGTACTACATTTCTGCATTAAAGAAAAAGAAATTAATGTTATGAAACTGTTTCATTAAATTATTTATTTAACATTAAATTATTTATTCATGCAGAACATGAGCAGAATTCTATGGCATTTTCTCAAGGAAGCAATGCATATGCATGCTCAATATGCTCGAAGACAAATATTTCTTAAATAGGTTGTATTGTACTTCTCTGAAACAGTAATGTGTCTAGTTAAGATTATGACTCTTGAAATGACAGTCTCAAAAAAACCTGTATCTGCAATTTACATACATTAATAATTATTAGAGGGCATAGTCATCTATTTGACCATATCACTGTGTTGGTAGAATTGTCCTGGCATAAAAAGAGTAATGGTGAAGGTTTTTCAGTAGTCAGAGTAAGTCAATAAGCATTTACACAGATATTTTTCTCTAGAAAAATATAACATCATTTAAAAGCAACTAGTATCTAACCTTCTCTCCATAAAGTTTATGGAGATGCAAGTAATCTCACATACTTTAGCTGTAATTATGCCGATGACAGTACACAGTGAAACTATTTTAGAGTATTTTATTCATTATCCTTAAATAGGATCAGTAGTACAAAGTTAGAGAAAGCGTGTAAAGTCATGATTACACTGAAGCAAAAGTTTAACTCTCATTGACATCCTATTTATCTAAATGGTTCTTTCTAAAAGATACCACAAAAGAGGGTTTCTTCATGGAGACTTGCATTAATTTTAAAAGAGAAAGAATAGTTGTGATGAGAGAGGGAGGAAGGAAGGATGGGAGGGAAGGAAGGAAAGGGAAAGAAGGAAGGGAAGGGAAAGAGGGAAGGGAGGAAGGACGAATGGACTGATTGTTTGCTTGGCTTTTGTCCTTGATATGCTACAGTGTTAATGATATTTATATTCTGTTTAACCAGTACTTACCATTTGAGATCCAAGATAAGGAGGAAGTAAATTTTTCATCAGTAACTAAAACCGTGATTATCGTGTTGGAGGGGGGTGTGTCAGCAACACTTCAAGGTCCTGTTAGGATTCTGGTTCTAATATTGTAAATTAATTACTGTTTTGCAGATTTGGTGTACGGATACTATAGACAACAGCGGAAATTGATTGAAGAGATTGATTGGTCATATACAGGTAAGCAAAACTGTCTATTGAAGAACTTATTTCACTTTGATATTTTCATGTTCATTGTTACAACTTGAAGAGCCTCATGTGTCTGTGTATTACTTACCATATGTCTAAACAGTTGCTAAAGTAAAAATGTAGGAAATGGAATCTGAAAAAATGCAGGAACTTTACAATGAGAGAGTATTTTTGTGTCTTACATCTACTACTTTTGGAAAGAGAAAGTCCTCATCCTTAAAACCTCAGCCTGAGACCTGACTTATTTGATGAAGACTGGGCCAATCAATTGTTAGGTGCTCACTTACCATCTGAATATTACTGTCCTAGCAAGTCTTAAAAGCAGACAGAAAGGCTGAAACAAGGTACAGCACATGATCTGGGAAAGAACCTATCCATGTACTTCATACAAACTTCTACCCTTAACTTCTGAGCACTTGAGCATCCTTTCCAAGTCCCACCCTGACTCTCCTAAAAACTCAGTCACTTTGTCTCCCTCATTTGCATAAATAAGAAAGACAATACTCTGAAATTCTGCATTACTATTGCCTCATCAAAGAAGAACAATGGAAAATTCACAATTAGCCTCTTAGGTTCTTATGTATAAGTCAAGCACTTTCAGTAGTACTGAAAAGGTAATTTTGTCCTAAGTGTCTTTTTCCCAACATGTAGGAAGTGACTTTTTAATGTGTGTAGACTCTTACATTTTAAATTGCTTAAGTTGTTGTTTCAAAAATACCAATCTATGAAAAACAGGGACTGTGAAATTTCAGTCTTTAATAAATTTGATTCAAAATATGTTCCTGTAGTTAAAGAAGATTACACCATTCTTTTTATTTTTCTCACTCTCTTTCTCATGTTCCAGACAGTTTCTATCTTCTAGAATAGAAAATATCTAACAAGTTTTAAGCCTAGAGAGAATTGAAACAGGCTAGTCATAAACCCTTCAAAATGAGATTTATAATGAAAACTCCCACTTACACAGGTTGTACTGCAAAATTCAAGCATGAGATCAATCAATACAGTATTTCATGTTCAAAGTCGATCCATTTTTTAATATTGTAGTTAGACGACTTCAGGGATAAACCTCCAGGATTCCTGGTGACCAGCAGGCCGTCTTTAAAGAATAGCAGATGGGATTTGTTTAGGATATCAGAAGGCCGAGCTCCTCCCTAGGCTGCACAGAGCACCCACACGTTCTGCAGCTGCTGCAGCAGCCACAGATCACCCCTGGTGGATATTTTGTATGGAAAAACAGCACAGACTCAGCAAGTCAGAGGATCCATATCTGTTCTCTCCCTTAACATGTGACGTACCTGTGTGCAGTCATCTCAATTCATGTGCTTTGCTCTAGCGTCTCCACTGTTGGCAAAGCCTTTCTTCCCACCCAGACCTGTGTAGGAGCCCTGCCTAGCATCCTGCTGCTCCTGCGGCTCCTGCCCAAGATGCATCCTGCCCTGCTCCTGCCGCCTCACCAGCCCTTTGCTGCACAGGCTCTGTGTGCCCCCAGCTTTCTTGAGACAGCTGATTCAATGTGTGCTCAAAAATGGATACTCAAAGATTTTGGGGAAGGCTGCTTGTAAATCAGGTACTCGGAGCTTGGGGCTAAAACTTTGTTGCAAGCTGTGTCGTATGGGATGGTTTGCTGAGAAACCAGGCAATTCGTTCATGTCATGAGATATAACACACACATTGAGCTTTCACTTATAAAAAGACAGTGTTACTGAATGTGAATAAAAATTACAGATTATGACGTGTTTTGGAGGCACAGAAGTCTGGAGACTTGACCCATGTTGGTTTTGATCTCCTTCATTTATAACTTACTTATTTTATTCCTGAGGCAAGATCAGGTACTGTATGTATAACCACTATACCTAGCACAGACTTATGATTTTGAGGCTTAGACCAACATGCACATTTCTGAATGGATAAACTGTGCTTTGTCAGGATATCATTTCTTCAGACACCAGTTATATTCTTCTGTCTTATAACCTGCTCACTAAAACACCTGAAAAATTAAACTCGATGTGCCAATGAAGTGTTATGAGTGGGCCTGGGGATTCTGCAACCACAGAGTTCAATTCATCACGGCTAAGAAAAATCTAGCTGGCTCAGTAAATTAAACTGAGTTTGAGCAGACGTAATTCACTGTATCAAATAAGAAATTTCAGATACATTAGCCACAGTGGGCCAATACACTCCTTTACTGGGATGGTGCTGTGAGATGAAAGTAAAATGGACATAGAGTGTCTTACCTGTTAAAGTTATCCAATTTCTGAAGGTGAGGTTTCATAATAAAGCAATTTCACACACTGGAAATTAACGTGAGTCATCATCAAATTTTGACTCTTGGGTAAATGTATAATGAAGTCATGAATGTTACTGGAAATATTTTGTAATACTTCTAAGGGTTCTGCTTTAAGCCATGGACAAAGCCTGCATTTGCAAGCATTAATTTAACTTTTTGTGTCCTGACTTTGCATGTATTTGCATAAACAAATACAGTGTTATACAACTGGAAGGTGCAAGTGCTTGTTACAGATGCATCCAATTTTTTAGAAATAGTGGATCCTGAAGCTAGTATGTTTGTAACAGTTATTCACTTTTATTGTATTTTTCAATAAAACAGTCATAGAAATTAAAAAAAATATATCATGAGTATTTTCAAATGGTGTCATATGGCAAAAGTGAATCCAACCATTTTTTGTTCTAGGAAAACCCAGTGTATAGTGAGTGTTCGATTTCCTTAAATCAGTTACATGCTAATTGATAAGTAAAGATCATTTAGACAGTATTTAAGTGCATCACTAAGTTTAGTCATTCACATATTATGTCAAAGCATAAAGCAATTAATATGAGCCTTAGTTATTTTCTGTCGTAGAAGTGAAAGATTAATTTTTATTGATGCTTTGCTTATCTGCATTGTTTTTGGCCAAAGGAATGGTATAATGCTGTTTTCTGGTTTTGTTTTTTGTGGTTTTTTTAACATGGCTGGTTGATAGTAGTCTGTGGAAAGTTCAAGTCTGAAAGTTCACATGTAAAACTGGCTAGCAAGACCACAAAAAAGATTTTTTTTCCCCAGTGAAATGATTTTTTGTTGAGTTTCACTCTTGGGATTTTGGTTCTTGTTCACAACAAACAAGTTACATTCTTTAGGGAAAAAAAAACACAGCTGAATTTTGTTAAAAGCAAGAGATTCTAAACAGTCTTCCAGGAATTATAAAAGCTGAGGGTTTTAAACATTTTTTAAAATTGCATGTCCTATGTAAATGAATACCACAGTCAGATCAGTGTTCTTTGTCTCACCATCTAGGAGTGTTATGTTCAGGCTGAGCTGCTGTTTATTATGTGATACGCTGTTACACAATTGCCTTATAAATATTGGCAACTCTGATCTTGAGGAAAGGGTGATTTGAGTATAAACTGTTCGGTCTCCAGGTATTCAAAGAAAATTTTTATTATTTGCAAGCAGAATCTAAATAATATTTCCTTTTTCTCTGCGGAGAAACATCATGTATCACAGAATCACATTATGATTTAGGTTTGAGTGGCCCATGGAGATCATGTGGTCCCAGCCCCAGCTCAAAGCAGAGCAAACTTCAAAGCTGAAACATGTTGCTCAGACTTTGTCTAGCAGAGTATTGAAAATCTCCAAAGAAGGAGATGCTGCAGTTTGGGCAGTGTGTTATTTTGAAAACATTTTTTCACTTACCCAACTGTGATACATCTTATTGCAGCTTGTGGCCGTTGCCTCTCGCCCTTTGTGCACTGCTCTGTAGAATGCCTTCGTGGAGCAGTAGACTTCACCTGTGTTCCCCCTCCTAGCTTGAGCTTCAGCTAATTCAAGTGCCTCAGCCTCTCCTTGAACATGATGTACTCCGACCCCCAACCATCTCAGCAGCCTTTAGTTTGTAAATATCCATCTCATCCTGGGTTCGGGAGGAAATCAAAACTGGGCTCTGCGTTCTCAATGTCGCCTCACTGGTGTGCAGTAGAGCAAGACAGTCACTTCCCTGGTCCTGCTGGCTCCTCTCTTGCTAAGGTAGCCCAGGACAGTGCTTGTCTTCCTGGTTTCAGAGGCACACTGCTGACACACACAACTCATTGTCCATCAGGATTATTAATTATTTCTTCTCCCAGGCAACCAGTGACCAGTGAGAGGACACAGTTTGCAGCTATGCCAAGGGAAGTTTAGGCTGGACATTAGGAAAAAATTCTTCACTGAAAGAGTGATTGGGCATTGGAATGGGCTGCCCAGGGAGGTGGTGGAGGTGGAGGTGGTTTTAAACACCTGGAGGTGTTTAAAAAAAACCTGGATGTGGCACTCAGTGCCGTGGTTTAGTTGATAGGGTGATGTTAGGTCATAGGTTGGACTTCATGATCTTGGACGTCTTGTCCAACCTAGTTAATTCTGTGATTCTGTGATATTTCCAGATAATTTTTAATATCTGGTGTATATCATTAGTAATGTACAATGTTGATGCTCTTCTGGTGCTTGCACCAATACTTCCTTCAATGGCTAAATGTAATGATTTCTTTGTTTTGCTCCCATGTTGTTGAACTAATCTTGTTAAACCTGAAATTATTATCTTTTTGTGTCTGATTCAACAGCCCCCTGGAGATATGGCCCTAGTTTACCATTCCCCTTAATCTTGATACACAGACAAAACTTTAGTTATTATTTGAAAGGCTGGGTTTGCCACCCCAAGTCCTGGGAATTTGCAGTGATTGCTTCAAATGTTCATGCCTGTAGTTTGGCTCAGAAATTAAAATGGCCTTGTTTTCAGTGGTACTGAGAAAATGTAATTCTCTTTCTTGCCCAAACAAGATCTAATGTTTTAATTTCAAATGTTCTATCATATTTCAATACTGAGGAGATTCTATTTCAAAGTCACTGCTCATAAAGTTTATGGGAAAGTATGTTGTTGTTTATATCCATAACAAATGTATGGGTGTGTTTTGCTTTTCACTCAGCCTAAAAAGTGAACAAGTATCTGCACTATCTCAGCTGTGGCTGAAGAGAGTGATTTTAACATTGGTAGCTAATTCTGCTTATTCTGTAAAGTGTCTGCTGCTTCTGCTACCCCCCCAGTTTGATCCAGGTAAACTGGAAGATGTGAGGCTCTCTGCTCATCTTCACCCTGTCCCTCTGTTAGCAGCCATCTGCTGGGAGCATGGACAAGGTCGGGCATGCAGGAGCTTCTCCCTGCCCCGCAGCTACAGGGAAGGAGAGGCTGTGCTGATGAGTGTTTGTGTGAGTGTGGGCTTGGTGCATGCTCCCTGTGAGACTGCTCCAGCAGCAGGGCAGAGGGAGTCAGGAGGGAAAGGCAGGGGTCCGGGTCCTGGCCATCACTGCCCAGGGAGCAGCGTGATAGATGAGCCATTTTGTGAGCCAAATCCTGACAGTCGGCCTGTGTGGGAGACTGGGGGGCAACAGCAGGAGCCTGCTGGAGGTGGGATCCAGGCGCTGCCTGCTGAACTGACTGCTTTAATGGACAGTTCTACCAGACCAGACTGAAACGTCTCCAAGAGAACCATGGTCAAAAGCTGATGAAACCTTCTGCCTTCAGTGGCTTGATAAAACTGTGTTCTGGGGAGATGATGCATACCAAATTATGTGGCTGTTACAGGCCTGGGTGCAAAGAGATTTCAGTTTCCTGACAAGTGTCTGTGAGAAAGCAAGGCTTTCTCAAGGACGCTGCAGGAAAACAATCTAAAAGTATTGTAAACTATGGTCTTGGTATGAGACGAAAGAAGAAAAAACATGAGGTAAGAGTTGCTGGGTCCAGCCAATCCCTCCAGGGGGTGGCTGGTGAGTGAACAAATGACCTGTTGTTAGTCCAGCGTGCTAAGGTATATAAGCACCTTTGTAAATATAATAAAGAGGTCGGTTTGCATCTGCATAAGGCCGTCGGTGTCGTTGGTGTCCGGGCCCACTTGCGACAAAATTAAGTTCATTTTTTTTCCTTGCTAACTGCCATGGCAGTAACAGAATAGCTTCGTGAGAAGATCTAGTCCTTTTATGACCTCCTGTGAAATAAATCATTTTGTGTTTCGTGTTTACTGGGTATAATCATGACTGATGTGCTGTATCAGTTGTGGGGAACAAAGAATAGCCTATACTCTTGGGCTCTGTGGGTTCCTTCCATAAAGGGTACTGCATAAGAAATGGAAATAACATACTTTCCTTTATTAACTCATAAAAATAGCTCTGCAGAGGTTCTTTTCTTTTTTAGTAGACCTTATGCTTCAGAGGCTGTCATACCTTTTCTTGCATGATAGCTCATTACATGTATTTACATCCCCCAGATCACACAGTCACTCATGGTTCCAGTGTTTTGTCACTAAATTCACAGGCTCGCTAATTAAAACGCCTATTACACTATTATGGTTTTTTTGAAAGCTGATGATTCTGCAGCAGAAATTGCATAGTTATGCATCTGTTTGCGTCAAAGAGACAAGGTGTCCTCAAGCAAGAAGCTGCATGCTGGCATTTCTGGCCATTGAGAAATTCCTTTTAAGATATCTCAGTGTACTGAATCAACAACACAAAGCATGTTTTTCAACACAAATAAGATATCTATTCAGTATATTTGTGGATTTGGAATTCATATAAAATGATATGGTTCAGAAGAGTCTGTTTCCAACAAGCTTTCATTTCAAGGAAGAAAACTGAGCTTTGAGCAGCAGAAAGCTATTAGCAGCAAAGGGGAATTTATTTAGCTTTTATTCAGTCAATATTTGTGGGATAAACTGAGTGGAAAACTGTTTCAAGGGGGTTTGGGGGAGGAAGGAAGAGAATTGGACCCCAAATTTATGGAGTTTTCAAAGTTGGATGCTTGTAGTACTGATATAAAGAACTGCAGGTTGGTATTCACATTTGTCACATCACTGCTAAATTATAGCATTTTTATTTCAATTAATACTTAAGTGATCTCATTGCCAACGTTTTCTGATAAGAAACTCAGATAAGACCTGTTCCTTTCTTCATTTCACTCCTTTAATGCTATAAACAAAGGAAACTACTGGGTCATTTGCAGAAAGTGCAAGACATCTTCTTCTGTGCATCATGTAGATTTTTAAAATGCAGGAAGATTTGTTTCTGAAGTACAGAAGTCAAATGTGAGGTATTTGCATAGTGTGGCACTGCCGTTATGCTAAGGTCGGTCCAGGGGTCAGAAAGATGTAGAAACTACCCATTAAGTAAATGCATTTGGAATTAAAAGCTTTCTTTTTAGGAGTGCTATCTTTGGGAAAATACCAAAGTAAAATGGAAAAAGTCAGATTGTGAGTATCTCACCGTAGACGTAGCCTCATGAAGCCACTAGTTAAGCTTCTTTGCCCTTCAAAATAATCATAAAAGTATCCTTATGCACATACTACTGAATGATTTCTCACTTAAAAGTGCATTCAATCTGTGCTGCAGTAGGAAGGTTATGTTCTTGGGGACTACTTACTTGCCAAATGCACAGATGATTACTTTGAGATCATCATCACCTCCATATCAAGATGATCTATGGATGTGTGAGGTTTAGAGCCCAGCAAATAATTCTCCCACTGCTTATATTTACAGACGGTCTTGTTTAATCATCTGCTACATCCTTTTTATTTAGGGCTTTCTTACCGACATTTTTACTCAAAGACTATTCTGCTGTATTTATAACAGATTTTGGTTTCTTTTGAATTTCTAATGAATTCAAACCCCATTCATTTCAGTATGCACAGTTTGATAATACCTAATAATTAATTCTGTGCAATGTGCTCACAAATTTGAAGCTATTCCTGACTTTGCTGTATCTCATTAATTCAATAGCTATCAAACCCTTCTAGATAGATTTTCCGTGTTATGTTCTTAAACCCGTAAGCATTAAAGCAGTCCCCCAAAGGGCGTGGTTAGACGTTAGAAGTATGAGAGAGAAGGAAGATGAAGGGTACAAGGAAGGGTCCTGAGCAGAAGGGGTCAGTAGGAGTGTGGCTTCTCTGTTGACAGCAGAAAGCCCTCAGGTAGGCTCAGGTGCCCCGAGCACTGGAGTGGGGCCAGTGGGGGGAACCACCAGGGAAGTGGTCATAGCACCAAGCCCGTCTGAATTTNAGTAGGAGTGTGGCTTCTCTGTTGACAGCAGAAAGCCCTCAGGTAGGCTCAGGTGCCCCGAGCACTGGAGTGGGGCCAGTGGGGGGAACCACCAGGGAAGTGGTCATAGCACCAAGCCCGTCTGAATTTAAGAAGCATCTGAACAACACTCTCAGGCACACGGTGTGATTCTTGAGGTGTCCTGCACAGGCTCAGGAGTTGGACTTGGTGATCCTGATGGGTCCCTTCCGACTCATCGTATTCTGTGGTTCTGTGATTCTGTGAAGCCACAGCCTCCCACAAGCTCAGGGAATGACATGAGTTTGGCATGTCACCAGTGTGCTTGACTTAGTTGAGGAAAGCATAGGAGGAGCAGCACATGCTAATTCAGTTTTTTAATTTTGAGTGCTAAGTTACTGCAAATTACTGTAAACGAGCTTAACTCATGTTTTCATGCTGTACTATGGAATTTCATATTCAAATGCTATAACTTCTTTTCCCACAAAAAAAAAAGTTTTTCTAAAGCTTTTCAATTTGAGAAACTAGGGGAACCCATCAGTATCTCTATTTTGGAATAATCAGCATTTGCCACTAAATTTATCAGTTGAACTGCTCCCTCAATTATTTGATTGCCAGAATCACAGAATTTCAGTTCTGAGCATCTCTTCCAGCTGTGAAAAGTGCACAGTCCTTTTTGTGAGAAGACAGGTCTCTCTGCAGACATATTTAGCTAGTTCTTGCTGTGCTTCAACAGTTGTGCTTGCAACACACCCCATATACAAACTGTGATGGCCTCTTTCTGCTCCCTTCAAGAGCTTTCTTTATAAGAGATTAAACTGTGGCTTGATCTGATTGTTGCCTGGCATTTATCCTATTTTAGGAGCCACAGAAACAATGGACTGTCTTCTTTCATCCTTTATCATAGATGCTGCGTTTGAGACCTAAGCTGTTTTCCCTCAGTCAGTGGCTTCTCTGTCAGTGCACTTTATCTGTGTTAACCAGAGACGTTTTCAAAAGGTAGCTAAGAAAATGAAGATACTAAAAATGTAAAAGCAAATAGAGGGATAATGTGTTGAATGCTAGAAACGAGAAAGAATCGTTTACATGTAAAGACTTGGAAATTTGTTTTCCAGCTTCTGGTATTTCCCTAGCTCTGGAAGCAGTCAGTTCAGGGGTTGGGTGCATGGTTATAGACTGACTACAATTATTGTTACTGGGTTAATGGCATAAAGAAGCCCACAACAAGAAATAGCCAATTTTATGTTATGCTGCCTGAGTAATGGAAAGGGAAAAACTGAAAAAAACATTGTTGCTGGAGTATTTAGGAATACTGAATCTATGAATCATACATTTTTTTTCTCTGTTGTATTTCAGAACAGAGTGGATTTTCTACCTGCTTGTACATGTTCTGATGACTTTGCATATACACAGCACAGTGTGATCAATCTCTGTTGTTATGTTTTTTCTGTTATTTTTCAGGAAAGCAAATATTAATGGATGGAGTTCTAGTCAGTGAAAAATTACAAGCCAAGAGGATTTTTTATTACCATTATTATTGTTGTTGTTGTTGTTGTTATTCAAATGTATCTTCTTGAAAGCTAGCTTTACAATGGGGTTGTGGTGTGTGTGAACAGAGGAGCACTAGCACATTGCCTCTTTAATCTGTATTTTACTTGCTTTCTGAGTATCCAAAATGGATGGAAACACAAACAGGCAATAGACAATAGGTAATATATGTTCCTGGGGAGAGGGAACACACTTTAAATAAGGCAAGGATTCATTTTCTTCAGCTGTAAGTACGCGCTTCAAACAGATTCAGTACATTATCATGGCTAATCTTTACCAACACATTTAGCCACCCAGAAGAGATCTATACACCTGCCAGTCCTAATGTGATGTGTATCTGATTAAAATGAAAACAGCACTTGTTCTCCTCTATGTGAAAGCAACTGATGATAATCTGTTGCAGTGGCTTGATCACACATCTGAAGTTCCCTTTGAGATAATTTTTTTTTTTCTTAGAGATGCTGTGGAGCATGTCATAAAAAGAGCTTTTCTGGATGACTTCCTGTCTCTCCTCACTCCATCCTGTTCTCAAGAGAAATCTTCCTACCCTTTCCATTTGACACTTTTTGTCATATTGCTTTATTTCCTCTCTTACAGTGCAGCCATAACTTGTTTCCCTTTTGCATTGTAAAATTCTCATTTTTCCCACTACCAAATAATCACTGTTGCCAACCTCTCCCTGACCATTCATTAGTGCCTGATGAAGTAACTGTCAGTTTGCCGCTTTATCTCCTGTGTTTCCACGAAGAACTCTTCCTCCTCCCAAATAACTAACGGCGAAAGAGCTGGCTGACTGTTTCCTTGACTATCTCGCAGTCTCTCCCAGCTGCCTTTTCCTAAATGTCAGAGACAGTCTCCAGCGTGGTTACCATGGTGCGTTCAGCTGGCAGGGTTCACAGGAGAAGCACACCCACTGCACATTTTACAGGAACACGCAAGGAGGGAAGGCTCTTACCTGCTGTGTCACTGTTAAATAGAACATTTCAAAACGTACTTCTTATACATATTCTGTATAAGATTGGCCTCAATTTAGTCGCATAAATCCCATCAATCAATTAAGAATATTTTCTTTGTCCCTCCATTTGTGATGGTGTTGGTAATCTGTAGGTGTGTTACAAGTTACATACATAAACCTGCTGGTGAGCTTGCCAGCTGAACAGGTCATAAATGTAAATGGATGGAGAACAGTGAGATTTAAACTGTGCTATATTCATTAACTACCTTCTATAAAAAGATTTTAAGGTGTTTTCCCTTATAATTTATTATTCAATATGAAACATCCTTATTGGCTAAAAAAGCTTTTCATCAATATGGTCTCCTGATGTGAAAGTCAATACAAATAAAGTACATCCTGCATCCAGCCATTGGAAAACGTGATTTTTTAAACCTCAGGTTTATAACTAGCAATCTGTAGATGGATTTGTAGCTGAAATAACAAAATCCTTTAAAAAATGCCAGCAGATTTAAAGTTTACTTTGAAATCCCACGCAACTGAGTCATATAGTTGTCTCTATAATTTATCATTCACTTCATTAACAGATTTCAAACATAAACATAAATAAATGCCTTGGTTCCAAATAATAAGCTACCAGTAAGTTTTGTTCCAGTCAGTCACTTGTTTCAGGTTAAATTGGTTATATTCTCTTCAACAAACTGTTAGGTAGACACATTGCAGCAGATTCAGTGATCGTACAGAGAAGAGCTCTGACTACAGTGTACTTTGATCTGTCTCCTTGATAAATGTTTCATAGAAACAAAGTATTCTTCTCCCAGTTGCTCAGCTTTAGTCCTTGTGAATTAAGTGGGGTTTTCCAGTGTGATTATCTCCTTTAATTGAATGTTACAGTTTTTCGTATTGGTACCATACATGAACTTACCAACTCCAACACTGCTGCTACAGTCAATCATGCCATCTAACTCTTGCATAAAATTAATTGAACTCTATTTTAAAAATAAGTGTGATATTTTGCTTCACAGTTTCACTGAAAGACTATCTCAGAAACCCATTCTTGACTTTCCATAGAATCATAGAATCATTTAGATTGGAAAAGATCCTTAAGGTCATTGAGATCAGCTGTTAACCTTACACTGCCAAGTCCCCCACTAAATCATGTCCCTAAGCAACACATATTTTAAATACATCCAGGGATGGTGACACAGCCACTTCCCTGGGCAGCCTTTTCCGGTACTTGATAACACTTATGGTGAAGAAGTTTTTTCTAATATCCATTCTAAAACTCCCTTGATGCAACTTCAGGCCATTTCCTCCTGTCCTGTCACTTTTTACCTGGGAGAAGAGACCAACCTCAGCTGGCTACAGCCTCCTTTCATGTAGTTGTAGAGAGCAATGAGGTCTCCCTTCAGCCTCCTTTCCTCCAGGCCAAACACGCTCATCTCCCTCAGCTGTTCTTCCCAGGACTTGTGCTTCACATCCTTCACCTGCTGCATTGCCCTGCTCTGGACGTGCTCCAGCATCTCAGTGTCTGTCGGGTACTCAGGGACCCAGAACTGGACACAGGATTCAAGGTACAGTCTCTCCAGTACAGAGGGCCAATCCCTTCCTTAGTCTTTCCGGCTACACTATTTCAGGCCAGGATGACATTGGCCTTCTTGGCCACCTGGGCACGTGCTGGATTATGTTCAAATGACTGTGAGCTAGCACCCCCAGGTCCTTTTCCATTGGGCCACTTTCCAGCCTGAAACATTGCGTGGGATTGTTGTGACCCAAGGGCAGGACTTGGCACTTCGCCTGTTGAACCTTATCCAGTTGTCCTTGGCCCATTGATCCAGCCTGTGCACATCCCTCTGCAGAGCCTTCTTACTCTCCCGCAGATCAACACTCTGGCCCAGCTTGGTGTCATCAGCAAACTGACTGAGGGTGCACTCAATCCCCTCATTCAGATGATTGGTAAAGATATTAAACAGAAGTGGCCCCAATTCCGAGCCCAGGAGAACCCCACTTGTGACTGGCTGACAGCTGGGTGTAACTCCTGTAACCACCACTGCTTGTGCTTGGCCATCTGGCCAAACTGATTTGGATTTCCAAGATAGCTGTATTAGCGGAGCATTGAGGTAATCTGATTCTTCTGGTAGGTTGGTTGGTTTGTTTGTTCTTGGGAGAGTTCTTTTCTATTGGCAAAATTTACCTGCACAGATATCCCTTTTGTGTTTGTTTTTTAAATGAAATCACTATAGTCTAGTCTCTTGGCCCCCTTTGATTGTTGTGCTAGCTTTTTGTGCTCACTCGTGTTTCCACTAAAATTAATTTGTCTTCAACAGGACGACCTGCATCTCATGCACTTAGATGAACTGCCCACAGGACTTTGTGCAGAGACGTTAATACTTCATTATCTTTACTAGGAGTTGCATGGTTAGAGCTTCAGTACAGACTTGCCTTTCCATGCTACTGTTCACAGCCCTCTGAGATGTCAGACTTGGTCTGAATCTTCTCCTCCCCCGTGTTTTTCCTATGATAAGATTCTTATTAGTAACAAAACTCCCACTAGTAGTCTCAATGTATCATTTTACAAATTGCATTGTTGAATTTCATGCCATATTTAGTAGTGTTGTTCTCAAGGTCAGCAGTTTTTCCCACATGCTACACTGGACCTGCTTGTGATGGCGTGTTTTCACACGTCATGTCATCCGTAGGTGTAATTAGCAGAACTGATAACCTCCAATTTCTTGCACACACATAGCCTAGTACCTCCCATGTACTGCTGCTTACTATTTTTCTCTTTTTCTCATAGGGAAAGTACTGAGTTGCTAGTACTGGGTGTTAACAATAGCAAGATACTGTAGTAACAAATTTGAGTATTTACTGATCTATTCAGCACAATTAAAGCATTACAGAATTTCTGATTTTTCAAACACTTTTAGTTTTCCTTCCTCCCTTTCTCCCTTCCTCCCTCCCTTCCTCCTCCCCTCCCTCCCTCCCTGCCTCCCTNCCCTCCCTCCCTCCCTCCGTTCTTTTTTCTTTCTTTCCTTTCTTTTTTCTAAGATATCTCAACTTGGATATCACCTGAACAGTGATCTGTGTTCTCATTCAAATTCTACAGGCAAATTCAGCCTCACTCTGTCTCCATTGCCTTTATGATCGTGGGTCATATGAGGAAGTTGCCTTATAAAGTGTTCTATATCCTAGGTGAAATATCGCTTATGTTGTAAACTTATTTTCTGTTCAAGCATCATTACATTGCAATATTTACAGTCTTAAAATAAATGCTTGTGTTAATACTAAATATGCAGTTAGTAGCTTTATTATGCTATCACCCATATATAAATCTCTTAGATAAATTCCTATTGAAATAACATTTCAATTATTGCTGCGTAAGTACCAAATTTTACAACTGCTGCAATTACCTGCATTGAAATTTCAAATTTTAGCCTTAAAGCCTGAAACTGAAGTGAATGGAAATCGCTGAAAAGATATCCCTTAACTTCAAATTTAACTTCAAATCAGTCATAGTTACGACCAATTTATATCACATTAACAATGGAGTATGTTTCTAAAGATTTAAATGTGTGGATCTTAGCAGTGATGAAAAGGGTAGCAAAAATACTGAGAAATTGAGTGAAAGTATTTATTCTACTTTTAGTGTGTAAAAACTATCAAATTATTTTTTAAATTATCCTGGCAAAACTAGGAGTATTTGGTAATTAGGTGAGGAGTCACTCTGTAATACCCAATGGCAATTAGCTGTTTCCATGCCGATCCCTCATTATTTTACATTCTAAGAAAAATTACAAGCCTATTAGCTTTATTTTGCAAAGTTGATCATCAGAGAAAATTAATGTTGACATTTAATTGTCATGAAACGTCATATTTAATATCTCTCTAAGATGAATGGGTCCATTTATACTTTCCAGAGCTATTGTGTCAGTCTATGGTAGTACCAGATCCAAATTAATGCAAGCAAGTATAGCTTTTTCTGCACAATCAAGAATGATGGAGAATTTTGCAAAATTAATGGTATTGTGAAAACATAAAATTGTTTCAGAAAGCCTTTCAAGATATATCCAGGAAATCTCCCTGGATATTCGTCATTACTTTCACTAATATCTCAGATAACAGAAGGGAGGGCATTTGCAAATTCATGGAAGACACTGAAGACATGGAAGACACCATGCTGGAAGTTGCAAGAATTTTGGGTGCCATAATAAGAATTCAAAAAGAGCTTGAGAAATGTTCTGAAATCAATCAAATAGAATTTGTCAATACAATGGTAACAGTAAGCACAAATTACTCCCACCATGAAAGAAAATCAAACATATAGATGCGAAATGAAGACTGTCTGGCTAGGTGGCTGTATGGCAGTTAGCTATAATTGCATCTGAATTAACAATATGTTGTTGCAGGAAAGGCAATCCCATTTTGAGGTGAATTAACAGGAATTATGTATAAGGCATGGGAGGCAATTATTCTGCTCTACTTGTCACTAGGAAGGTCTCAGCTGTACTTCTGTATTTATCCTTGGGCTGCACACTTGTAGAAAAGACAGTGACAAATTGAGAGAAGGTCCAGAGAAGAAGCAAAAAGAATGATTGGTGTCTAAGAAAGCCCAAAATCCTTGGAAAATAACTGAAGGAAATAAGTTATTGTAGAAAAGGGAGTTATGATAATATTTTTCAAATATTTAAAAGTTGTTATGGTTATCTGCTGCTCTCAATTCCACCAAAGTGACAAGGATGAATCAGTTTAATTTGCAGAAGGCTTAGGTGCAATAATGGGAAAATCTAACTGCGAGAATAGCTCAGTTCAGGTTGCTTAGGAAGGCTGTGGGAAAGACAAGCATTAGTGAGAGATTATTAAATCTGATTATACTTGATCCTGTAATGAAGGAAAGGACTCAGATGACCTTTCAGTCTTGCACATCTGTGATGCTTTGGGGCAATGTAAGACCCAATTTAATAATCTTTCAAACAGCACCTCGTGTATATGTTGTTGCGTAGACAAAGAGAATGCTACCAACCATTCCTGAAATTACCTAGATTTTCACTCCTTTACTACTTTGTTAATTATTAAACATTTGTAAAAAAAAATTATTTTCTATGCTAGGTCATTTCCCCATTTTTGACCGTTTGAGGCTGTGGGAGGAAGGACTGCAGGGAGAATTCCAGATATAAATACATTTTTTATAAGGAAACTGGAAAAATGTGCAAGTTTGCTCTTCTGGAAAAAAAAACAAACCCTCAATATTTTTTCCAAAAGCGTGATATGTCTTCATTTTGGATCTGGAATCTGAAAGAATGAGGTAGCTTTTATTTTATCAACTCAATTTCTGTATAAGGCAAGTGTTTCTTGGGCAAGTTCATGACACTGTGCCCTGACATATGTGTTGAAATATTTTATCTCTGTGATTTAGACTACCGTAATTATTTTGAATGGAATTGCAGTAGGATCCAGTGGGATGGAAGCCTCTGTGTCAGAACAAGAACTTCTTAAGTTACTCAGACTTACTTCTGGGGCTTGTCTAATTTGCACCTGCAATTCAAATTTTACATGGAAGATTTCTTACAACTCTTAAGTTCATAACTTTTTCTGTGTTTTATCAATCACTCTTACAAAACTTTTGGATCTAATTTTGAAATAGCATCTCTTTGGACATTTGTTGCAGACAATTTGAGATTAAATTGATTTAATTTTCTATCTCTTGGACTACTGCAAGCCTGCAGTCATTCATGCTAATTGCTTCTTCTGTCTGAGGAAAGAGCTCTTCATGCTAGAGCACTGAAGGCAGGCAGCATTTTCTCTCTTGTGCTACTGAGCAGCTCTGATCTTCTGGACTGTCAGCAGCTGGAATGTACTGATGTCACTGTTGGAGGAGCCCGAGGGTTGAGTATTCTGCATTTGTACTGCTTTTATCCTGCTCTGTGTTTGTGGGCTCAGGACTAGCAGGACCTGTTGTTCCATCAAGCCTTCTGCAGTCCTGCTAGAGTAAGGCAGCACCCAAGTAATGGTTTCTAGTGGATGCTTTGTATTTGTTCTAGCATTCACATTTTATGTTAAAATGATAATACGAGAAATCAGCTTTGCCAGCCTGCTGTCTCAGAACACCTCCACAGCTTCCTTGAGCAGCACAGTGCCTCACTGGTGCTCACGCATTTATTGTCAGTGAATCACTTTCCTTTATGTCACAATTTTTGCTTTCTGCACAGCTGATACATTCTTTATAATATTCCCAGAGGTGACTGCACCACGGTGTCTGATGAATCCATGTTCCTGTGAGGATAATATTAGGTTTCTTTTGTGTGTCATAATGATACTGCATAATGGAGCCAGAACCTATGCCTAGAGATGGAAGAGTTGCAAACAAAACCAAGCCAACAACAACAGATCTAGAAAAAACAATTGTAGTCGCTTTTTAAAATATCAGGCTTGAACCCACATATCCTCACAAACTTTTTGTATTTGTTCTACAAATCACAAACTACTTTCTGTTTTGTGAGCAGCCCAGAGCACTGACATTGCAAGTTTTGTGCATGCTTTTATTGTAGCCTAGCACATTGTAGGAGTACATTTCTTCTAGCCTAAGATGCATTAATATACGCATTTAGGACCTGATTCTAGCTATGCAGTCCCTTGAAGTTATTGGGAACTTAAGACACTGCAATTTACAGGCCTATGCACTTTACTGATTTGAACACAAAGGTGCAGTCAGGAAAAAAATGTCCCTGTCACTTCCCAAACATCTTTCTTCTTCCCTCTGACATATTTCTGTAATCCATGAAGTGGTTATTTCAGTTGTCAGGAATCACTGGGGTATTTTCTGCCAGCAGAGCACAGGAGTGCTGGTGTGTATGAGGAGCAGGACTGTCTGTCTCTGCATAAGGGCATCATGTTCATCAGGCTCAAGTATCACTTGTCTCTTTTATTTTCATATGAACCATCCACAGCTATTAATTAGTTAAAGTGAAATGAAATACACAGTCAAACAATACTTTTCCATTAAAAATGCTTTTGGAGATACATTTGATTTTCTTTTTACATATTTGTGCTCTCCATGTTACACATTCCACATAAATTAGAGTCTACAAAGTTGCAGGCTCCTACATGAACTGTAACTAGTCTTATCTAACCTTCTACAGCTCCTTTCTTCTTCCCTCGGTATGGAGCAATTCTCCTGCAAATTAGCACAGCTCACTGGAGTTGAGGTTTCAGATGAAGTTTCCCTACCTCTCAGACTAGTCTCTGAATAAAAGGCAAAAAAGAGACCTAGAAGTAGAGACCAGACTTCAGACTGTTGCCTTGTCCTTCTTCCCCTTCTCTAAGTGCTATAATAACAAGGTGAGAGTCAGGCTTCTTTTCACCTTGAGAGTGGAGGTCTCTTGCTGCCCAGAGACCACAGCAGCCCAGCCTTGTTGGAAAGGATGGACATTTCTCTCTTTACTGGCTAGGCCTTTTCTCAATATCTTGGCATAACTCTTTCAGGAAGAATAAACCCCAGAATTCAAGTCACTGCTTCCTCATCTAGTGCTCTAATCACTAGTGAGATGCAGTGGTCTATGATCTGTGGCCATCATCTCCATGGGCCATTAAGAGAAAACCAATTGATCTGGACAGATTGGACTGCCCTTTGAAAGGTGCCTGCCTTCAGTATAGCCAGTGAAGAGACAAAGGCAATTAATTTATGAACACTGGCTCTCCCCCTTCAAGTCCTTTTGCCTTTGACTGTGCAGCGTATTTTACCAGTTGCATTAGACATACTGCTTTAGGCCTGTGCATTGCTGCAGAGAGATGGCCAAAAATTTCTGTATGTGTTCCCCCTCAGTTTCTTCTTTATGAGTAAAACAATGGCATATGGGTGCTCATGAGAAGGCATCCTTTAAAAATATGGAATGGATGTCAGATGACAAATGTGCTCCTTCAAACCAAGTAATCTGATTTTCTTGAAAATGACTGACCAGGTTTGAGTTGGCAATGAGCATCCTTTAAATTCTATGCAGGGCAGCAAACCTGCAGTTTGAAAGCCAAAATCTTAAGTAGAAATGTAGCTTAAAAAATGTTGAAATGACTAAATGTTTCTCAAAAGTTAGTTATAGAGTCGGTTCTTATTTTTCATCCTCTGCTTCAATGAAGGTTGTTTTTACATTCCACAGCTGATGTAGGAGGCTGTGCAAGAAGTTAGTAATAAAATATTAATGCTGTCATCCCATAGGACATATTGTTTATACCATCACAGATGCAGTTTACATCTCAGATCAATAGAGCAATTTTTAAAAACCTCTTTTTAAAGCAGCAGTTGGAGTATGATTATAGTTGTCCACAGTAGTTATATCATACAGCAAATTAGGAAATATATGTCAGGACCCATTATTCTAATGGGGGTCTTGTAAGATTTTTAAACAATGTAAGTAGATGCCAGACTTGCAAACTGATGACCCTTTTTGAAACAATACCCTCAGTAGGGAGAACAGAAGTATTGTTGACTTGTACACGGCTGTCAAGTTAATGCTTCACAGGAACCCACAACACTAATCGCCCTTCTTGAATGCAAGTTCTTCCTTTCTTTAGCTCCCTCATAAGTTATCCCTTAAGCGCTTATTAGACCACTGCAGCTGAAAATTGGCAAATTTGTTTTCAATGTCAGCTACCACCATTTCAGTCCTGGCCAGATACAAAAGAGACAACACTATACTGCTGATGCCACTTTGTTTCCTCCAGTATTTGTAAAGAAACATTTTGTTTTCAAAACCAATTTTAAAAGAGTAAGATGTTAATATTTATGCTCCATAAAGTGCCCAGTGTGTACAGGGATGAGAACTAGAAAAATTATAAAGCAGAGGATGGAAATTCTCCGTCCTAAATGGCCTTTAAGTAGCACATCTGGAGAAAGACAACGGCCAAACTTTTAGCAATCAGCAGCAGCAGCATTAACAAGGGAACCATTGTGATATGTGTGATGGCACTATCTATTTTATGCAACTAAGAGTTTGTCCTAATATCAAATTAAATTATGTACCAAATTAAAGGTAAGATTGAGCTTTACAGCCTTTCAGTGGGCTCTACTTATTGTCAAACAGGGAGTTGTCATACCTAATCTGAACGGGTGAGTTTATGCAGATATACAGCTGCAGTTAAGTCAAACAACACATCACTGCAGAGTGGCAAGGGCAGGGAGTAAACCTTAGCACTCTGTGTCTGCAAGCTGAGGATTATTTGAACAGTGATCAAGCGTTCTCAGGAGACATGTTTTAATTAAATTCTGCTCAGCTAAGAAGTTGGACAATGACACAATTGTAAACAAAAATCCTCCTTGATGTGAGCCTGAATGCCATCATCAGGAGACCCCCACGGTGTCCCTCTGTATTTCGCTTTGGTGGAATAGCAGTAATATTACAGGTTGACAGCACAGAAACTGGAAAGAACAGCACTCTTTAGACTGTGCTTACTGATTTAGCCAGTGTGCTCATGGAATATGATTGTCCAGCCTGTGGAGTAGCGTGCTCAACTCATCTCACAAATGAGAGGACATGCCCAGGATGGCCATGCAGAACACTTGTAATGCCCCAGGAGCTCTTAGCTCTGATACAGTTTATGTAGTTCTGGTGAAGACGGCTTTTTGTTTACTTGACTTAACAAGGCCATATTACTTTTTTCTTTACAAGGTTCAGCTTAATGGGAAAACAGTAATACTGTATCTCTTCATCAGTGATTTAGATGATGGGGCGGAGTGTGCCCTCAGCAAGTTTGCTGATGATATAAAACTGGGAGAAATGCTGACTGGAGAAATGGGCTGACAGGAACCTCATGAAGTTCAACACAGGAAAGTGCAAAGTCCTGCACCTCGGAAGGAAGAGCCTCAGGCACCAGCACATGCTGGGGGCCAGCCAGCTTTGCAGAAAAGGACCTGACAGTCCTGGTGAATGTGAGCCAACAATGTGTCCTTGCAGCAAATAAAAAAGGTTAATGTCGACCTGGGCTGCATCAGGAGGAGTGATGCCAGCAGGCAGGGGGAGGTGATCCTTCCCCTCCACTCATTCCTGCTGAGGCCACACCTGGAGCACTATTCTGGACTCCTAAGTACAGGAGTCATGGATGTATTGAGGGTGCTCCGAGCAACGTGGTCTAGTGGAAGGTGTCCTAGCCCCTGGCAGATGGGTTGGAACTAGATGATCTTTGAGATCCCTTCCAACCAAACCCTCCTGTGATTCTGGTATTCTATGATTCTGTGATTAGAGAAAGTCCAGTGAAGACAACAAGCAGAAACTGAAACAAAGGAGGTTCCTATTAAAAATTGAGAAACATTTTTTTTCCTGTGACAGGGACTGAGCATTGGCTCAGGTTGTCCTGAATTGTGGAGTCTCCATGCCTGGAGATATTTGAAAGCCATCTGTACATGGTCCTGGACAACTGGCTGTAGATAACCTAGTTGGAGCAGGGGGCTTGTGCAATGAACCCCAGAGGTCCATTTCACCCTCAACAGTTCTGTGATTCTGTGATTCCAAGTAAGAATCTCACACAAAAGACAGATCATTACTAAACTGGAGAAGGAAGGAAGTACAAGAATGTGGTAAGCTAAGAGATGACAAGGGTGAGTGAGTCTCAATACAAGATTGCAATGGTAAATCTACACAGAATAAGAGTTTCAAAGACAACAATGAGTCAAGGAACTATTTATCAGAACTGCAGTGTGACAGGATATTAGCAAAAGTACAGGCAATATAGAAAAAAATTAATTTTCAGCAGATCTCCTGTGACTCACAGTCACAGACTGGCAGTATTTTCTGTGAAGTCAAAAACATCTTTTCTTTGAGGAAACAATTCCATGGAAACTCCACTCACTGAATTTTCTAGATTTGATGTTACCCCACAGGGAGGAAGGCTGTACTGGAAACAAAAGATTCTCAGTATTATTCTAAGATAGAGCTCATGGTCATGAAGGGAAAGGTTGTTATTGCCTACAGCAGAGAGAAATTATTTTCAAAGACATCACAATTACATATGCAAGAATCTGTCTCTGCAGTTTCTCAGAAACTTTCATTTACATAGTGCTTTTGCCTTGCTTTCTACCCTCAAGCTCCCACCTTTTTCTAATGTGTTATTCACTATTTTAGAATTGATGCAGAAGAACCATATAATTCACCTAGAGGGTTTTTTGATCAATCCCTCAGACTGAAATCGCTCAGTAATTGTTATGCGAGTTGATTTGAGAATGAGACGAACTTTTTCATATCTTCAAAACTATATGAAGATATATAGTTCCTGGGCTTTCGAGTGCCTGGCCTACATGATATGACTTAGCTAGAAATGCGGGTCTTGAGTCTCCTGTTTAACGGTCATAATCTTTAGCCACACTGCCCCAATTACAATCAATGTCTACAGTAGTCATCCACAGCTACCTTGATTAGGGAGAAGTTATGCACAGGTCCTCAAAGTATTAAAGGGAGAGGAGAGATACACTGTGGTGTAGAGTACCCAAGGTAAGCATAAGAGAAATTGTTACAGAAAAAACAATATTTCAAAACAGTAAGTAGTTGGTTTATAATTTGCATAAACTAGGTGAGGTTTCTGCTCTGAAATTCCTGATTATTTTTCATGTGTCCTCGTTTTGGCTTGCATACAGTTAATTTTCTGCTTAGTGGCTGGCACAGTGCTGTGTTTTGAATTTAGTATGAGAATAATGTTAATAGCACACTGATGTTTTAGTTGTTGCAAAGTATGTGCTTACCTTAAGTCAAGAGCTTTTCAGTTTCCCATGCTCTGCCAGTGAGGAGGTGCACAGGAAGCTGTGAGGGAGCACAGTTAGGACAGGTGACCCAAACTGGCCAAAGGGGTATTCCATACCACAGACCATCAGGCTCAGTATGTAAACAGAGGGGAGTCGGCTGGGAGCCACCGATCGCTGCTGGGGGGACAGGGTCGGTGGGTGATGAAGAGTTTATTGTGCGTCACTTGTTTTTCTTAGGTTTAATTCCTTTCTCTCTTTCTGTATATTTGCCATGGTTAAAAAAAAAAAAGTACTAAACTGTTAGAGAGTTTAGTGAATTTAAATTTAATATTGATATGAAAACATCCCGTCTGAACTTTTTGCCTCAGACGGAGTAGGGAAGGCAAGAGTTTTTGTTTGTTTCTCTATACAAGCAGTGTATGAATTCTTCATTTCAGAAAATATGAAGTAAAAAGCTGTGCTCCTAACAGCAACAAGACATTTAGTCAAGTTTTATCACAATGAGACTAAAGGAGGTGGAAGAACTTACTGGCTGATTGAGATGGATGTGAGGTTGCAGTTGCCCAGAGATGCATGAGTTGTGTACCTCTGTCACAGTTGATGCTGCTTCCATCCTTGTTTCAAACATCTTCCACTGTTGGATAGGATAGAACAGCTTGAGGGAAAATGCTGTTAATGGCAGCAAGTTCCCAGTCTGAGGTGAGTTGCACCTACTGCTCAATAGCTTTTAGGTCTGCACTCTGGAGAATAACTACTCAGCACTGAAAGTGACTTCGAGAGGTCTTCATACTGAAAGGTTTTAAAAGCTGGTTAGGCCTTTTTATACATTTGCAAAGGAAAAACAGAGATTTGCACAACTTGTTCATGCAAAAAATACTTGAAAGAAGTATCTACTGTGTAATTTACATAATGCTGTTATCACGTCAAGACTGGGTAAAACATTTCTCAGTGGAAGAGTTGCTAAAGAGTGTTTTTGAGGATATGATAATCTCAAAAAAGTCTAATCAGGTAATAGTATTATTTAAACTTAACATGGAATATAATCAGAGGAAGAGTCACATACATCCACTGACATTGTTATAGTAGTTCTGAAAGTAGCTGTTAAAAAATTCGTGAACAAAATGAAAATATAATGGTAACACTGAAATTTTGCTTAGTTCAAATAAAATCATTAGTGAAGGAAGGTTTGTGGAATGTTAGGAGGCAGATTTTTTAACATTTTTCAAAGGATTTCCTTTTATTTTGGGGAGGTAAGGGAAAGAGAATTAAAGTTTTTTACTATTGTAGTCAAAAATCCTTGCTAAAGGGCTATTTTATGAACTAGAATTGTCTTTCTAAAGTAAAAAATAAAATATGATAAGAAATTGTGTAGATAAGCAGACATACAGCTATGGTTCTGTGTAAGAAATCCATATGGCTCAATATAATACTGTATAACGAATTCCTGCCCATCACCTCCTCTTATCCTTACCATTATGCAAATATAATATGTACTGAAATTCCGATAGAAGTCTGATATGAAATCCTGCTAAAATATGCTAAAAGTAATCCAAATTTTCTACGGTATTATGTTCTTCTTGAGATATGTAGGCTCTTAATTTTATAAAAATTGAAACTATGTGAAAATGAGAACCTGAGAAGCAAAAAACCAGAATTACTGGTATGTCCTTTTGGACATTAGTTTAATTTATCTGCAGGCAGCCTCTGGGACATACTGGCCAGTGATGTTATCCAATAGCCTTTTACCCCTATATTTGTCTTACTTTGGTTTATATATATCTAGTCCTTGCTTTTTATGATCTTCGTGTTACTCTTTATAGTTGAAATAAATGCCTTTTTGCTTTTCAAAGGTAATGCTGACCTTTTTCATGGCTATTTGTGGGACTTTTGCATTCACAGTTCCACTAGTGTTTTTCAGTAGTGATTTTTTTATGTATTCACAGCCGATCTGATTCAAAGCCCAGAGAACCTACTTGTGATTTATTTATATAATTCAGCAGGCTTTGGATCAGAATTTATGACTGTGGCTTTTATGAAATGTATTATTCTTGTAGATAGGCTAGTGCTGACCAAAGTTATTTTTCTAGGCAATAGCAACATAATAATGCATGTGTTTGAAAACTGGAAAAAAGTGCCCCTGTGCTCTGCCACCACAGTACTTCTCATGAAACTAAACAGACTGCTTGTTAACGTTTAATGGTCCAGGAGGGAGAGATAAAAGAGGGAAGAAAGCAGGGGAAAGGACCGAAGAAAGAAAAAGGAAAGGAGAGAGGTCATACCACAATAGGAGAGAAAAGGGAACCATATTGATTTTCTCAATGAAAGCCAGTATTGTTAGATCTGTTGAGTTGAGAAGGAGTAGATTATATGCTCTCTTCTAAAATTCATCATTGCATTTTGTTTCTCTACAAAGTGCCTGGTTTTGTCACCCAAGATAATTTCTAAAATACAGCAGAGTCTGCTTTGTACTAATGAGGAGAGAAAAGTGAAGACTGATATAGTGCCATAATGCAAGTCACTAGACTTAGATGGTTATCTGTACTCTGGCTAAAATGAGCTTTCTTGCTGCTGAACATGAGTTTCATTGTGCTGTTCTCCTGGGACTACATAAACTACCACTTATCAGACAGGTGCTAAATGCTGCACTTGGAGTAGATTATAGCATCCTCTTTCATTGCTCCAGCTGAGAGTCCTTTAAAGTGTGGTTTTTTGGCCTATTTAAAATTGGTGCTATCTTTGAGTCTGCACAATTTCTGCCATATGCAGCCATTCCATTTCTCATAGAATGGTACTTGCATGATATGGGGAAGAGGGAGATACCACCATAAGCTTCATTTATGGCCATGTTAACCAGTAGAAAGACATTAAACATCCACCTGTTCTATGTACAGTAGCTGTATGTTTGGGAATAAGCTTTGCTTCTAGGAAGTACGCCTGAACTGCTCATGGGGCTGCACCATGTTAAAAAAATTTTGCTTTTATGTTGCAAATCGGGAGTGGCTATAAAGGACAAAACCTGTGATTGCCCCATTTATTCTTCCTTGCTTGGTAGCAGAATGTGAAACAGCTGAAAACCAGGTGGGGAGTCCTCTACTTATAGGACGCCAAACCCTCTCTTGTGAATGACCAAACACTGCCAGGACACATTGACAGCTAATTAAAAAGCACAACTGCACATTTCATATACCAATATGAAATTAAGCCATAGGCCATGTTCCTTGGTGCTGGCCAAAAGGCATTGCTTGTCTCTAAGTCTAAAAGTGAGTCAGTTCCATGTATTCCAGTTCTATTTTCAGCTCTTTTTATTTGTGATCTTGGAATGATCATTGTCACTCAACAGTGTTGTATTCAGTTTCATGCTCTTAAGTATTACTAAAGGTAAAGGAAATGATTACTACATTCTGAATTCCCTGGAGAAAGGTTACAAGTATTCAGGACTTCCAATTATATATTGTCAAGAATTAAATAAAGCAGGAGGAAGAATGTGTTTCTTTTTACTGGACATTTTCTCATTTGGCACTGTATCAGACTTTCTTCCTTAATACTTAGTTGAAAATTATAACTTAGCTGTTAACACTACAATAATTATAAAAAATTACGTGGCAAATTTGCATTATATATCACTAAATGATTCTCTAGCTGCAGTTATATGCAAATTCAGGAGCAATGAGATGAGAATAATAGAAAAGAAGTACCTTAAAAGGTTGGCTGAGTTTCTCTGATAATCCTTCTCCTAGTCTGAACAGCTATTCCATTGAGTGCCTTTCAGATGGAGTAGCTGTGATAATCTGTATTTCTCTAGCACAGAAGTATTTGATTGTATGCTTTCTAACTAGCCTGGGCCAGATCTTTTAGGGAACAAAAGAAGAAGAGGAACAGCAAACAGTTGCTATTATGAAAGAAAGCTGTCCATTGGCATTCATAGTCCTATGCATTTTGCTCAGTAATTCACTTAGTCTGACTGTGAATCATCAGACTGACTCCCAGGAAGAAAAAGTATTCTGGTCAAATACTGTGACCAGATAGCCACAGTATTAATAATACTAATTACAATATCTCAACAACTGTAGTTTATTCTATCTGGGGATAAAGTGAAAAAACAAAACATTTTTTCTCACTTGGTTGTTTTTTGATTATTTTATTGACCAATGTCTCAGTGACCATAAATATGAAGAAAGTATAAAGTTTATGTTCAAAAACTAAGCAAACAAAAGACGAAAGAGCCATATTATGAAGGTAGCAAAATGTTTCATCAGAATTTTCCTGACACATCTTCTTTGACAGATTTTATTAAGAGGCAAGTGGTCTAGCAAATTTTAAACAAAGAACAGAGAAGATTAACTTAATAAGGCTGAGCTGAAGACAAGTTGGTGCTGTGCCATCTTTCAGGGCATTCTCATAAAGAGTCCATATTTGTGTGCACATAGACACAATGCAGAAAATACAATATAGGTATGCTGATACTTAGATACAAAAATGACAAATAAGGTGCTAAATGGAATAAGATGTTTTGGCTTGCATGAATGCATCTGGTTGCAAAGAACTAGAGGTTTTTGTTGATTCTATTTGCTTTGAGATATTACACCCTGCAGTAAGAAAATATGTAGAAGTAATTTCTCTGTCACTGTATAAGTGCCAAAAAAAAATCAATTAGCAACAAAATATATTTGACTTCTGCTCATTTAAAAGCAAGTTGTTTTATTAGTGTTGAACTTTGAGTGTTTAAGTTCCATTAAATGATTTTGGAGTGGACATGAAGTTACTCTGTGGGCTAACTCTCTTTAACCAAACCAGTACAATTTCATTTTTGAACACTTGACCTAGATTTTGGCAAGAAATCCAGTCTTGAAAAAGCTACAAGCAGTTCCATCACTGAGACAGGTGTAATAAATGGCTAAGCTGAAACCTGGAAGCCAAAACTCCTTCTCTCTAGTTATGACTCCGTTTGGACAAGTAATTTCATCCATTAAATGCAAGGATTTTCCAATGAGACTGATTATGATCAGACTGTGGGTGTAACTGGGGCTTTTGGAGGGGAAAAACACAAACCCAAAAACCTTTACAGTGAAAATCAATATAACGCAAAAGTGTTGCCTTCTACTCAGTAACATGTAAAACTTGAGTCATCCATATTTTGATAACCATAATGCTTCCCTAGAATGCAAAGTGTTATGTCATAGCCTTTGGAGTATGAGCTGTGGTAAAATTCCCATGATCTGTATTAGCAGAATTTCTCTCTTTGGCCCAGTAGTGCACTCATCCCGATTGAGAACTAAAATCATTCTTCTGCCTTGGAGGATTAGAGACTGGGTTGTGCAGCTTTTGTAATAAGCTAAAAATCGTAGTTATTAATGGTATGTAGCATCCTGAGGTTTGTTGATCTCCATCTCCTCTATTCATCCTGTTTGAACGCACTGTCTAAATAATGAAGCAGAAATAAAGAGAGAGGAAAATAATAACTCTATATTTTGAAGTTCAGAACAATATTGATTTGGCATCTAAATTTAAACTTCATCCCAGTAAAAGTTCACACATCGTTTTGTAACCGTATTTCTGGTTTTTTATATCTTAGGTAAAACATGTTTGCTAAAAAAAAAATTGAAATCACTTAACACTTCAAAGTGATAAGTCAATAACCTTTTTTGATAAGGCAAATCCATTATTAACAGTCCACACAGAGAAGTTACCTTTAATCTCCTATATGTGTCCAATCTATATTTGTAAAAGTAATTTTAACATCATAAAAGCAAAACCTGATGAAAAATGGACAGGAAGAAATTAAGTAGAGGTAAAGAATCCATCTCTCTTTCTGCTCTCTTTCATTTTTAAAATAAATAGGATTCACATCTATTTGAATCATTAAAGCTCTTCCCTGAGCCTCCTCTTCTCCAGGCTAAACAGCCCCAGCTCTCTCAGCTGCTCCTCAAACAACTTGGACTCCAGACCCTTCACCAGCTCTGTTGCCCTTCTCTGGACACACTCCAGCACCTCGATTTCTTACTTGTAGTGAGAGCTGAAGGGGAGGCCTGAAGGAGAACTGGGTGCTTGTAGTAGGGGTGGGATCACTGGGACTAAGGGTGAGGAGCAGAGTTAAATATGAACATTTCCTAGAAAGAAAGGCTAGGAAAATTTCCTTTAGACATTCTGCCCTGGACAAGAATGGTAAAGGTTATGATATAGGCAGTCCTCCATTAAATTGTAATCTACTTTGTTCAGGTTTATTTTCATACTTTGTGAATTGTCAGTTACTTCTTCAGAGCTGACACCTTTGACAAATATTGCTTCCTCTGTGCACTCTTCGGGGTATATTGTGCATATTTTTATTCTTCTCAGATTTCCAAAGCACAGTTTGGGGGAATTCATTTTCAAAGCTCAGTTTCAACAATATTTTTCAAAATGGCTGGCACAGCTTTGATTTATGATTTCCATCATAACACTATAGTGAAACAATCTGCTCTTGTTTAAAAACATTCAGGTCTTTTGCTTTTACTTTGGCTTTCAGCAAGTTATGTAAACTGCAGCAGTTTCTCCACCTGCTGCCTACACCAGATGCATTTACGTTAACATTTTAGTTCAGAGCAGGAGTGGACTTTTGGGACAAATCTCCTGTCTGCACCCCACTTTCCAAGCTTTGGTTCACAAGATAGAGTTGTCTCACTGTGTGTGGCATGGATTCATCTTAACTGGTACCAAACAGGAGATGTGCTGCAGGAGAGTACCTCATAGCTTCAGCAGCTGATGGGCATTCAGCCCGTGGGACCAGACAGAGCTGGGCTGAGGTAGAAACCTGAAAAACACATGGTATGGACATCTGGTCCTCAACCTCAACTGTGTCACTCTATAAATCTACTCATATTGTTCAGTGCTATTTGCTAATATAGACACAACCAATGTCTGCTCCAATATTTGCAGAATTCATGCATAAATATGTATTTTGCTGCTCAAGTGTAATTTGGATCATCATGACCAGGTTCCAGTTCTTCATGCCTTCTCAGACTCCATTCCTTATGGGATTCCCCATGTTCCTGTCCCGGACCAGAGCCTGCCATTGATTTCCTGTACATTTTATTCCATAGTTTTTTATCAATGCTACAACTTCACACTATCTTCTGGGATGAACAAAGATGGCTATTTTTATCACTGGCTTCATGTTAGGAATTTGTTTATTACACACTGAGCCACAGTTAATGACTATCAAATTGAAGAATTTAAGTTCTATATATAAAACTAGAAAATAAAAAACTGTGGAAGTTGGAAGGAGAGTATAATATCTTTAATTTTAATTTACTTGTTTTTGTTGAACATGATACCAGATAGTAGGGAATTAAAAGACAAGATGAAAAATGCAGTAATGACATTCATCAAAAGAAGCATGGAAGTACCCAAAAGCACCATAGCAGGAGAGAGAAAAGAGTAGTGTTTTCAGTCAGTTCTAATGTCAGTGATGGAAAGAGCAGAATAAGGAAAATACGTGTTGGAAAAAAATTTGTGATGATATTCTAAAGGACAGACTGCAGGTGAGCAATGGGATTGGGTATGTCAGTGGAAAGGGAATGGAGATTTCTACTGCCTTGGGGCAACAGGAGGAGTCTGGGGAGTCTTTGGTTGTGGCAAAAGGAGCAAAAGAAATAGAGTATGGAGTAGAGAGTGCATCTTAACTCTAAGGGATGGCCATGGGCAGCCAGCTCGGCCCAAACTGGTAGAAATGTGCCAGAGAGAGCTCTAAAGAGTTTGCTACAGCTTGGAAAATCACTGAGCTGTCTGAAATCAGACCTGGAAACAAGGGCCTGCTTGCAGTGATGCACAGGGCAAGCTGGTAGTTGTTATTTCTCTCGTTTGTAATCCTGTTTGGATGCCTTTCTGTTTAAAAGTTAACTATTCTAATTTATATATAAATAAAATTGGCTTATTTAGTTTTAAAAGCCTTCAATATATGAAAATTCACTATAGAAGACCTGAGCAGATTAGTCTCCAAGTGTTGGTTGACTTGAGCTCAGAATTTCATAAGGGAAGCTTTTGAGAAGTGAAATATTAGTCACTCTTTTCTCGTGAAAGTACATTACAAATCAGGATATTGCATTCTTTTTCCAGGTGATAAATTATAACTGACACCTAAAGTCCAGGATAGGTGTGACTTGAGGAGGAGCTGAAAGCTTACCCTGTGTGCCATTCCCAATGGGACCAGTTCTTGCTTGGTCCTCGGCTCTAGTCCCCACCTGCAGGATATGCCCATTCATAACCCCGTGACTTGAACTCACTGGTTTGTTTGGCTGTTGTGCCTAGCAGTTTCTTCTGTTGCTGTTCGCAAGAAGTAAATGTGTTTGCTTACCATCTGACCTGCAGGAATTCTGATGCACAAGGTGACACTGGTACTCGCTGGACTCATACTTGTTGAATAATTTAGTTCAGGTTTGTTTCTAGGTAGCTGGCTATCCAGGTGAGCATCTTGTATTACTGCCTATTGTCATGGTTACAGCACTGGCAGCATCTCTTCTTCCCTCTCTGAGTTTTCTGACTGTCCTTGCCTGGTATACAGTATAGCAAATCTTTGCTGACAGACTTGGATGAGACACACTGACCTGTAAATGAGTGTTGGTTTATTTCAACATATCTAATAGAATTCAAATATGTACACTGGATGCACTAATATTAGTTCTTAATTACTAGTAAGTGGGAAGATAACAGAAGCAATTCCATTTTCTTACATCTGTGCATTTAACTCTTGGTTTTAATTAGCATTTTGAAGAAGTGTTACCAGAGTTCCCTGTCAGGAAAACATATCTATACATTTTCAAACACATTGGCATACACAAAATACTGTCTTATTTTTATTAGTATGTTATATAAACAAAATATTGTCAGAGCTGCTGCTAACGCATCATACTGATTCCTGGTGTACTTGTGCATTTCTTATGGAAAATAATCAAGTCCCTGGTGAAGTACATGTTGTCTGTGTCCCTGTTGTCTGTGTCTGAAACGGCCCTGGTGAAATGCCACGCAGTCCCTGTGCCCTGGAGAAGGTGCCTGGCTGCAGCACAGGAGCTCCTCTCCACCAGGCAGCTGCAGAGGGAGACAGATGGCTGGAGTGGGAGTGCACAGCCCTCCGTGGACAAAGAGCCAGGCTCTCAGACAGAGCATCACTCATCTTTTTTCCAGAGTAAAATCGGTTTACCTTTTCCCCTGTGTTTAAGGAGTTATTAAAACACCTTACTGCTGCTTTTTATTTAAAAAATCTTACCGGACAGATGACTTTGTTGAGCAGAAAGAACGTTAACGTTGGTATGATTAAGTTATTTGGATAGGATATTTTTGCAGCAATTCCCAAGGTTTTCTTCATTTCACCTGAAAGCTTTTTTTAATTTATGTATATTGTGCGTGAGGGTTTTGTTGTTGTTTTATGCTTTCCTTAGAGATTCATAAGAATATATGTACTGATGTGGTCAAAGTGTGACAACTGTTGAAGGTAGGATGTAGTGGTAGGTGTGCTAAATATTACTACAGATGAAGTCTAAAAGAAGGGCTGGTATTCTGATCTCAAATTGCAAACTGTGTTCTAACTTTACCACAATAAGAAATATATGGATGCTAGTTTGGGTTTAAATGTATTTACCCCAAATGTTTTGATTTCTAGGAACTTTGAACCAAAAGAACTGGGGCAAGAAATACTCTGCCTGTAATGGTGCCAAACAATCACCTATTAATATAGATGAGGATCTTACCCAAGTTAATGTGAATCTGAAGAAACTTAAATTCCATGGATGGGAAAAGGAAACTTTGGAAGATACTTTCATTCGCAACACTGGCAAAACAGGTAAAAAGTCAGATTTCACGTCTGGAATTAAATGAGATCAGAAATTTGATATAGGGTGAACAACCAACCAAGGACTTTTAATGGGTTCTTTTCATTTTGCTTTTCCTTAGCTGGTGCATTCTGAATTTATCTATTAAATAAATAATTTAAAAAGCAGTGATGACAATAGCTAAACGTAACAGAAATCACATAAATAAAAATTATGTGCATTATAGCCAAAGCCATCACACAGTTACTATCATCCCATCATTTACTGTAAAGTAATGGTAATTTTTACACATATCTAGAGTCTGTAATGCGTAGGCAAAAATTATTTTTAAAAGGTATGAATAAATTGCCTACTCATGTGAGAGAACTTCATGGATAAGTTGACGTTTCAAAAAACTCGGGTTGGGATTCATCTCACCTACACATAGACACATACAATGTAGAAATTTTCATCTGAATTACTCACATAGACATCTTCTAACAGTCAAAGAAGAGAAATAGGTGCTTTTGTGGTCTGATTTGTCTTACCAATCTTAGAAATGCATTTTAGAAAGAAGTGATTTATACCTACAAGTGCCTATTTCTCCCAGCCATAAAAGGAGCTTATGGTGTCATCTAAATTGTCAGACAAATCTTTTTACAACCAGTTATAAATCCAGGATAGCAGTAGCTAAAAGCTGCTTGTTAGAAGTATTCTTTCTTGTTTTGGGCATAGGTGTGAAGGAAGATATCTCTTAACAACTGTCTTTGACCTTCTACTAGTTCCAGTGGGACCAGCCTTTTTAGTTTCGGTTTGTTTAGTTCAGTCTAGCATCGTTGTTCCTAACTTCTCTTCTTGGCTCCATCATGTATTTCCTGCATACCACTCCACAAATCACTTATTCCCTCTTGCCCTACTAGCTGACAGAAACAGTGCTTTGTCTTTTCAAGATGCCCCTGGGAAAACATTCTTTAAAGCCCTTAAAAGTGAACTGAACTCTTTCTCATATACAGCGATTCAGATATTATACGAGGAACCGCTAAACTTGTTAACATTACCTTCAAGGATTTGAAGAAAGGAAAGTAGTGAAACTGAACTCGGTTAATGCTGCTTTAGCAAGAGGTCAAGCAGTTCACAATCACTGGAGGTGGGAAAGTGAAAATGTGGGGCTTCAGTCTATCCTACCGTGCTCATTCTCCCCGGAAGACAAATGCTGTGTCCCATCTACAGTTTGTGTACAGCTGTGTTCAGCTGAAGACCTGTCATCACTTTTTCTCATGGGAGGTGGCTCCACAGCTAAGGGGTCTTATGTCAGGACAGTCTTCCTAGTAACTGGGTAAAAGTTTATTTTCTCATGTTGCCTCATGAATTGTATATAGAATTATGGTTAAAATGGGGGGCAGCTGTGTATTGTCTTTCTTGTTAAAAGCAGATACTTTGAGGAAGGTATGTATTTCAGGAATTTATTTTCTTAGGCAGACATTATGGTGGCTAAACCAGCTTTCTGAGCTTTTTAATGTAGTTCTATGTCTAGTTTCAGATAACAGGAGGCTAAGAACACTTCATTAAATTATTATTTTATGAATTGCAGCATGAAATGAAACATATTTCTCCATGCTAATAGTGAATTACCACACTTCTTACTTAAAGTAACCAATTTCCTGTCAAATTGCTTATGAAATACAGAGAAATAAGCATATCATATTTACCTTCAGCACCTAATACTGAAATATGAGAGTTATAGATGCCTTGGTTCACTTTTATATTGACAGTCCTTTTTTTTACTTTCTTTCTCAATTTGTTCAGTGGAAATTAACCTGACAAGTGATTATTATGTGAGTGGAGGTGGGTTAGACACCATATTCAAAGCAAGCAAGATCACTTTTCACTGGGGAAAATGCAACGCATCATCAGACGGATCAGAACATAGCTTAGAAGGACAAAAATTTCCTCTTGAGGTAAAGTACAGAATTGATTTTGATGATTTCAGCAATTTGACATTCTGCAATATTAATACTCTACTAAATACCTTCGTTTATCTCTTGATTTAAGTCTATTTGCAAATATAATAATTCACTTAAATCCAAATTAATAATATCCAAATGATGCATTTTAAAGCAGCAGCATAAGGTGTCAGTGGCATGTTGAGAATGTATAAACTGCATTTCTGCACATCTTCTAAGATAACAGTTCTGCACCTCTCAAAGTCAGGGCTTTGCTGGGAGCCCATGGGAGCTGCTGGGCCTTACAGAGACAAAGCGTGGCTCACGTCCCTGGGCTGGAAAGAGCTGTCAGTGGTGCGCCAAGAGCCGTGGGAGGGCAGGTCCTGGGTGCAGCCACATTCACAGGCAGCCAGGCCAGCCTCTCCCTGGCTGGTTTGGCAGAACAGCTTGCAGCAGCATGGGGGTGGGCTGGAGGACAGGAGCAGCTCCCGCTGGGATCCACAAAAGCACTGTGCAGGCCAAACTTTCTGCCCTCAACATGGCATTGTGTCAGTTTCCAGTAAAAAGAGGTAGTTGTGGCAGCCAACTGTGCTGCTTCTCATTCCAACACTCTGAACTTCTATGTGAGAGCAAAGTAATAGTGCCAGGGTTGACCTATACATGGTGAAGAGCTGTGAGCCAGGAGCATTCCCTGGAAAGTGTTATTTATTTTACCTCATTAGCCATTTAAAAATTCCCACTCACACTCCATCTGTCCTGCCAAGACATCACAGAGAATACTCTCTTCCATCATCATGTCATGGAAAGCTAGTAGGAGCAGGACACCCCCATACACATTGGTGACCCAGCACTGGAGATTTCCTAGCTGCATCTGGAGAAAGAGAGAAAGGAGTACAACAAAATCAATGCTCATGACAGCCGTCAGATATGGCACAAAGTGCCTGGTAATCTTATGTTACCAAGGTTTCTCTACATTTACTGCAAGGCAGATGCAGTAGGGGCACCTTAACATATTATTCATGCTTTATCACTGATGTCAAGATTTATCTCACCTGAGTGCTCTAGATCAGGTGTCCAGTGTCAGTAAGTTATCTCAGCTTACTCTATTATCTGTGGAAAGCATTGTGCTCCTTGAAAGGATAATTCCTGCATACTTAATAGTTTTCCAGGAGAGGTTGTTTTCATATAGCTAAATCTTGAAGAATTACATTCTCTATCCTCAGATCATGCATCTGAGATAGGTAAAAGATCCCCATATTTGTATTTAAATTTTTTGTTTGGATTTTTTTTCCTCAAAATGGGCATATAGATAACTGCATTGTTTAATTTTTAAAATGTTTTGTGTATATAACATTTGAATATATTTTTAATTGCAGATGCAAATCTACTGCTATGACGCAGATCAGTTTACAGATTTTGAAGAGGCAGTTAAAGGAAGTGGAAAGTTAAGAGCTTTATCAATTTTGTTTGAGGTAAACAAAATAGATCTTTGTGTCATTTAATAAGCCTTGAAACAGAGCAGATGTTCAAGCTGAATTTAACTGGTTCCGGTATGTGATCACTGAGTTAAAAAATCGCATGTCTCTTTCTAATTTATTCCTGCAGAAAAGCAAATGGGCAAAATGCGTTTGTTTGGCTTTGAGTTATCTATAGTTTGGTGGTGAACTGTAACTTTCAAATTTTTTTTGTGAGGCCTGTACTGTTAAAATATGCAATTTCTTTTTAACAGATTGGACTAGAAGATAATCCAGATTATAACCCAATCATTAATGGAGTAGATAGTGTTAGTCGTTTTGGTAAGTTTGCCTCCATGTTTCATTGATTACTGATTAACTAAATTCCATTCCAGTGTGATTATGAAACCTTTAAGACATTCTCTATTTCTCAGTCATGTCTATTTTGTTAGAAATTATAAAAGTCATCTGGATAGACTGGAGAACTGGGCAATCACCAACCACATGAAAATTGACATGAGCAAGTGCCAGATTTTGCACCTGAGACAGGGTAATCCTGATTATATGTATAAACTGGGGAATAAGAGTCTGAAGAGCACCCCTTCGGAAAAAGATCTGGGCATTTGGGTCAGTGGCAAATTGAGTTTGAGTCAGCAGTGCCCTCGCAGCCAGGAGGGGCAACCGTGTCCTGGGGGGCATCAGGCACAGCATCGCCAGCCGGGCAGGGGAGGGGATTGTCCTGCTCTGCTCTGCACTGGGGAGGGCACACCTCGAGTGCTGGGGGCAGCTTTGGATGCCTCCGTGTAAGTAGGACATCAACCTATTGGAGTGCATCCAGGGAAGGGCAACCCAGCTTGTGAAAAGTCTTGAAGACAAGGCTTACAAGGAGTGTCTGAGGTCACTTTGTTCAGCTTGGAGGAGGGATGCCTCATCATAGTCTACAACTTCCTTAAGTGGGGTAACAGAGGGGCATTTGCTGATCTCTCTGTGGTGACCAGTGATAGGACATGAGTAAACAGAATGAAGCTGTGTAAGGAGAAGTTCAGATTGGGCATTAGAAAAGACCCTTCACTGAGATGGTGATCCGTCGCTGGAACAGGCTCGCCAGAGAAGTGGTCATGGCATCAAGTGTCTGGATGATGTTCTTAGTCACATAGTTTACTTTTAGATAGTCCTGTGAGGAGTGAGGGGTTGGACTTGATAATCTTTTTGGGTTTCTTCCAACTTGAAATAGTTCATGTTTCTATGATTTATTTACCCCAAAACTATTTGTAACAACATAAGTAAGTGTAAATTAATAAATATAACTATTATGAGAAAATTGTAACTGTTTAAATGCTAAATCCAGGTAAATCTTATTTATTAGGTGAGTCTTCTTAATCATACATCTCAGGAGTTTTATATCTGGTTGGACATGAGATAATGCTGTTGCAACTATCCAAGATGGGTCTTACAAGAGTGAGAACGCCAGAATATCAGTATTCAGTAGACTCAGAGGAGAGGAACGTTTTTTTCAGTAGCTCCTGTGTAAATCTGAAGTAATCCAAATAGATTGTATTGGCAGTAGCATTATTAAAGCCGGTTGTTAACAATTTTGTGTTTAAGAAATGCTCTGAAGTGGTTGCTCATCACAACACATGAACTTCAGCGTGGTACATGAAGAGACTTGAGCTATGTTTCTAACTCAGTTTCATGGTGGCTTTGCAGAAGAATAAATGTGAATGAGCACTGTGTTGAACAGGGATATTTTCTTACATCATCTCCATGACCTTAAGTAACTTTGTCTCAGTTTTCCTTTATACAATGATGCTTGATTTTTTAAGGCTCCTTTAGATCGGTAGGTTGAAAGCGTAAAAAGCTGTTTTAAAAGCTTTCAAAAGTATGACAATAAAATCAAGATTTTTTTTTTCCCCTCTGAAAAACAAACACTATTCAACAAATTTAAAAGGGAGCACCTTTCATAAGTTAGAAAGACAGAGGAGATGGAAATATAAAGTAGTTAAGATTCATTACTTTTGTGTGTCATTTTCTGTGAAAAAAGAGGAGAACTAGTAATACATCAAGGCAGATGCTGTCCTACAGCCTTGGAATGGGCTGTAAAACTATCAGCAGCAAGATTCAAGATAGAGTCACTACACGGCACTTCAACAATAAGTGGAATATAATTTTCTAGAATAAAATGCAAATGAGCTCAGAAAATTCAGGTCATGACTAAATCTAGTTGTTTCTTTTGAAGAAAAGTTAATAGCACACAATCTGTCCTTATCTGTGATGTACATGAATTGTCCTTGTCAGTCATATTTGTATTGTGCTTATTTGAATCACAGTTGCTGAGTTCTCAAGCTCTGCAGAGGAGCACTCCTGTTCCTTCTGGACAAACTCTGTTTTTCATCATTCTTTGTAGGTGTTTGATTTTAGAATCTAAGCTGTCAATCACATTTAAGAGCATTCTAAAATCCAAAGTTGCAAAATGCATGGCAGGATTCTTACTATGAATGAGAAGTTTCATGTCCCCAACCTTCTATAGAGAATGGACTGGCTATTCATTTTTACTGAGAGAGGAATGTGTTATTTAAACATGTACCAGATAGCAATGGTAGCTTCTGTCTGAAGGTTGATCAATGTTTTAATAGGAGAAAAGGAAGGATGTGCTTTGCTTGACACTGCTGAATGTTCCCATTTCATGGATGAGAGAGAGGGGACAAGTCAGCTCCTAAACCTTAACTCAGTAGAGCAGTCACTGTAGAGAAGAAAAGCAGCAATCATTGTAGTAAAGTGTTGATGTAATTTGCTGCTCTCACCAAATTTGTAAGGAATTGTGAAGACAAAGACAGTTCAGAAATCTGTACAGGGCTGAAGAAGTAACATACCTGTAAAAGCCTAAGTTAATGCCCAGTCTGAAAATTCATTAGATATTCAGAAGTGAATACTTATCAAATAGGGAAAAATTTAAAATCAGTAACTTTAGATGGAAATAAGGTGTGTGAAAATCTACGCTATTCCAAGGTGGGAAAAACAGCATTATTTTGGATCCACCAGACAATAAAGCAGATAATTGTCACAGAATGAAAAAATCTCACTTGATGAAGTTGGTACCATTTATGCCAGTTTCTGTTGCTGGACCCCACTGCCATACCAGCAGAAATTTAGCTTTCTGTTGATGGACTTCCAGCAATTCCTCATGCTTACTTGCATTTGACAAGCTACCAGGTAAACTGCTGACCTGAAAGTTGTGATACTATTTTCACAAAACATTAAACAGAGTGATCATACTCTCCTGGAGGAGGTCTTTGCATTCTTTGCTGATTTGTGGAAAGCTGTTACAGTTTTTCACTATATTATCAGCATTTTAAAAAACCCTCTGATCCACAGAAATTCTACTTCTGTAATCATGAGTAATATTAAGTTCCCCAGGCAGTGATTTTCAGCAGCAGTTTGGATCCTGCAAGAAACTCAACAACTTTATTAAATTCAGGGAGAGTTTAAAGCCATGTCATGAGACCTAGGACAAAGATTTAACGAATTTCTTTTCTTTGAAATTCAATAGTGAGACAAAGATTTGTCATCTTGGACATTTGTGAGTAAGCTTACAGGTGAAAAAATTCTTGTGAACCAATGTACTGATTATTTATTACCAGAGTAACTCACTACACCTTCCCAAATAAATAAAGTTGGGTTTGAACTATACTTATCAAAATAAATAGAAAAGTCTTCATGGTTTATTTGTATGCTAGTCTGTGGAGATTAAATTTTGAATAGCCTCAAAATTAGCATATTTCTATAATGGTAACTCTTTTAGAGCGTGTGATTTCTATTTATTAATTGCTTCTGCAGTATTTTTAACTATCTGACCCTAATTTTTTTTTTCAGGAAAACAGGCTGCCTTAGAACCATTTATTTTGCTGAATCTTTTGCCAAATGCAACAGACAAATATTACACCTATAATGGGTCTTTATCAGCTCCCCCATGCTCTGAAACAGTTGAATGGATTGTGTTTAAAGATACCATAAGCATTTCTGAAAACCAGGTAATTGGTTTAAAGTAGTAAAACCAAACAATTATACATGAAGAAAAGCATTTGCCATGTATATGGTAGAAGCTTGTGGCATCCATTGCCATTCTTTTATATAGTTAGGAGTTTTTCATGCAGGCATTAAATTGCAAAGCATATGTATTATTTGTGTGTTATCTTTTACCTTTTTGTAGTTTAGGACTAGAATCTGAGTAATTTTTGTCTTAAAAGAGGGTAAGAACATATTCCAGGCTGTCTGGACTTCGAGCTTAGATAGAGGAATACAAACCACTTTTTCTGTATTCTCCCAGCCAAATGGTAGTGCTGGGCAGAGCATAGCTCCAACAGCAGCGTGGTTGAAAAATACTAGTGGAGTAAACCATTAGATATTCTGATGGTACAGAAGAACAAAATTCAGTCCTACGCAGGATAACTCAACTGTGAGACTTTATCCAATGTCTTTTCCCCAGAGTTTTTGTCTATTATCAGAATCTGGTCAGTTTTTATGACTTCTGACTTCTTCTTTTCCTCGCCTCTTCTAGTTAGCTGTATTCTGTGAAGTCCTTACAATGCAGCAGTCTGGCTATGTTATGCTGATGGACTACCTGCAAAACAACTTTAGAGAACAGCAATATAAGTTCTTTGGGCAAGTGTTTTCCTCTTACACTGGACAAGAAGAAATTCATGAAGCAGGTACTTACTGAATAGTTATTCCTCTCTTCACAAGTTGAAAGACAATTTTCAGTAAAAAATTCATCCAAGTATGAAGATACTCATTTTAAATGGTGTAGAAAGTAGCACACTGTGTTATTACTCATAAATCTATCACTTCAGAGAAAAAAACTAGCAATCATAAAACATGTCAGATTAAATGGAGTGGAAAATTAAATGCTTGTCTTGACCAAACGTTCAGTGACGATAATGTCAGTTCAAGCTTCCTTACGCTGCCCTTTTATCATGTTTCAGAATTAAACAAAACTGCCTTTTCAGGGACTGCAAGAGGATTTTGTTTTCCAACCCCATTTAGTTCTTTGTCCTGTAGTGTGCATCCTTTTCCAACAGATACTGAAGTGAGGTCACCAAATCAATTTCATGTAGTTTGCTTAGAAAGTGAGAGATGAAGAGAATCCCAGAAGCCAGATTCTCTTCTCTGTTTTACCTAAAACGTCAGGGAAGTTTGTGAAGGTTGTATGACCAAAATAGTACATTATGTAATGGGAGCCAATGACTTCTATACTCACAAGCACAAAAGAATATATAGGAAACATAAATTGGGGGCACTATGTTGCTACTTGAATGGGGAGACCTGTAGATTCTTTAACTCAATTGCACTGAACTGTGCTTAATTAGACATAAACAGATGACTGAAGCACATGGTGTAGGTTTTCTCCAGATTAGAAGTGTGGTTTCATACACATACTTCTACATATTTATGTGCACACACATGTATATATACACACACAAATGCAACTATAGGATTTGTTTAATGTAGAACATTAGAGAAGTATTTATATTTTCACCTGCATTTTAAGAGAAGTTAAATAAAATACCTAGGAACCATTAAACTTAAATGTTCAGATGCAAGAGCAGAAACATGAATGCCAAAGTCTCCAAGAGTAAATATATTTCATGTTTAATATTGCACAGTAGTCAACAGAAAAAAAAAAATTTAATCCCTTTAGAGGATGCATGAGAAATGCTAAGACTGGATCTTACTCAGATAGGTAATTGAAAAATTATTTTGTGTTGTGAAACCTAAAATCCCAATTTTCTCCTGCTGCATTCAGTGTAGACTCTCATTAGGCAGTAGGATTATGTGCTTGATTTATTGTTGTTATTAATACATGGCATCCCTTAAGTAGAACTAAGTTTTCTTAGAAGAGCTGAAAGAATCTTTCTATTCCATTATAAACTAATTGCAGCAAAATATTGTCAGAAATTTTCTCACGGTGATATCCTCAACATTCTTGGTGTGCAAGCACTGTCGTACTGAGGACATGGGAGATGCTTCATTCCCCAAGCCTGCCTGGTGATATATGTAATTTCCCTATGTGATATGTATGTATCCATTTAAGAAGATTAAAATAGGTAATCCTTACAGCTATATTTGAGGATTCAACTGAAAAAGTGTTTTGAAATTGTAATGCTTAATCTCCACCAACCTCAGATGGCATTAAAATCCATTTATAATAGAAATCATTGTTTATTCCTGTAAACCTGAGAACCACTGTGGTGGCTACTGGGCCCATTGCGTGACTTCCCATCTGCTCCACCTTTCTGGTAAGGCCCTGGGAGTAAGGGCAGAAACCTAACTTGTTTATCTTCCTGGATTTAGTAAAGGTATAAAAAAGAATTGGTCCTTAAAACTAAAGACTGACTATATATTGATAAAAAGTATTTGTCAGCCTGTTTTCCCATGAGAAATACAACTGTGTAGAGTTCAGCTGTTGTCTTAGTTAGATTGTCTTGTGAGACGTGGGCTTTACCCTTTTACGTTCGTCAGTCGACATGACTTTGGAATAAGTTCTCAGATTCTGTCCAGAGGTTTGTGCGGAACGCTTTGGACAGTGTGCGGGTCACAGGTGCCCAGGCGCTGGCAGTGCTGGGTACAGGAGTGGCCTCTGTCAGGAGAGCCCGGGGCTGCCCCGAGCCGGACATGGACAGTTCCAGCTGGATCCAACCCACGCATCTCAGGGCACGGCTGAGCCCCTGGGCCACGGTGGCGGCGCCTCTGGGGAAACAGAGCTGCACAGCAGTGAGAAGTGAGGGAAGAAGTGTGAGAAACAGCCCTGTGACACCCGGGTGAGAGAAGGAAGGGGAGGAGGAGCTCCAGTAGTGGAGCAGAGATTCCCCTGCAGCCCGTGGTGAAGACCATGGTGAGGCAGACTGTGGAGACTCCACGAGGGAGCAGGCTCCTGGCTGGAGCTGTGGCTTGTGGAGAGGAGCCCGTGCAGGAGCAGATTATCTGTCAGGTCTGTGACCCCATGGGGGACCCACAGTGTCTGTTCCTGAAAAACTGTACACAGGCTGGAAGAATTCATAAAAGGTTGTATCCCGTGGGTGGGTCCCCACACTAGTGCGGAGGAACAGCATGAGGAGGAAGGAGCAGCAGAGGCAAAGTGTTATAAGGTGACCACAATTCCCATTCCATATCCGCCTATGCCACTGGGAGTGGGGAGGTAGAACAGTCAGGAGTGAAGAACGGGGGAAGGAGAGGGTGGGGAGCTATTTGTGGTTTTGTTTTTGTTTCTGACTATCTTGCTCTATTTTAACTAGTGATAAATTAAATTTCCCCAAGTCAAGTCTGTTTTGCCCATGATGGTGGTTAGTGAGACATCTCAGTCTTTATCTTGATCCATCAGCTTTTTCATCTTACTTTTTTCCCCTGCCCTGTTGAGGAGGTGGAGTGGTAGAGTGACTGAGTGGGCACCTGGTGGCCAGCCAAGGTCAACGCAGCACACATCTACTGTGCTGCTCCACCTCCATCACAGAGAGAGAGTAGATCGGGAATGTTAGAAAACTGCTTTTTGCCACACACTTTGTCAGGGATCTGCAAAGCCCCTGAATATCTTAATGTGATTTCATGGTATCAACAATTGAAAAGCTGCATTTAAAATATAAAATGAAACCTAGATTTAGCAAAAATTAGAAGAAAGTAACAAATGGAGCGAAAAAAGCCCAAATTTGGGCAGTTTATCAAGATCTTCTGGTCAAAAATATATCCCAGGCAGTTTTTGGCAATGATTTGGCTAATGTACCCCAGTGGTTCCCCATGATGCAATTAAGTATAGATGAAAATTCCTTAAGTTACATGAGTAGCATTTTGTTCCACAGAAGAATAAGGAAAGACAGGTGCATTATCATGACTTGATATGATATGCAAAACCAGAGTCTAAGTACTTACTTGAAGAAATCAGAGACTTGAATTCAAGCCCAGCAGGGCTTTGGATAGGCCTCTGACTTCCTGTGATTTTTTTGCTGTTTTGTATTTTGCTACTTGTGACTTGTAATCCGGTTTAATACCTGTGGCTTCAGACTAGTAACAGAGTCGAGAACTCCCTTTCTTGCAGCCTCTTTGACCAGATTTTCTAAAAGTCCATGTCAGAGCAGAAGTACTTAATTAGGTAAGTTGTCACGTGATCTCCTTTCTTTTCTCATCTCTAGAGAGGGAAAAGTGGGAAAAGGAGCAAAGTTCCTCTGTGTTACTAAGACTGGCAGGAAAGAAAAGGGAACAGCACAGGCAGGATGACTTATGAAGTGACATCAGAAGAAGAGCAACAGACAACATTTTGCAAAGGAAGGGAGGTGAAATAATATGTAGATGATTGTCATTTAGTAATATTGTTGGTCACTGCTGAGATGAACATCGACAGAGGGAGAACGAAAAGGAAGACAACTTTGCTCTTGGGAAAAAAATAGAAGAACTATCTGGAAAAGGAAAAAAGAAACCAAAGAAATAATACTGGAAGCACCAATCTTGAACATTTAAAAGATTTATAATACTGCTCTATTAGTCTGAATACAGTCAGATTTCAGAACCAAATTCACTCACAGGCTAAAGAGATGAAGCGAGGAGAAAAGGACTGTAGAGGAGAGTTTGGAACAGAGAGAAGCTTGATTTTCATATTATAAAAAAGAATTTTGAGATTAATTTTAAACACCTTCGAAAAGAAATAGCTGAGGCGTCTCTAGATTCATTAAAAAAGAATGAAATCAGTTTAAATCATCTGTCTTAATGCTCAGAATTGAGAAGAGAAACATCCTTGCTGGTCTAATGATTTCTTTTTGCCATCTGGTGGAAATGGGGTAGAATGACAAATTTTAGTAATGGAATGAAATGTATACAACACGAGACTTATTTTTTTTTATTTGCTCTACCTTTGCATCAGTTAATTCAGTGTAATTAATAAAATGGTGTATCAGTTATGTAGCACAGCAGATTCAAAACATGGCAAGTTACATAATTCAACTAAATTGTGCATACTAATACTGCCTTTACTATTACCTTACTCCCATAAATACAAAAATTGAAAAAGCCCCGCTGCTTATTTTCCATCGAGTAGCTCAGACTGACGCTGCTCAGATCTGCCCACCTTCCGCACAGAACGGGAAAAATGGATTTTACGAATGTTTCGGAGGGGCTTGAGTGCCCTCTCGTGTTCAAGTGGCAAAATGCAAAGCTAAAGGACTGAAAACGCAGCATTGTCCCCCAAAGCGTTGAAGCATCTTTGTGTTGCTTCCTTAAGAGAACTCCAAAGGATCTGCAGTTCTTTTCTTAGTTAGCTAAATAGTTTGTTTTATTTGCTTTTGCTAGATACCCATATTTTGTTTTAAACAGATTATGAGATGTAAAAAATGTGTCCTCATTTATTCCAACTAGGGAATAACTGTGTAATTGCTTGTGCAAAAGTAAAGCTAAAAATATAATAACAAGCCTCAAAATATAATAACATGAAATCACTACTTGCTAATGTAATAACTAGCTTCTTCCTGTTTGCCTTTTGTCTCTTCTTTAAATACTATAAAAAGATTCAAACATCCCTGAGGAGAATTTCTGGTGTGATAGGTTTACCTTTAACCATTAAAAACAATCTGCTATAGATTGGTCTATTATAGCTAGTGAGAGGGTATGCAGCTCTTCTAGTGCTACTCTGAGAGACCCGTAAAGACAAAATAATAGAGATTTTATCATCCTCGGGACAGATATAAGAATCTTTATGTTTTGTCATTTAGATTTTATTTCTCAGTAATTGGATACTAGTATTTCACAAAATATGATGTAAGAGGCAGGGAGAGGAGACATGGTCCTCAAATTTACTTGCTTTTGAAAATCTAGTGTTAAAATACTGGTTCTATTTATAGTGCATAGCATCTCAAATGTTTTAGTGGAAAGCTAAAAATTAGGCACACAAAAGACTTGCATTAGTTTTCTCAGGAGGTAGCTCAAGATCTTAGTAGAGGCACTTGTACCATTTAATAAATACCATATTCTTTCCTCTATTCTTTCTTCCAGTTTGCAGCTCAGAACCTGAAAATGTTCAATCTGATCCAAAGAATTACACTAGCCTTCTCGTTACATGGGAAAGACCTCGGGTTGTATATGACACCACAATTGAGAGATTTGCTGTCTTTTATCAACAGCTGGATGGAGAAGACCAGACTAAGCATGAGTTTCTGACAGATGGGTATCAGGACTTGGTAACTACAAACTCTTCAAGTTTCATAGAAAGGGATGACAGCATAACTCGCTGCTAATTATCTTAAGGGATTAAACTGTAGCTGGGAGCTGTAAAGCCACAAAGATAATTTTTAAAAAAATAAAAGCCTCTCTTGCACAGAACAGGGTAAATGTCCACAGATTGCTGCTTTGATTTGCCCATACTGTGTCCAAATGTTCATGACCATGTCAATCACAGATCTCCTTAGCCATGGAACCCTTTGTCAGTTAATAGTGACCTGTACTCCATTGCTTGCGGATGTGAAAGAATGACCTACACAAGCAACTAATGAGATTCAATTCAATCATACTGCTATAAATATTAAGTTACTGATTACAGCTTCACAGTACTTCACTAATGAGATCTGTTCCTCTAACCCTCTTTAAAGACTCATAACTTATCAGACATACTGTTACCTAAACTTGTGTTCAGTGCTGAATAGTTGTATAGTTTTGTATCCTCCATGTAAAAATTCACAAGATTTTTTTTTTAAGTTGACTGAAAACCATTTGTGATGATAAAATATAAAAAGCACACATTATAATACTAGAAGAAATAAGCTTTATGGTTCATAAGAAAAATGTTATGAAAAAATTAACTTTTTCAAATACTTGATACTTATTTGCAAGTAAATGGTTAAACGTGTTTTTTCTTTTAGGGGGCTATTCTAAATAATCTGCTGCCCAATACAAGTTACGTTCTTCAGATAGTTGCTGTTTGCTCTAATGGTCTATATGGAAAATACAGTGACCAAGTCATTGTCGATATGCCTTTAGAGGACACAGGTAAGTGGTCTTTTGACTTTACTAATGACTTTTAGCTGAAAAATCTGTATTTGAAGAAGTAGTTTGCAAACCAGTTAAAATGCTTGACTATCAAATTACACTAAAATGAAATTTCAAAATTGCTGCAGTTAACCTTCAGCATGTTCCTTGCTAATGATATTTTACATTATGTAATTCCTTTTAAGCTTTACCTATAAAAGGCTGCATGTTAATTTTTTTAATTCTAAGAATATTGTGAAAAGCATCTACTTCTCTTCAGATCTCACAAGTGTATCTTTTAGAAACATAATGTAGGGAAATAAAGCCATGTTTGGTATTATTTCTCTATGGTTCAAGCATCCTCTCAAAATTAATCCATACAGCTAAAGTATTCAGGAAACAAGTAATACAACCCCAATATATGGTTTTTAAAGTCTGTATTAATGATTTTGAAATTTGATTTCTTATGAATACTTGGAGTTTGATTTCAGAAGACTTGTGGTGATGGAATTCCCTTGCTTCTTAATGCTGCCTCGCAAAAAATCAAAAGGCCTAACAAACAAATCTTAGTGATTTCACTGCCAGATTTGCTTCTTCTGCATGCTGGTATATATGAAATAATTTGAAACTATAACATGAAGCTTGATCTTGTCCTTAAGAATTCCTTAAAATCTGTGGAAGTTTTAGCATCAGACCCAGTTCTTATGAAGGAGAGTGAGAGCTGTGTTTCTAATTAAGAACCCTGTAATTAATCATAGGAATAAACATCAAATGCTTTTTGATCATGCAAGGAACTATTTTTAATCTAAGGGCCTGGATTTCATTGTTTGTTTATGTATTCTGTAAGTTCAGTTTTATGCTTATGTTTGTCTGTTTAGCTACATCAAAGTCATTAGTGATGTTGTGGTGTACTTGAGAAAAAAGGTCAGCTTTTCATTTCAAGGGACCAACATCCCTTTACAGTGAGAAAGAATATGATTCTCAACAACCTCTACCACATGAATTCTGGGCTAATAAGGGTAATAGGCTTGTACTAGTGTGTTTTTCTAGGAGGGGGGCCCAGCATCATGTATCGTATGTACAAATTTTTAATAAACATTTAACATGTCTTTCAAACACAGTGTATTAAGAATAAAGTATTTTGGGGGTCTTATGCTAATATCTACCTGAGTTTTCCTATTTCTCTTTAGTTTTCTAAGATGTCCACAACAAGGTTCTGACATTCTGCCTGACATTTCACTCTTCTGTTTACCCTTTATCCGTCTCTTGGGTAGTATATTCTTCCACTTACTTTCCAGAATTTGCTGGGTTTGTATTTGAAGAATTTTCTCAGATGAGAGTTCATCTACATACCCCACATCCATTTCTACATGGAATGACAAATAAGCAGCATAGTGGTGCCATCATTAAACAATAATTCAACAAATCAAGTCAATACAGTGCTGCCATCACAGCTGTAAAACCTCTGAAAATAGATCTTGCAAAAGAAAATGCAGTATAGGTGATACCCAGAGGGCAAACCGCCCTACTGCTGCTGCTGCTGTTGCCCTGCCGTAAGGATGAGTTGCATACCACCCCACGGTGTTCCATGACTCCCCTTGGAAGGAAGCGTGGGTGCAGAGGCAGGGAGAGAGACAGGAGCGCTGGGGCCGGGCGAGCGCCGTCAGTGCACCTGTGGCGTGAGCAGATGCTGCTGGGGAGCAGGCTCCGCGAGAGGACGGCGCGGCGTTGGGCGGCCTGCAGCGCGCCCGCAGCGCAGCTGCCGCCAGCGAGCACGGCATCCCTGCTGTGCTTCTGCTCAACCCCTGCCAAGCAGTGCCTCTGCATTCTTTCCAGTGCAAGGAAGAGTGGGGGAAATACGTACTGGAAAATTCATCTCACCTTCCAGTATATCAGCAAAAATTTCTCTGAGCTTCGTATCCTCAGACAATAGAATTTGGTACAATAAATGCTATATTTCAGACGACATGATATTTGTTATAGTAAATGTTATATATTAGACTGAAGATCTGATACTCTCAAACCTTTTTACACAGACAAACCATTAATTTCTTCATTCTGATACTTTAAATTTTAAGAATGTATATTAAAACGAGGGAGGGTTTTAAATCAAAATGAAATACCAAAATGAATATTTGCATGTTTCACAAAAAAAGAACAAAAACCCAAACATTTCATTGGCATGCTTCCTATCTGAAATGGACACAAAGGTATTTAATCTGATTTGGTTCTTTTATTTAGGCACTTCCACAGTGATACCTCTGAATATGTTGAATGAAGAAAATTCAGGGAAAAATTCCTCTCATGTAATTAGTATGATTCCTAAGAGTGTACATTACTCTATAACTAAGATGTATACATGCTGTGTCAACTCTGGATACAAATTTAAAATATGAAAAAAACTTCCATTCATTTAAAATATTAATGTTTATTTGCATACTTCTACTAATTATTTACATCTGAATTAACTGTTGCAAATATTGCAAATATTTTCATATTTAATTTTTAATATTCCTAATATTAAACAACAGACATATGAGAATGTAGATATCGAATGAGAAAGGTTTGTTCAGAGCAGCTTGCTGATTACAACTATAACACCAGATTGGTTTTGTGATCTGCTTTATAGATCTTGAGGCAAAAGGGGATTTCTTGGAGCTCCTGCTTGGGAATTTATGAAAGAAAAATTATCTTCACCGTGAAGACATGAAATAAAGTTGACATACATAAAGCATAAATTAAATCTTTCATTTTCAAGAATTACTCTGAGTAAGCCAGTTTAATTAAGATGAAGTTCACTACAGTCACCTCCAGATCAATGAATCTTTATGTTAAGAGCTAAAGCGAGGCATGAGTTATGCAGAGCCTTTAGATGAGTTACGCAGCAGGCTCTGCGGTAGTTTTCCTCCTGATATTGTCTCAAACCGGGACAGAAGTGTAGTTAATACTGGTGGTACTTGCATGCTTTTACTGACACAGGAAAGGAAAAATAAGAATAAAACTCCCCATTCCTATTCCTTTCTGTAGACTTCAGTTGGTGTTTGTCAAAAAAAACCCCAAAACCAACATGCTGGGACACAGCTCTGAAGTGCTTTCTCCTGCCTGGCAAGTCATGCTATCAGCAATGCTTTGTCAGGGTCTAACTATGCAAGTTCTTTGTAATTCGTATTTGTGATTTTTGTCCTAAAAACACTAAGCATATATTAAATGTCTGATTAAGATGATGCTTTTTTCTAATTTTGTTCTTATAAAAGTAGAAATCTGAAAACTAATTTAATTAGAAGAAACAGGCTTTACTTTTGTTTTTGCTGTGCCTTTTATTATGTGTCAGTACAGAAATGAAAAGAGTTTATGTTGTGCACATTATGCTACAATTACAAATCATATTGTTTAAAGATAATTTTTTTAATATTTGCATTGAACATAAATGTAGGGAAATATTTACCTTTTTTGTGTTTGTTCTATCATTTCTTCATCTGTCATTAAAATGGACTATGAAAAGGCCTCTACAAAACTTAATAACTAAATATTTAATTATTTTATTTTAAAATGTAAACTATAGAATAATCAATATGTGGTTCCAGAAAAAAATAAACAAGCTTGTTCATCAACCTACATCAATGGGTTGTTTTTTGGAGGGTATGGTTCTTCTCCTTGGATGGGGGATGTTAGTGTATTTCTGTAATCTCCCATCAAATCAAAAGCTCAGCAGCAGGATTAACAGAATTTCCTGTAAGTGTGTGTTTCTAAAACTTTTGACAAATAAATTTTTTGTGACCACCTAAATTTAAATAGTCTGTATAAAATTCCTCAAGATTCTCTGTTGTTGTTAATATACAGTTAGAGATACATCTATATATCAATATGTACATGTATATATATATGGATGTTAATGCCTCGCCATTGAGAAAACAGCAAGAAACAGTAGTTTTCTGCTGGTGGAATTTGAGACTGAGTCTGATTAAAGCTCAACTCAAGAATAGTGACCACAAAAAGAATGGATATAATTTCTCTGTGTTAAAAAAATTGTTCAGAGAAGTCTGTTGAGTACATGGTACATGGTATGGGTCTACTGTGGGAAGGCTTTGAAACTAATGTCAGTACTTGATTTATCATTGAGAAGCCAGGGAATATCATTATCTCATCCACCCCTTCCTCCCCTCCGCTCCCCTCCCCACCCTGCCCCAGAGCCTCCTAGGCTTCCAGGAGTCAGAGGTAAGATAATTTTTTATCTATCTAACTAATGAAATGTCAATTCTGTACTTGGTAATTTTTAGATGTTTGTTACAAAAGGACAATTTATGATTTGGTGGAGCACTGTATAGTCAAAGTTTGTTTGCATGCTATAATCTACAAATAAAACTGTATGAGCTTATTAGTTTGATAACCTTCATCTAGTGTATGTTCCTTGTAGCACAGATCAATTTGTTTGGAAAGGTAGGTATGGACAGACCAAGGGGAATACTGATTAAGTCACAGATCCCCATCTGACTTTGGAGAAATAAGAAGTATAAAGAAGACATCTTTATCCTAGTGAATTGAAGAAACTGCACTTGGGAATTGTGGAGGAAATGCAGACATGCAGCTGTGTTTGATGCTATCATTGAAATCACTCCCCAGGCTAAGAGACTGGCATTTTCACTTAGTGCAAATCAGCCCTCAGATTACATGTTAGCTCTTGTGTACAGAGTGCCAGAACATGGCTTAGGAGAAAGCCTTAGAAAGACTCAGAATGGGAATGGGCCTTTCTGTGGACCAAAGGAGCAGTAAAATGAGTTAGTGCTGTGGAAGGGGTCTTAGACTTCTTCACTGAAGACCTGTGCCAGTTCCTACCAGAGAGTTGGATGTTTCTTTCAGCCTGCTGTGAAGCCTTTCTTGCTGACCACCATCAGAAGTACAATATTGGATTTGGCCAAAAAGACAGAGAGAAAGAAGGCAAGAGACTACCTCTAAATTTGGAGAGAATAGATTGTAGGACATTAATTTCTGCATTCTGTTTCAACTGTTTTTGATTTGCGAAAAGTGGGAATGCCTCAAAAGCCTCTAGAATAGTTCTTCACAGAGCATGTGGTACCTGTTTATTCGGGACGTTTTGTGGGATGTGATGCAACTGGATTCATGTACTTACATTAAATTGAGTGGAGTGACAATTTGAAAAAGTCTGTAAGCACTGGGATCGAGGAAAGATGGGTCTCTTTGGTCTGCCCTGATGGAGGCAGGCAGCCTGCTGCATACTGAGTATGATGGCATGGCTTTTGCTCTAGTACTTAAGTCCAAGCCTAGGTGCACAAATAAGGAATTTTCTATATGAAAATTCTAGAACCGATCACTTTACAAGAATATCTTCAGAATTTCAAATTAAATGTAGAGAAATAGTTGATCCCCAGACTTACTGTTTTTCTCTCTTCTGTATTTCTGCACTAAACTGTACTTTTCATTGAAAACATTCTCATAAACTTCGCTTTCCCTGGCCAATATGTTCTTCTAAGTGTCAAATCCAACATGTGTTACAGTATAAAAACAGAGCCAGACAGAACTGTTGTGGCTGAATGTGTCCTGTCTAGGTGAGGGAGCATTGCTGCCCTTAGTCCTCAATCCAGGTGGTTGGCCACTTCTCCAAACACAATCCTATAAAACATCTTAGACATGGTCTCAATATGTTTATTAATCAGTAGAGTCCTTGCAGAATTAATAATTCTGTCTATTTAAAATTGTGGATGATACAGTGTGTATTTTTGTTTTGTAGAGGCTGACCTCATTCCTGAACTGAGTGAAACTGAAGAATATGAGGTATAGCATTCATTTATTTTTAAGAGGGTATTTAAAATAAGTACATTTCAACAAGATTGAAATTATATTCTGTGAAAAATTACAAAACTATGCCACCAAGTATTATCTGAATTTATATGTACATATATATGTGTGTGCATATATATGTGTATATATATATTTTTTTTTTCAGTCTTTGAGCTATATTTCTCCCTAGATAACTCGAGAGATACCTCGGTATTTAGTTCTCTGGGGTGTAGATACGTGGTGAAGTAAGGGATATCAGAGAGTATTCCTAAATTTTTTTTTAAATGGGCCATCAATTTAAAATCACCTCTGACCGAAGTCTGACAAAATTGTTCATTTAGCACAATCAAAGCTACCACCTAGTGTTAGGCTTCTTAGTTTGTTTAAACCAAGGTTTGATTTGGCCTTGCTTTTGATGGTCTTGTCATGTAGTAAATTAGAGAAAGCTAGTTGTGCTGAAGAGTGAGACTCAAGTGTTTCCACTATCAGTGTTATTGGTTGGACAGTTATTCAAAAATTCTTAGAGGGTCATTTTCTTCTTGAACTCAAGTTACAGTCTAGCTCTGTTTTACACAATTTTTGATAATTTTACGATAACCCCTGGAGACTTCAGTAACTAGGTTTCTGATGTCCCAGCAAGGAGAGTTGTAAAAATACCACAATTAAGTTTTTAACAGTCTCTAATGCCAGTTTTTGCAACATAGACAGTGACTTCAGTAAGGCATTTATCGAGGAATATCAAGCAATCCCTCAGAATTTTTAATTTATAGTTTCAGTCTATGAGCACAATATTCTCACTGCATGACCAGTCCTTTTAGTTAAATAGGCAGCCTGTGCTTACCTATGTATTTACTCTCCCTTGCATTTGTGGACACTGAGTAACCAATAATACAGTCATTTCTCTGTTGATGTAAGCAATGTACCTAGATTATTATATTGCATCTGTCAGGTTGGTGGCTGAGTGCCAGTGAACATCGGTTGATTTTTACTTGAACCAACAAAGTTCTAAAGTGGAGATATTGCCTTATAGAAAGTAGATCTGCAGAAACAAAGGTCTGTCCAGTCCAGCCCGGGTTTAAGGACACACAGTCTAGGTGCTGCTGTCCCTACATTTTAGGTATTTAGTCCTTAGAATGAAATCCAAACCTGAGAGCCATGCCTGAGGTACCTTACATTGTGTGCATGCACTAGAGGTTCCTGGTTCAAAGAGAGGCTGCAGTGTGAAGCCCAGCACTAGCCTAGTGGGCGAATCTCTTGCTCTGGTGGGACTGGGTAAAACCTCACAACTCCTGTTTGCTGAGTGCCTCAGCAATGACGTATTTGAGTCAATAACATATCCAGCAGCTCTTTATGTTGGGCACATTCTTTTAAAGGCTGTGCCTCTTCTCCCTGCTGTGCCCTGTTCAGTGCAGGAGTGGGAGATCTACTCAACCCAAACTATGGTGGAAGCTGAGGAGCTGTTCAATTGAAAACTGTGCCCCAGTCTTCTATCTACCGGGTGTATTCTCTCAACATTATGTTTTTGAATAAATACCAGTGGTATTCCCACCACATCACCAAGTCAGATCTTAAAAAAAAAAAAAAAAAGGAATTGGGACTATTTTGCAAGAGGCTCTGTGCTGCTCTGTCTCTTAGGGCTATGTGTGCCTGTAATCAAATCAAGTCACTTCGGACATTGAAGGTGCAGGGTTGTGCTGGGACAGGTTTGGTTCTGGTGCAGGTGCAGATGGGGCCATAGCACAGAGCTGCAGGGGCTGCTGTGTCTAGGTCAAAATAAAAATTGCTTGCTAACCAAGTAGGTTCTTCCATGTTATGCTTTTTTATTTCTTGCAGGGAAAGTTGGAGAGGGGACAAAAAGATCTGAACTTAGATCCTCAAGGATCTAGTGAATCCTAATCCTGATTGCATTTAGGCGTGTAATTTTTTTTTTCTTTTGCATCTGTTCTTAAAAGGCAAAACTAACACAGATTTTGCACAAAGTGTCATTATTCATCATTATTCATGTTCAGCAAACAAAGGGTCATAACGGGGACTAGGGGATATCACTCAGAACACTTGTGAAGTGCTTACAGTCATGCTGTCCATTCTGAAATCTCCTTTTCCAGAACACTGAAGATTCAGCAGATTTGAGGATGGGTCATAAATGTATTTTACTAATTCTGTTATTATTACAGCTTAATTACCATCAGGATATTAGTGCAAATCTCTAAGACATTCTGATAGCAAACCCATTTTTTCATTGATGTGTATACAATAGATACTGTATTTTGCATATACAATTGCATTTTATTAGGAAAGAAGTAGAGCTTTTTTAACAAAGTAAATAAATACTGTGAGTGATTTTTGTCTCTTGAACACAAAGTAACACAATACTGAAGAAATTACTGGGACACAGCATTTTTTGTTTGTATTGCAAGTAAGTAATATGTTTTAAGAGAAAGGATACTTGTTCTTGAAGTTAATATTTTAGTTTAAGACCAACAGTCTTCTCAAGTCCTGTCTTGCTTTGCCTGCCTTGTTTTATGGATCTGGGAAAATGTATTATTACAGTTTTACTTTTCATTCATGTACAGAGTCTAAAAACATTTTTAATTGTCTTCGGCTATGATATTTTTTCAAAGGATGAAGTTGATGAAAAGGAAACAGAGGTGGATGAAGAAACCGCAGTGGTTCCTAGCACTGACAGTACAATAAACCAATTGAGGAGAGATTTTCAGGTGATTACATCCAGCTACAATCAAGAAAAAATGGGAATGAAGCCCAGTGAAGCTAAAACAAACAGATACTTAACAAGAGAAGAAGAACTGCATGGTAAGGATAATGTTTTCAAAGCAGTTTATTATGCTACTTCTCCACCTATTGGTGAAATTTCTGAAGAGGAAGATCTTTTTTTGGAATCCCAAACAATTACTGGAATTCCTCCTCAACTCATTGACTCCACCAAAGGCAGAGAAGAAGAATATATATACCTTTCTTCAGGCACCGAACCAACAAGAATAACCACCACTGGTCACAGTGGCGAAGATTTCTTACTGTCTCCTTTTAAACCTCATCAGGAAGCTGATGACTTTTGGAGTTCAGTTCCTACCACTTCTTCATCACAGCTGGTTACAGAGGAGACCTCCCAAGAAGATACCCTTCCTTCAGGAAGTCCAGACAGAAGTATGCATGGTGTTCTTTTCCAAGGCTCCATTAAGTATGTTTCAGAAGGTGTAGCACCCTCAAGCTCTGATGAACCTCCAAAGCATACTTCTACTGATGGAAATTTATGGTTTCGCAATGCTACAGATCCAACAACTCCATCTGTTGATAAATCAACTAGCAGGCAATTGTCTCAGACCAGTTACACTGATGCTTATGTAGAGGGATTAAAGCCAACTACAGTGCCCTATTCAAGCAGCCCAGTGGTTTCACAAGACACTTCTGATGCGGATTTAGAATTGCCACATTATTCTACCTTTGCTTTCTCCTCTGCTGAATTATCACCTCACTCTATCTCTTCAAGCTCTGGAGAATATGGTTCTGCTTCTGCTGCCAGTGAGGTACTCTCTCAGACAACTCAGCCAGTCTATAATGGTGAGATACCTCTTCAACCTTCCTACAGTAGTGAAGTGTTTCCTCTAGTCACCCCTTTATTGTTTGACTCTCAGATGCTCGACACTACCCCTGCTACATCAGATAGTGATGTGACCTTGCATGCTACACCTGTATTTCCCAGTGTTGATGTGTCATTTGAACCCACCCTGTCTTCCTATGATGATGTACCTTTGCTTACATTTTCCTCTGCTTCCTCCAGTAGTAAAATGTTTCACCGTTTGTATACAGTTTCTCAAATGTTTCCACAAAGTGCTACTCCAGCTGTTGCAAGTGATAAGGTGTCCCTGCATGCTTCTTTGACGTTGGCAGAGGGTGATCCATTAATACAGCCAAGCCTTGCTCAATATTCTGATGTGGTGTCACATCAGACCACTCATGCTGCTTCAGAGACACTGATATTTGGTCATAATAGAACTCACATATTTTCTCAAGTTGAACCATCCAGCAGTGATTTAAATATGCATGTACTATCTACAATGTCTGAACTTCCTTATGCTTTGTCTGGTAATGTGGGTTCCCTCCAAAGCTTTACTGTTTCCTATGACTCTGCAGAATTTGTGCATGATTCTGTTGACATCTTTCGTCAAGATCCTTTATTTAGCAGCTATAACAATGTACTGGTGCATAAACCTTCTTCTGTAATATCACAAGCTGATACTTTGCTGCAGCCTACGCACTCTCTGTCTAGTGACACAGATTGGTCTGAAGCATACTCTGGTAGTGAGTCCCTTTTGCCTGATACAGATACTTTGATGGTACTTAACGCTTCTTCCTCTGATTCTGTTGATGAGATTCCATATGAAACATCTGGGTTTAGTGATGTTAATAAGACGCTTCAAAAAGGTGATGTTATATATGGAGATGAGAGAGAACTGAAAATTTCCTCCTCTTTAAGTGAAATGACTTCCAGTGCTGAAAGTGAAATGATACATGAACTTTCTACATCTGTTTCTAATAATGTTGTAATTGAGCAGAATATGTCTCTGCAAGAAAGCCCACTTCCTGTTTCTAGCACAAAGGGAATCCTCCCAGTCTCTCTTGCTTTTCCTACTACTAAGATATTTGATCATGATATTAGTAAACTTACAGAAAATCAGCTTTCTATTCAGCCTTTGCATGTTACAACTCCAGCCTTTGATGACACTTTGCTTAAACCTATGCTTAGTGCAAGCTCAGATCAAGCTCTCTCTGCCCCTGCTTATAGCAAAATGTTATCCTCGACTCAGCTGTACTTTTATGAGACCTCAGCTACATTAAATAACGAAGCATTACTGCAGTCCTCCTTCCAATCTTCTGGCGATGGCACACTGCTTAACACAGCTGCAGTTGTGCCTAGTGATCCAATATTGGCTGAAAGCTCAAGGGTTCATAAAGATAGTTCTACATTTGACCAAATATTGCATGAAATGGCACCAGGTTCTGCTACAACTGAAAGCGAGCTGCATTCTACATCTGCACCTTCTGTTGCTATGATGTCAAACACTTTTAGTAAGTCCACAGCGTCACCTCAAGGTTTATCTGTTTCTTATGCAAGTGAGAAATATGTTTCATCCAGTTTGTTTAACAGTGAAGATGTTCAGAAGGTTATGCCTTCATTGTACAGTAGCGATGTTTCATTCCAGCTGACCAGTTTAGAAAATACAAATGCCTTTCCCCCCCAAGCAGCAAATGTTGTAACAGCTGCCTTCCTAACAGGTGATGCATCATCACATGTAGCTACTCCTACAGACAGCCAAATCTCTTCAAGTGTTTTTGAAATAAGTGAGGTTGCCAGTGTCTCTCCAAGTTCCACACTTGGTTTTGGTCCTGTTCATATGCCTGCAGTTGTTTCTGGTTCTGATGTGTTCATTCATCACACCCTTCCTTTACCAAATATGCGTATTTCAGTTACGGCTGTTCCTTCCGAAAGTGAGATCCCTGTAACTTTGAGTAGGTTGCTGGTTCCTTCTAGAGAATCCTCTGGGTTGTCTCCCAGTATCATGTCCAGTACCGATTTGTGGTCTTCTGTAGTTGAGGATGACTACGATGAATATGATGATGGCTTCCCTGTAAGTAACTGTATCTCATGCACTTCCCATAGAGAAGATCAGGATATGGTAGTAGAGGATCAAAATATAAAGGTAAACAATAACAAGGATCAGAGTAACCTAATTATAAGCTCACATTCTGAGAAACCTGAAGAAGAGAAATTTTCTACTGCTGCATCAGACAGTCAGATAAACCGTGCCATGGACAGACGTAATTATACATCCTTACCAACTTTGACAGCGAGTGTGGCACCTGAGAAGCACAACGACCTGAAAATTTTGAAGAACCACGTTCAGACTTCTGGTGTCCAATTGCAAAACACATCAGAATCTAAGTCTTGGGCTGTTTTGACAAGTGATGAAGAAAGTGGTTCTGGTCAAGGTACTTCAGATAGCCTTAATGATAATGAAACTTCAACAGATTTCAGTTTTCCTGACCATAATGAGAGAGACACCGAAGGGGCAGTTGAAGCAGGTAACTCAGAATTAACTCCTGGATCATCACAGTCATCAGCCTCATCTGTTACTAGTGATCACTCATCAGTATTCAACATCTCTGAGGCAGGTTAGTTATGGATAAATCTAATGAATGCCATGGGAAGATGTGAGGGAATAATTTTGTGCTGTAGAGAATGAGGTTTATCTACAGATAATAAAAGAAGAACATAACAGTGCCAGTGGGTGTGATTAAGGAAGCATTGGGGAACAGGGTTGCTTTCTGAGTTGACGGTCTTGTGAATGCTGCTTCTGGCTACTTAAAACTGCACCTGAAATATTTTTCAGTAAGTAGATTCATGCTCTGCTTTTCGATAGATGCATACTGTCAGCAGAAGTTGAGCGGTGCAAAATCTAAAAGCAGAATTGTTTCAGTGCTAGTTGTATAATTTTGGTTTTAAAGGTTTGAGAGGGACTTACGTTCTCTCTCAAATTCTCTGGACAAAGACAAGTGTTGTCCTTATGGAAATAGCACCAGAGGAAACTATGCCTCTGCCAGAGGAAATATGCCTCTGAGATTCTCTTTTAAACATACAGTAGCGCATTGTTTTGTGTTTTCTAAAAGGTATTGAACAAGGAAGAAGATGCTTATTTGATTCTGATTCATATTAACTCATAAAAACATTCATTTTTATTCTTACCATATGTGCCACTTTCAGATTTCAGCGCAATGCAGAAGTTTTGTGCCAGATTTGCATATTCCCGAAGTAGAGCCAGGTTCTCTGCTACCTGATTATATTTAGTGCTATTTTCCTACCTGTTCCTCTTAAAGTCACCAAGAATATTTGTGACCTGTGATTCTAAGGATAAAGTCAGAAGGCAGAACTGATAATTAAATATTTTGTATTTAAAAGTGCACTGTAGAAAATCTGAAGTATTCAGACATAATTCTCATTGCTTCATGTGTTAGAAAAATTGAAAATCAAAGAGTCAAATCAAAAATAATCTATGATATTTGAAAAAAAGTCCAAAAAACCAACAAGCAAGGTTGAATTGGTATTTCAGAAAATAAATTGAACTTCCATTAAGTACTCGCAGCATCTGTAGAGGGCAGTATCATTCAACTAAACCCACTGAGGAATGGAATCTGTAAAGCATGGGAAGGTTTCAGCCTAATCCTACAAATAAATACACAGTGGAATTACATCAGATCACATTATTCATGAACAACAGAATACTAATATGAAAAGGTGGTAAATTGGCACTCTGTAGTTGGGCCTAGTAGAATGTGAAAAATAGAAAGTAAAAATTAAAAGAAAATAGAAAAAACATTTACATTAGTAGGAGTCCTAACAAAGTAGGTGTTACAAAACTGAATCAATAAGTGAATTATTTCATTGTTAAGTAGTTACCACTTTGTGTAAAACGCATAACATTTCTTTAAAAATAAGCAATTTTAACATTGTTATTTCAAAACCTGTATTACTAAGATGAAAAAGTGTTACCATAAGATACTAGTTTACATAATGGGTGTCATTTGAATTGTTACCAATAGTAGTTAAAAAAGGATTAAACACTACTGGAGAAGGAGGAGTACAACAGACTTAGTTTGTCTTCTAGATATTACTGAAAGACACTACATGGTATCATTTCATTTGCATTACTCTTATCGATAAATGATGCCAAATACTGTCTTTTAATAAACTGAAAATTCAATTTCAGCATGTCTAACATGGTCTCGTGTAAATCAAAGACATATTTGCTTAATTAAATTATAAAGAAATGAAACAAAAACAAGCAAAAAAGAACCTCTCACCTGTGATTTTATTTATAGATTACAGTGGATTTTCCAGAAATTGGTGAAATGTGTTCTTGTTGTGACCATTACAGAAAAACTTTTCCCAATCTTGTAGTTGTTGATGCATAATTATGCTTGTTCTGAACTAGGACTTTCTCCATAAGACCTCTATGGCTACATAAACCTTTCAACTTCTGTTGAGAAACTGAGAAAAATTAATAGAGATAAATATGCGGAGGATCCAAACACATCAGTTATTAGAAATCAAAGGTATCTACTATAGCTGAGACTGCCTTTTCAGCCACCATTGTTGGAGTGATGGCCAAGTAGGCAAGAAACCCCTTGCACTTCAATCCCCATAGGAGGAATCCTAATAGAATTTGGTCATGAAATTTGAAGGACCCCTATCATAACACAGATAGGATTGGATTTTACGCTGTGGATTGGTCCAGAGTTGGGTAAGCAAGTATGACTTTTTCAAAGGGATCATATTGTGTTTTCTCATGCATACACCTAGTTTTTCTCTGAAATCAATAGGAAGCACCAATTTTAACCTACTCAAGAGAAACTCAGAGACAGGTTTTTCAGAAGCAACTTGTGCCTTCAATTACTTTGCCCACTGAGCTGCAGTATTTAAAGGGTAGTGATTGATGTGGGTGTTAAGAGTGCTTTTAATTAAAACCCAGAAGACATATGCAAAATCAGAGCCTAAACCTTTTTGCATATAAAGTCCTGAAAGTCCCTAATCTCAAGTAAATGGAAGCAAACAGAGAGCTGCCTGGAAATCTGTACTGTGTGAAGCCATTTGGTTTTGACATCCTATTTAGAGCATGTAATTTGCTGTCTTTTTTTTTTCCAGATCCAACTCCATTCCTTCCTTCCTTTGTGTAAGAGCTTTTTACTCATGTAGAATTGGTCCCTTGAAATCCCAATGAAGTGCAGCTGTTTTCTAGGCAGCTAAATTCTACTCTTATACAGAGAATTCATTGAATTAGGACTGTTCACAAAAGCAGAAAACATTATAGGGGTTTAATTCTAACAAGTGCAAAAGTGCTTATTTCTGCATTTCAGCTCATATAATGATCACAGTAAACTGCACAGATTGAAATAAATCAGTTATTTTATGTCAAAGTCACAAGTTTAAAATGCTTACTTCTTGAGGTATGACCGAAGTTAAAAATACAGTATTGGTGTCGTCCACCATTGTGTTTCCTTCTTTAATAAAATTATAAAACATACTGTTTTAATCTTCATACAGATTTCTATGCCTAAATATTTCTGTCATCCAGCATTACGTGGCTCACAGAAATATGAAATTGAAGCAATATCTAAATAATAATTTGATCATCTGTAAAGATGGAGGTAGGAAATTTAATTGTGGCTCTGATATAGTTGAGGGAGGAGATACAGCAATTGGATTCAAAGGAAGCAGGATGTATCTATAAGGCAATTTACAGAATGGGCAATGAATTAAAATACAGAGAGCTTAATTGCAATACAGCAAGCACATAGGGACTATTGTAAGACAATTTTCATATTAAGCTATTAACCAGGGAAGTGCTTTACACTATGTGAGTGACAGTTTAATATCAACTCCAGTGCACATTCCAATATTATATGTTCAGATTTCTTAACTCATTTGGCTTTCAGCTAATAAACAGATTAAAATACAAAAAACTTTCTTCTGTATTTTAACAAAAATCTGCTATTCTTACAAAGACAAGTCTCCACTGCTGGAAGGCTGAGTCACATAAGCTTGAACACTTTGCTTTACCCTCTATCTGCTTATCTTCTGTAAGCTGGTTTGCAAATGTATAAACTTTCTGCAGTACATAGTAAAAAACAGAGGTAAGTAATATTAAGTAGGCTCATGATAAGACACATTCACTCACGCTGTGCATTTCTCAGAATTTAAACATGGACTGTTTCAATTTTCTCTGACTGCAGAGGCAAGTAATATTAGCCATGAGTCTCGTATTGGTCTAGCTGAGAGTTTGGAATCAGAGAAGAAGACAGTTATACCACTTGTGGTCGTATCAGCCCTGACTTTTATCTGTCTAGTGATTCTTGTGGGTATTCTCATTTACTGGAGGTAAGTTGTTTTATGATTGATCTTTTTTTCAATTCTAAAGAGCTCTGATTTGAAAAATGTGATTGGTACTATTGAGCTGGTTTACAAGAGGGAGACTGGATCTTGTCTCTTACTGTGTCTTCATATTTCTCAGTGTCGTAAAGATGACAAAATAAAGTGGTTTCTGTCCAAAATACTCAAATGCAATTTTTTTTTTTCAGAAGGTTTAGCCACTGTAAATAGTTTATTTCCATATTGAGAGATCTTAGTAAACAATAACTTGTGATTATTGATGCCTAGAAACCAAGTGACTTAACAGAGCCCTGGAAAGAGCAAGAGGGAGAAGAAAAATAAATGGCATGTCATGGGGTTATTTACTATCTTACCAGTCCTTTAACAGTTAAAAAAGGTAGTTTTAAATTTAGAATGAGAATCTGTGGTCCTCAACAGGACTATGTGACTAAGCAATTCATATAGTACTGTAAGAGTGTGATGTAGCCGACACTGTCTGCAAGACAGAAAGGCGATAGTTTAATGATACTATAATAGTGCAACTGTTTGAACATCACTTACTGAGTAACTCTTATGATGTACTGTGATTAAAAAGTCATTCCACTTTTTGATTCTGCCAAACCAAAATTAGCCCCCTAGCCTCTCAAACCTTAGCGGTTAGCTAAGGATGTTTTTCATGTTCACACACTTGCTCAGGTTTTCTCACAGACATATTTTGCTGTGACTTGATGAATTGATAAACCAGTAAGAAAAAGAATTGGAATAAAGAGAATTGATAGTTATTAGAAGTCATAATAACATAATCAGTGACGGGAAAAGCTGAATCCACACTGTGAAATAAAACAGACCAGCTACCATGGCACAGTTCTCTTCCATACAGCTGAAGTCACTTCCCTCACAGAGGGTAAAAACAGTGGCTTCATTCACATTGCCTGCTGGGAATGGCCTCTGCCCTGTGCTAACCCCAAACAGTTTCAAGCATTGTGTGAAATAACCTGGAGAAGACGAGGCTCAGAGAAGACTTTATCACTCTCTACAGCTGCCTGAAAGGAGTTTGTAGCCAGGTGAGGGTTGGTCTCTTATTCCAGGCAACCACTGACAGGACGAGAGCTGTGGCAGGGAAAGTTTAGGCTAGATATTAGGAAAAAATTCTTCACTGAAATAGTGATTAGACATTGGAGTGAGCTGCCCAGGGAGGTGGTGGAGTCCCTGGAGGTGTTTAAAAAAAGACTGAGTGTAGTACTCCCATGGTTTAGTTGGTAAGATGGTGTTAGGTCATAGGTTGAACTTGATGGTCTCAAAGATCTTTACCAACCTAGCTAGTTCTGTGATTCTGTGATCTGTGAAGTACTGCAAGTTAGTCTGAGCTAAAGACATAGCAGGAATCTTGTCAGCCATGTGGCAGTATGTGGCAGTGCTTAAAGCTTTTGGCACTCTTCTGTTGGTTCTAGTTAAAGCTAGTCTTCCTAGGGACGTGTTGGCTTAAGTTCTCAAAACCCTTGCACAGCCCTAAGACTTCTTAAGTGTGCAGGTTGTCAGCGAGGAAATGCTGTAGTGGGCCAGAAAGAGCAAAAGCTGCAAAAACTTCTCACCGCTTCAGTGGTTGCCAGGAACCTGACCCTCTTACTGCTTCTGCTGTGCTAGCACATAAACTAGCAACCAGAAACAGGACCTTGCTCTTACAGGGACTGTACAAATAAGTGGGAGGACAGGCCCAGACATATGCTTCCAGATGCCTCCAGAGCTTGTTTCTTCTTCCCTCAGACCAAATAATCCTGCTTAATCTAAAATGCAAAATAATGTTGGAGAACCAGTAACCAGACCCCAGACTGCCCTTTCTAAGGTACTGACTATTGTAACCTCTAGGCTGTGATGTCAGGGTTGTGCTTACTGGCTTTTCTTCTAGTCTCCTGACACTGTTTTTTTGTCAGCCTATCAGGGTGTGTCCCACATGGGGACAGAACACATTCCATCCCTGAACAGACTAGGCTTGAGAAATTGAGTTCAAGCTTCCTTTGTTCCAGGCAAGTGTGTTAGCAAGTCAGAGAGCCTTTGCCATGATTAAAGATACTTGAACGATGAACGTTAGGATTTCTTCCGCTTTTCAAAGTAGTAGTTAATTGCCATAATAATGCAGAACTCATTTCTTAGTTTATGCTTAGTTGGATATTGTCCATCCCAGGATTTCCAGCTAACCACTTGCATACTGAGAATCTTTTCCTGTCATTCATGTTACGCAACATGATTGCTCATATTCATCTTCCAAAGGGTTTCATCCCTGATGCTAAACAGTGTTTGAAATCTCTTCTATTTGCCAAAGAATACCATGCTTTAGAAGACCCAGATTGTACAATGCAGTTCTAGTAATCCTACACATTACAAGCTTGTTTTTGTTGAATAACATTGTGTTCATTTTGTATTCTTTCTCTGAGAATGAACAATTCGTAAAACAGGTTTTTCAAAATAAAACCAAAATCTTGTTAGCAATATCTTCTTGACTTGAATTTAATCTTTTCTGTATTTGATGTGTACTACAAAATAAAATATGGAGCTCTTTTATTGTTAATCCTCAACATTCTCTTGGCATTATGGTAACACCAGTAATGATTCCTTATTTCAGGGGAATAAAACATAAAGACTATATGTTATAGGCAGGACTTCGTGGCCCTTTCAAAATTGCCAAAACCCTCACCTCTTCTTAAAATCTGGAAAAAATCAGAATATTAATTTTATTGCTATGCAGTTTTTATTAAGCCTGAAAAATATTAGTAGAAAGTCTGTAAGGTTTTCTAATAGTTAGGTTTAGTTTATTTTGGAATAGTTGGTGTAAACTGTTAATGGTTCCTTTTATAATGCCCTTCTTTTTTAATTTGGGCCAGTTATTTTCACTTATTAAAGTTCATTAAAAGTTTTGATTTACAATAAGTTGTTCTATATTCTTTGTACAACAGTAGTCAAAAAAACCCATTAGTATATCCTAGCTAGTAATTTTACTGAATGCTGCTTTTGGTTGTTTCCACTATTAGCACCTAATTTGAATATGCAAAGTGTGTGTTTTTTGGTTTACAAAACAAGTAACTACTAAGAACAACAAGTTCCTGTCTCTCGAGGTTAAAGAAAAGCAAAATTATTTTGTTCTTCACTTGAATGACTTGTATCAGAAAAATAATTCTGTACCATCTGTTGTTTGGGTTTTGGGTTTGAGGGGTTTTTTTACATGAAATTGTTAATCAGCACTTGAGGAAATTCCTCAATCTCTTCACTATCTCATTAGGCACAATTTCAATCTTTTTTTGATAGATATTTATTTCTCTGACAGAGATGAAAACTTCTAATAGCAATATTGTCTAAAGATTGAATAATTGCCAGGAGGAAAATACCCGATTCTGAATCTTTGTGTCTTTTGTAATTCAAGAAATTTTCAAGCAATATCATTTTCCTTTCATTTCTTCAGCACGATTAAAATTACAGTAGATTAAACAAGGAGATTCTTTGGGCTGTTTAATGATCTTGATGTTCACGTAGACTTCTATTTAATAGCTTTAGAGAGAATTTTCTGTCCAAATCTAGAGTCTAGTATCTATCTCCTTGCTAAATCCTTGCAGCAGAGATAGAGCAGGAATACCTGAATGTACTTGCTCTGTTCTTTTCTGGATGGCTTCATTGTTACCATTTTCCTTAATTAATTGTATTTGTGCAGATCAGTTTTTATAATGGTTATCGTAAGAAGAGCCTGGAAAATGTAAAATGATAACAGTTATCAGTGGGAGCTGTGCCATTCAAAATTGTTTTTCAACAAATGCATGTGGATTGTAGTAAAAGACTACCTCTAATAACATGAACCACAAACTGCTAATGCACTTGTAGCTACATTTGCAGCTAAAGACATACTGAATATCAGCTGGCTGTCATGCAGCCTGTTAGACTTTCCTTGATAGCAACGCTTCAGGAATTACCGACCTGTACACCCTGAGTAGTCATTTAAATTTTAATTTTCCCCTACCATCCTGTATGTTTGAAACATACCTATCAGAGAATGTTCATTTTATTATCCGTGATTTAAACTGATGACTTGAGTCCTGTGATAAGTTTATGGAAACAGAGTTGAGAACCCTCTGTAAGAATCATTAAACTTACACATGCAGAGACACTAAAACCAGATTTAAATTTACAGAGGCCACTCTCATCCATCCATAAAGGAAAAACTTCTCAACAGTGTAACACCTTACAAATAAAAGTGTTAATAAAGCTGAAAATTAAAATTCCAGTTGACAAACACATAAAAATTAATTGCAACCATTTAAAAATTGAATAATTGACATCCATTTAAAGATCTTCTGGCTCCATCAGATCCTTAAATTATCTGAACAAAAAAAAATTCTAAGAAGTGCTTGAGAATACCTACTGGCAGATAATCCTGTGAGCTCAAAAGACACTGAAGTTCTCAGAGAAAGAAGTAATTGTGCCTCTAAGACCATTCTGGGTGAGCAGTGGATGTGCAAACACATCCTCTCACAGATGCCTCTAACTTCCAAGGTTCAGCTCCCTTCCTGAGTCCATGTGGCAGTGAACGCCCTGCACACAGTGCCATGTTCTTTGCCTGCCTCAGTGGCCATCCCAGTTACGCTCTGAGCAGTCCCTGCCCCAGGGGAGAAATCAGTTCTTATCCTCAGCCAAGGTCCAGGGGCCCAAATGCTAGAAAGTCTATGTCCTCCACAATCTGAGGCTTAGTCTTGTCCCAAGTAGTTCCCACCAAAGTGTTCATTCAGATCTGGTATCCCTCCTGTTAGCCCGAAGTGCTGCTGCTGCTGCTGCTGCAGTACAGATTCAGACACTGTAATTAATTCAATGGCTTAGCACTACCTCTCTATATAAAGTGTGTGTTTGAAGAAGTGCAGTGTCTAAATTACAAATTACAGTTTTAGGTTGAAGATCTAAATGCTGTGATGAAAGGTGCAAATTAAATAATCAGGTTAACATTGAGTGATGGGACCTTTGTCTGGAAGTTTGAAATAGTCATCACTTTTTTCATTAACAACAAGTGATAATTAACAAGAAGTGGGTATTAACATTAGGTTTAGTCATGAAGGCTTTCACTGCAGATGCAGAAGCAGATGGTGTGCCTATTTATGAGTCTTATTACAGGTTAAGTCAACTGCTATGAATTTGTCTCCCAAATGTGCTAAGGGTGTAATTTATTTTCAGCCACAATTAACTTGTTAAAGATTAAAAATACAGTGGCTCAGTGAGGGATAATGAGTGTATGGCATAATATGAGGACATTTTAAGTACAGCTTTAAATGTGAAAGCCGTTGTGCTAATTAAATTCTTTATAGCTCAATCTTTTCTCAAGCAAGGAGGTGACAATGTTAGTCCATAAACCTTACGTATGATCATTGTTCACAAGCAGTAGATATTCAAGGAAGGACTCTTTTTGGGTTTGGAGCTTTAGCATCAGGCTGGTTGGCATGTCTAGTTGGTGCTGTTTTTAATAAACACAATACAGCTTTCACTGTGCCCAGAAGGCAGGGCCAGACTTTCCAAAGCGTTTAAAGATTTGAAGTACTTTGTTACTTTTCTGTGTCTCACAGACATTTCACACAGAGTTCTGATACTAACTCTTGAGTCTTTTGCTAGTATTGAGACAGCCTCTCTCACCTCAGCAGCCACTAACTAATGCTAGAGACTATTTAAAATTTAGAAAGGTGTTCCCAGGTACATCCTGAATATGTTCTTGATCTGCATCCAAAATTGCCATTTCTAAGTAGAACTAAGTACGTAACAGATAGTATTGCTCCAAACATCTCATGCAAAGCCAAAGCTTCTCTGTACACATCACAAATATACTTTTAGAGGATTCTAGCTGGACTTGAAATTTAATTGTAATGTGAATCACCAGAACTATTTTGCATGCCATAGTTTTGCCTTTGAGGTAGCTGTCCACTTTTACTTGTGTTCTGAGAGAATCTATATTGTACACTGATAGAAAATTCCCAACCGCTCCAAGAATATCGGCATGTTTCCCAGAGGCTAAATTCAAATAAGCTTACCAAAGCCTTTATTATCTACGTTAATGGTTTTGGAAAGTATGACAATAGCCATGCACTCCCTATCTATTTCTCAAAGTATCTTCAAAATTTATGTCTGTTTATAACAATTATATGAGGGATTTTATGACTGCAGTGATACAGGAATGGTGCAGAATTTAAAATAAGAGTGATTACACAAAGTAGCAAACAATCATGCAATAGCTTCAGCCAACAGCTTTGAAGAAGCAGAATCTTGTAAATATAAAATGAGATTAATATTTTCATGATGCATATATTTCTTTTTAAATTTAATGATTAGTGAATAATATTTCAAAGAGATTAAGTGACCCAAAGTTAAGATTGTTATTAGCACGTCTAATCATATGGAGATTTTTTAATTAAAGTGGCTTTGCAATGCTTACAGCAGCAGTTGGTTAGGCATTCCTTTGAATAGCTTGGACTCTTTAACAGATGCTATTCCTAGTACCTTCACATCTGGATTACAGCACAGATACAAATAACGTTGTGAGTCATAGTTAAGGTTGATTCCATTTGTATTCATACTTCAATGTTTTTGCAACAAAGCTGGCATCTCCTGGAGTTAGAAATTCCCCTGCTTCTGTCTGTCAACTTTGGGAAGTCCTCCTTGGTTAAGGTGTCCCTCAGGGTTGCAATTACATTATAAAAAAGTTGTTTAGCTCCAGTCATAGTAGCTCCAGAGGCACTGTTTTGACAGTTACAGGGAATGTTGTCTTGTATTGCGTTTCTGTGTCTGCAGTAGGATCTATCGATGAATTACCAGGACTGATCTCGTACACTGCTCCATCTTCAGGCTAGCATAATCACGTGAAAGGGAACAGTAATTATTTAAGCAAATTTGGATAAGTGAGGAAGACAGTGGCACTTTTTGTACCTGGAGTTGTGCAGCATCTACAGTAGCTCCTGATGCAGAGTTTCACTTTCTGCTATCACTATGTCTGATGCGTGCTCTATCTTCTGCCTCTGGTATAGGTAAAGATGCATGAACTATGTATTATGCTGAGGTAATGTAGTATCTTCATGTTCTATGCACAGCTTGGTGGTGTGCTGGGGGAATATTTATATTATAGCAATAGTATTTGCCACTATGTGAAAATTGGTTTTCAAAACCATGATTTTTTTTTCTGGCTCAATAATGCCAGAATTTCAAAAGATCTCAGATTATGTTTTGGTGGGTTTTTATTGAGTTCTTTTTTCTTTTTTTTCCCAATATTTATTCGTATTTCTTGCTCTCTAGGAAATGTTTCCAGACTGCTCATTTTTATTTAGAAGATAATACATCACCTCGAGTGATTTCTGCTCCCCCAGCTCCAATCTTCCCAGTCTCAGGTATTTTTGGCAACTGTTCCGTAAATTGGTGTTTGCTGTTGGAAGATTCTGCTTTGTATGTCTCAATATGAATTCTTCACATACTGTGACATCTGCAAACCAGAGATTTTTAACCTCTTGTACAAATCTGTGTAAACAGGTACACTTGATGTCAGCAGAGACTGGTGTTACTAATACTCTCTTCTGTAGGTAGCACAAGAGAGAAATATCCTCACCTCACAGAGTTGCTCTGTGCCTTGCAGCCATATGAGGTGTAGCCTCACCACAGTGGCTGCTCGTGTAGTGATCTGAGCTGTACTGAAGAGCTCTAGAGGATTACACCAGCAACATACTCTGCTGTATTTGTGTCTTTAATTGCATTTGTCACCTGTGTACAGAACGTGTCCTTTTTACCAGCAGGATGAGGGTATGCCTCATGTGTCTGCATTTCACTTGGCAGTTACAAGATGTTCTTAAACATATATTTTATTAGCATGGTAACTATAGTAAAGTTCTGTGAGCCTCTCATAAAAATTATACAGAAGTTTGGAATATTACTATCATCTTCTGGTTCTATACCCACCACATTTGTTTGGAGAAACTGTTTCTTTTCTTTCCTCAGAGTATCAGAGGAGTGCGTGCAGCCTCTCAGCTTTTTGAATCTGTGTAGAATGAGAAGCACCCTAGATTAATTCTGAAGCAGATCGTAAGCCACATTCTTACCTATGAGACAAGGATATCTTGTCCTACAAGTAATGTTTTTACACAAGGAGATAAATTTCCATGGAATGACTAAAAGAAGAAATTCAGCCCTTGTGTAGATAACTAATAAACACATATAATTAATTAAATCCCAAACATTAGGCTTCTACCATAACTGAATTGTATCTTTAAATAGCTCTTGTATTGATTGCCGTTGTTAGGAGATGCACTATCTTTTACTAAATGGTTAAAAAGCAGAGCTATAGCTTGATTTCAGAAAACACGCTTATATATGAATGTCAAGTGGCAATCATTATAGGAAGTCTCTGCTCTAACTCTCCGTCATTAACTATATTGCACTATATAATTTTCTTACCATTTTTCCTGACCAGCTCACCTCAGGAAGAAAGTGTTTTCCGTTGTTACAATTGCACTTACAGTTATCCTGAGTGCTTAAAATGCGTGTTTTGAAGCTGGAGGTTTTCCTTCTGAAATGCTGATAAATATTAAATAGAAACGTTTTTCTAAGTGACTGAAGATATATAAAATATATTATGGGAAAAGCTACAAGCACTGAGGAAATAGTTTTGTTTTATTTTGCATGCAACACATGTCAAGTGAAGAATTAATGTGTTTTCTGTTGCAGTAGTGTTTCAGCAGTGGGATTTTACAATTGAATCTAATTGCGATATAATACCAGCAAAGAGCAGAGGGCAGGAAGAGTGTTTTGTAACTACTGTAACTGTTTAATTCTTATGGCTATGACCAAAAGCACACTCCACAGATCTCATTATATATTAAGTTTTCATTTTGTAGGGTTTCATTGGCAGAGATGGGAGATCTGCAGTTATTCACAGAAAATGCTGTGGCACTTCACAGCACAATTCAAAGATGCATTCAAATAATAATGAATTACAGGGAACCCCTATGGTTCCACAGTAGTAACTATGTAACTAGTAGTAACTTTTAGTATACCAGCTATCCAGATCTAAAATACATTGCTGGATTCAGAAGTGATTGGGAGTAATTGGGAGATTAACACTGCAAGGAAACAAAACCTGGGATCTATTTTTCCCTTATTGTACTCACACTTAGGATCATTTACCTTCCCTTCTGCTTTTGTGTTTGCATATCATTAGGATAAACGCTTTATGCCAGGTTTAATCTCCAAAGTGTGAAGATAGTGTTACACATTTTTACGGCTTCTCTTGGGCTTGACTGGATAAATTCACTTTTTGTATTCAGATCCAGTCTTGTAAGTGGAGGACCAGATGGATCTTAGTACAAATCAACAAATTCTTGGTAACTGAAAGCTAAAACTATTAGGTGGGCTAAATGCTGAACATCTGTTGATGTGAATAACAGGTCCTTGTTCAATGTTTCTGGCATTTTGTTGACATATGAAATAGTGATGAAATTACAGATTGTGAAATAAACATATTTTTAATCCAGGAAAAGCTTTAAAAAAAAAACCAAACAAAATTATTCATCAGAACCAAAACTATGTGAAATAATTTCATCCTTTAACAGATCATTAACAAACAGATGATTTTGTTTACATAGCATATTTGCAGTGAAAATAAAAGTCCTAAAGGTTTTTGTCATGATTCCTGATGAATAGTCTACACAAGTGGACTTTTTTTGTTTGTCTAAAGTAAAATGGAGATGTTCTGAATTATAAATATCAGATGGAAAATTCAGATTAAGTATCAGGACCCCAAAGTTACATCAATCACATTTATTCCTTGAGAATGTATATTTTTTTTTCTTTCTGGGTATCTGGAAAGTCTCAAACATAAATCTTTCACTTAAAACTTGAAGTATGAAGCCTGATGTGAAAAGTTGCATTCAGTACCGTCAGGATCAGACATAAGGTTATTATCAATAGGTAATCATAGTATCACAAGGAGAATGAGGAGAAAATTCTGTACTGAAAGTAGTCACTAATTCAGTAAAAGATAAAAATTAACTGTTTCCTTTAGATGCCAATGCAAACATGCAACATGTCAGTTAATATGAAACTACTGACATAATGTTGCTTTAATTTAGTAGGCTTGGGACTATGCAAGACTTGTCCATGCACTGGATCCGAGTTCCAGTGCAACAGTGACCAGCGTGAAGCACCCAGACAACTCTACCTAATCATTGCTGCTTTCTCACTATTATTCCGAGCTCTGATCCTACACTTTCCCTTTGCACACCTTGTAGCAAACTGGTAATCCTCCCATTTTTCCTTGACTTCGCAGGGAATTCTGTGTCTTCTATTTACAGACAAGCTCAGCGTCTTGCAGAATCAGCACCTTGATTGGGGGGGCTTACAGACAGATCAAGATCTAGCAAGGCATTTTCTTTATGTTCTTTCCAAATAATCATTTAGAAATGTACAAGAGTTAGATATCTATCTTAAAGATGTTGATGGTGTCAAATAATGTTTTCTTTTTGTGGGAGTTGTATATCCAAGTTCATGCTAAAAGTTTTATTTCAGGATGTTTTGTGGATTGCCTACATATAAACTTCTTTATATGTCACTGGCTTTCTATTCTACATAAATATATTTTTTGTCTTTTCCCACCCCTAAGATGATGTTGGAGCAATTCCAATAAAGCATTTTCCAAAACATGTTGCAGATTTACATGCAAGTAATGGTTTTTCTGAAGAATTTGAGGTATGGCTCTATGACGTCATCTTTCTTCTTAGCACATACAAGTGATGTTAAGTTTAAATGCCTGGAAAGAAAAAATGGGGCATTACATTCTGACTTGGGCACCAATTTCATGAGTGCATGTAAATATGAGTGCTGTGAGCCCAATAAGGAGTTTACGCATAAAAACTAGGTAGTTTTATAAAAGCTAACAGGACTGGAATGCAGATAGGAATGCTTATTATTGTGATAAAATAATAAACGATTGTGTGAATAAACTGTGCAAAGATAACGTATATGGCTTATCTGGTACAGTGATAGATCTAAAGCTTTTCCAGTACTAATGACAACTGAATTTTGCAGAAGCTACCCACATTTACTTGTTCCATTTACAGAGAGAATAAACTGGAAGTAATAATGAGTACACGTGGCAAGACTTCTGATTAACAGGGGAGCTAATGTAGTCTTCATATATGGTAGTGACAGCTTTACAGTTCCTTTCCTAAAGTATATTGTCCATAAGAGGTATTTCAAAATGTTGAGGCATATGCTCTAATCATATAATGTTACTATCACCAGATGTAACTAATGAACTTCATTGTTTTTCACACTCATGTATTGCAATCAATTTAAAGATATGTTCTAATTTAATTCACATAAACAATAAAAACCCAAATACCAAAATTAAAGCTGTGCTGTTAAGAGTTTTTACAAGAGATTTCTAACAAAATCAGTCAGTTGGGATAGAAACAAGTTTTTTAACTGATCTTTATGAATTTAAAATATGATTGTAATATTTCTGTTGCAAAAACAATAATGAAAGTTAAAAATTCATAGTTTTGCATCTTTTGGTTTTGCTTTTGTTTCTTCAGCCAGTGTATTGTGATCTAATGGACCAAAAATTTCATGTCCTTCACATAACCTTCTTCGTCAACCTTTCTTCTTCAATTCATTTAACATTCAGAATATCCATTTGATTGTGGGACCAAACTTGTAAATACTTGTGAATGTCCAGTACCTATTCATATATTACACGTGTGTATATGCCCTGACGGGACTGGGCTCCAGCTAGACTGGCTGTTAATAAGAGCAGATGTCGAAGGACTGTGTGTAAATACAATGGATGCAAAGTTCTTTCACCACTAGTGAGTACAGCAATACAGAAATCAGATTGCTCATTCTAAATTGGTCTTTTCCTACAATTTTACTGTTCCTAAATTGCAGTAGTGTTCCAAATATACTGCATCTCACTGAGCTACAGCTGCACCATCTGAAATACTTCATGCTAGTTTTAACTATTACAAAAAAAGTCTGTGTCCTCATCATTTCTTGGAGATCCTTCTCGGCTTTACAGACTATCCCAGAATTAGTTCCTGTTCTTTTCTCTACTGATAGAGAACTTAAAAGATCAGAAAAAAACTGAAATATAGTCATTGTCTTTGCAGAGTTAGGATACACTTGAAGAGTACAAGGGTGATTCGGATTTTGGGGGGGCTCAGTAATTTTTTTATATTGCTATAAAACAACTCTTTTAAAATCTAATTTTTAGACTAGCAACCACTTTTCAGATATATATATTTAAATAGATGAAGGTGACTGATACTAAAATGAATTATAAAAAGTGTTGGGAAATATCCTTGTAGTACTTGTAGTGGTGACAATGTATTTCCTACTTAACAATGTGGACCTTATAAATGCTTGAGTTTCCTGTCAGCTAAAGTAATCCATAAAATATATTAATTTTGTGAGTCTTACAGACTTTGTGCCGGTCTTCTCAAGCCTGTCTCTCTACAAAATTGTTAGCTCCACTGCTAACAGCCTGAGTGAGGACTGTAACTGTGTCTTTCCCTGGAGTGCCACAAGGTTGGCTGATCAGCACACAGTCCTGCTTCAGTGAACATTTTGCAGCTGAATGCAAAGGGAGCAAAAGCATTCCCCAGAGAAACTAATGCAGTTATAAGGACCAATAAAAATCCAATGAACAGTTAAATATATAGATAATCTAGCTAAAATCTGTGATGTTGCTCATATGTATAAGCTTTCACTGGCCTAAGGTCTAACATTAAAGCTAAAGATAAGAAAATAGATGCCAGCATTTTTACTGGAAAATTGCTTCTTGTTTCTTTTAGGAGTTATGTCAAAATATTCAGTTTTGTTGTTATTATGGATATATTGCATGACTATAACTGTTTTCCATATAGTAATTGTAATTTATATAAACATTTATCCATTTGTTCTGTGCTGTGGAATTTGATTTTTTTTACTTTTTTTGCATTCATTCCCTCATTAGACACTGAAAGAGTTTTATCAGGTAAGGAATTATTTCACTGCATTTTTTTTTTTAGCAATGAAGTAGTTGTAAAATATAGATAATTGGGTATAAGGTTGTGGTTCTTTTCATGCTTACTTACTGAATTTTAAGACATTTTATGTATCTTAATACTCACTAAAGTATGACATGCTTCCTTTTTCCTTTTTCAGGAAATCCAGAGCTGTACTGTAGATCTAGGTATTACATCAGACAGCTCTAATCACCCCGACAACAAGAATAAGAATCGATACATAAATATTGTTGCTTGTAAGTAAAGGTGGTGTTTGTAAGTAAGCTTGGTGTTTTATTTAAGGAATAGTTATAGACAAGTATAGATTTATATATAATTAGAGGCAGCAAAAATACTTATATACTGAAAGCTCCAGCTACTGTTCAGCAGAGTGCTCCTTGGAGAGAAGTTAGCATGAGATTTCACATCTCTTCAGGTCAGTTCTCTGACATTCTGCTGCTTTGATGAGCGTGTATTAGCAAGACATATTTGTGTCTTCTGCGATGACCCAAAGGGAGTTGGGAGATTTCATTTTAATGCCATTATAAAGCCAAAGAAGCTGTGTTTTGATTGTCAAAATTAATCCATCTTTGATCTAGAATAACAGTGATTTATCATCTCTATGAGCTTCACAATCCCTGGGTATATTTACTGTTGCATATAAACATAAATGTACTGCGTTTATATTGTATTGTGCCCAGCAACAATGTAATAGAACAGCTTCATTAGCCAGTACATGTTTTCCCATTGCATCACTCTCCCAGACGTTTCTTCTCTGAAACATATCTATTCAGTTTTGTTAATCTCTCTTTCAAGCTATTGCTCCAGAGTTTCTGATCATTTGGTGGCTCAATAAATATTTTTAACTCTCTCTAGCATTTAAACTTTGTTCTGATTACAAAATGCTCTAAATTAAATATACTTTCAGTATTAAGTGTCACTAGCGCTTAATAGAAAAAGCAACAGTCAACTCTCTGGCAGAAGACAATGTAAACCAGCATCAGGAAATCCCAGTCCCCCTGGCTAAAGATGTCAGGGATTTTCCTCTGCCACTCAGTGTTTGTACCTGATGGTACAAAAGGTGCCAGTCCAGTGGCTTTTTTATTAAAGGGGCAGCTTAGGGCAGCTGAAGTAGCAAGAATTATCCTCTGTAGGTGACCCAAGTCACGTTCTTACAATCAGTGCAGGCTGCAGAAAGCTTCAGCTCACCCTGATCTGCCATTCTGACGCTCTTCAGCTGACCAGCATTTTGAAAGTCCCATTGCTTTCCAGTGTCCACTCCTTTAACTTGGAGTTAAAGTGCTTCAACACTGGTGCCTACTGTCACTTTGAAACATCCCACTGTGAAGATTTGTCAGTCATGACACAGGACTTAAGGAAGACCCATACACCTTTACAAGCTGCAGCTAGAGGCTATAGAGAAAATATGTCATAGTGCCTAAAATGACCACAGGTGCTGCTGTTCAGGCCACTAGTTTCTGAATCCCTACAAAAATGGGATTCATTAGTTTATTTTTCTGCAAACTAGAATTTTGAATCTGACTCATACGTAAGCAGAGGATGTTTGCATATGTGATTTTTACTGTATTAGTCTTGCAAATTGTAAAAAATACATTTCATAATTTTTATGAGTATTTCTTATAGAAAGAACATAATTCTTACAGAAAATTGCTTATTTTCTCCCTTGTTTTACTACAGATGATCATACTAGGGTTAAATTAGCACAGCTTGCAGAAAAGGATGGAAAACTGACTGATTACATTAATGCCAACTATGTCGATGTAAGTGCCTTTTTCTATCTGCTGGTCTATTCATCTGTCAGCCTTTTCTGTAAAAGAAATGGAGACGAATAGATTTAATTTAAAAAAAAATCAAGTGTTACATATTTTGTTAGAAAAATTTCCATGGTCTAAGTTAAGCCTACGAAGTTAAAGCACAGGTAAAACTCCAATTCTTTCTTGAATCCATTTTGATATTGCAGCAGCTGCATCTTAGTGAAGGGCATTTTGAAGGAAAAAAATATTCTGTCACATCTGAGTAATTTTAGAAGTGTATCTCATCTGAGTGGTTAATTCTCCTGTCTGAGGTAGTCTGATGAGAGGAAGATGCCATTTGGCTGAAAACCTCACCAAGGTACCATTACCAGTTTTCATTATCTAGTTATTTACATGTGAATGATCTTGATTCATTTTTTCAACCACTATTGTAACAGATGTTTCATAATCACTATCATGTCAACATCCTGCCTGAACATGGGCATTTGAACATATATATCCTTTTCGTTGGAATGATAAACATTGGCACAGTGGCATAACGGTTGTATTTATATGTCATGTGGTACCACAGGGTTTCTGCATTTTCAGTAGTTATAAATTTATAAGTGCTTAAAAGCTTTTGAGAGTCTTTAAAAATAGATACAGGAAATGTCATGTACGTCTCCAACCTCCTTTTGCTCGTGGACAGTGATTTGACAAGTGTCTTCTGTTATATTTCAATTTAGGGCTACAACAAGCCAAAAGCCTACATTGCAGCTCAAGGGCCACTAAAATCAACAGCAGAAGATTTCTGGAGAATGATATGGGAACATAACGTAGAAGTTATTGTGATGATAACTAATCTTGTTGAGAAAGGAAGGGTATGAGTACCTTTGTCTGTTCTTTATTTCTTGATTTTGGTAGATCTACTTGCAGCAAACTCCTGTCTCTCTTTTAAAAATCTGGTTTAGTCATTGAGCAAAAAGCAATAGTTTGTAGTAGTTGTTTGCACTAGGATTGGCTACAGAAGTATAAAGCAGAACTTGGAGTATGAAACTAAAGAAAATAATCATTAAAAACATACTGAACAAAAAGACTTCTTGTGTATAAGTGGACAGAGTGTGGACCTTGTGCCACGTTCTGCTACCAATCTGCTTGCCATTATACTCTTTGTCAGGGTTACCTTGGACCCTGGAAAGGAGAAGAACATAGGTCAGGTGAACTTTTCTGGATACTCACTGTCTGCTCCCTGTTAACATCCCATGGTACTCACAGTTCCTTTCCTACTACATGATTAGACACACATTTGTCCAGTGAGACAAAATGAGGTCAAACCCCATCAAAGGATGTGTGTTTTTCTGATTATGTGGTGGGAATATACATGCACCCCAGGGTTACATGAGGAGACATTGCATCACATTTGCCAAAAACTGGCAGTAGTGCCTAAAATGAATGTAAGTCTTGTCCTACAACCTATAAAGCATCTATCAGATGATACAGACGTAGCCCTTGCAGACAAGGGCTGCCCTGGGAGTACCACTTCATTTGTAACACAATGGGATAAACAAGCACTCTTCTAATACTTTTAGAGAAGGCTATATGACTACCCTACCAAAAGGCTGGACATCTCAACGCTCTACTGTATATTCTGGCCATGCACAGGCTCACTCTCACCCTCACTACCAGATATAAATATACTCTGCCAATACTGTAAACTAATCAGAAGTCACATACAACTCTACTGACTTGAATGTATTCCTACTTTCCTATAAATCATGTTATTTTCTGTAGTTTTTAGAGTGCCTGTAGAACAGAAATTTCCACAATATTAGAACCCTTTAACTTTGATCGTATGATTTAAACCTCTCTTTTTTTTGAAAGGTTTAAATGAAGAGCATATCTGCACAGCCATCTCTCCACAGCACAAAATAAATACCTGTTATTTGTTCTCCCACTCAGAAGATCATGTCTGTTATAAATTGGGCATATTGATAGTCCCTGTATGGTTTTGTGCTTGACTCTGCTCTTAAATTTGAACATTTCAGCTTGCTCGTTTGACATTTGGGGATTTTTTTCTCTCTTTTTTACTTGCTTTCTAACAGAGAAAATGTGACCAGTACTGGCCTGCTGAAGGTAGTGAAGAATATGGGAACTTCTTGGTTACTCAGAAGAGTACTCATGTACTTGCCTATTACACTGTGAGGAATTTTACTCTCAGAAACACCAAGATCAAAAAGGTTTGTGGCATCCTGAAAACACAGGTGGGCAAAAGGAAGTGTTAGAAGATGCTCAGAATATTTTTAAGGCAGTTGACAGCTCTTTTCTGCTGTGTATGTAAAGCCGAATCCTAAAGGTCTCAGCCAGCCATGGTGCTTGTCAACTTCATTAATTTGACCAGATGAACAAACTAAAACTGTAGGAATGTCAGGGTAACAGCAGTGATCACACTGGAGAGCTGATGTGGACTTTGCCTGCCTGGGTAGCAGGATGATACATTTTCAGAATGAGCAATTAGAAGAAAATGTGGTATGCATTAACTTATCCACTTCAGCTCTTCATTTTCCTTTTTAAGGGCATGTGAGTCCACACTTTGTTTTATTGTAACCAGAACCAGCATGCTCTCAGCTCAGCAGTGTGATGTTGGTTACTTTGAGGGGTATTCTGAAAACTTAATTTATTCCAGCAACATAAATATCCATGACATCTAGTATCTCACCCTCCCTGCATAATTAATGCATAACATGGCAACATTTACTATCAACTAATTTATTCTGCCTGTTTTAGGGACCAATCTTTGAACTATATGACCTGCTTTCTGAAGGCATCCCTGCCTCTGAGTTGCAATTGAGAAAGGGAGCTTAGAAAAGCAGCCTACAAAAGGCTGCTTGCATTGTAGATCACTAAGGCTGGGTGAGATGAATCCTTCTCTTTCTGTTCACTCAACAGAGGAGCAGAGTGGCAAAAAGGGCTGGTGACTCTTAAGAGCAGCTATAATTTGTTATCCCTCCAGTGCTCTTAATCTTTCTCTATGGCTTTCTAAGAGACAGTGTCAGGTCATTTTTCCACTCAGTGGACAAGCTGGTAGGACAGAAGCACTGGCCTTTCCTCTTCTCTTTGATAGCTGGAATATTCAGAGCCATATGGTATGCTTTGAACTAAATAGGGATAGTACTAGTTCTACAACTATCAGGTATGGAAATAAAATAAATGAAAATGTGGGCTGTTTACATGTGGAATTCTTTTTCTCTTACAGGGTTCCCAGAAAGGGAGGTCTAGTGGACGTGTGGTGACTCAGTACCATTACACCCAGTGGCCTGACATGGGTGTTCCAGAGTATACATTGCCCGTTCTCACCTTCGTGCGGAAGGCATCGCACGCGAAGCGCCACGCTGTCGGGCCCGTTGTGGTTCATTGCAGGTGTGGTTTTTACTGCTGTAAGGTTCACTCCACTTTTGTTTTGCAGAAAAAAGGAATATTTCGGTGGTGGGTTAAGCAAAATTTCACTCTCACAGTTAACAATTCCTGATGGAATAACATTAATTTCTTAGCTGATATTCTTAGCTGATATTTCTCTCCTTGGAAAGGCCAACTAATGAACTGTCTGTGCCACTTCTGTAAATCTCTACATCTCCATAAACAAGATGATGCTGTTCTGCCATGTGTTGGGTTTTTTTTTTTTTTTTTTGCAAAGCTGCTTTTACTTTTTTTCCCCCACATTTCCCTACTGCTCTCTTGAATGCCCTGAGCTTACCAAATACATGTATAGCAATAATTATTTCATTTCTGCAAATATATTGTTAGGATGCTTTTGGCTCATGCTTTCTTTGGTGCAGGGATACTCTATAAGCCTAAGAGGGGCTCTGTCCACAAGAGAAGACTCACTCTGTTCCTGGCTGAACTACAACTCTGCTGTTTTTAACATTGCTCTGGGCTCTAGCAGTCATTTGCAATGGAGGAGGATTCTGGGGAAACGGTTTGAGGTCTGCATGTGCCGCAGAGTGCAGACAGGTGTTCTGTCAGTGCTCACTAAAACTGGCAGCTCAGGGAAAATTGATTGAAAAGGGCTTGTAGGGCCTGGAATGACTTCACAATGCCCATGAAGGACCGGGTTATTGTAAAATATATAAGCAGGTTCTGGTTTTCCACTGTAGTACCTCACCTTTGATGGAACATTTGGAAAGAGAACCTCCTCATGAATTCTGTCCTTCTGGAGCTGACTCTGAGAAAGCCAACAGGTAAAGTCACCTCACAAATGCTGCAAATGAAGATATTTTATTTGTGGGATGATATAATCTGACTGACATCTGTTTTTAGCTTGGAAAATGAAAATCCCACCTTTCATTGTTCTGCTGCTGTTTACATCCTGCCTGTTCCTGGGAAATTCAAAATTTCAAGTCTGAGATTGCTGAGATACCAGCAATACATTATGAGTCAAATAAATTGAGTTTTTAAAAAGTGAACAGTGGTAAGTTCTGTGGCTTCAGTCAGACCTCTCCCTTGGGTCACAGTTGTAACTCACCTCTGTCTGCAGGCAGTTTTGTACAGCTTTTAGCTAACCTGACCACATGCACTATGGAATTTCAAAGGAGTCACCTTATGTTAGAAATGTAACTTTTATTTATCTTTACAGGCTATGTGGAAGACACAGATTATGAGATTCATGAAACTTATTTTAGCTATTTTTATGTTTTGATACTTTTCATGTTTTGTCTTTCATAACAAGTGCAGGTGGTATCTGGTACTCTTTGTACTTCTTTGTGTCTAACAACCTGGACCTTTGAGTTTCATACCATGCTTATTTGCACAGTTTATTACAGCAATATGAGCTCACACTACCTAGGCTCTGTGCCCCCTCTGTGGCAGGAATGAGATGACTGAATTAGCTTGTGTGGACTGGGCTTGGATCTGCCTGTAGGGGACCATGCAGGTGCAGCACAGTGCTGCTCTCAAGTTATGTGTACAAAGCACATAATGTTCCTTCATACCTTACAGGGGAATTACAACTGACTATTTCCCATGTATGACTTGAACACAAAAACCGACCTTGACCTTGTTCCTCCTACCCAGATACTCTATGAAAGAAAAAGTTGTTCTTAAATCTTATTATACAGCTGGTTTTATGCTAAATTAATCAGAGTTCATAAAAGGAATGAGTTGATTAACCTTTTTTTCTCCATTTTTTCTTTTTAAGAAGGGTTTCAACAATTGTTTCAATGATAGCTGTACCTGAAGAGCACTAAGCTTTCTTCTTTTACAGATATACTCTCAACAGCTCTGCCATTTCCTGGGGTTTTCCTCAGTTCAATATCTTTGAAATCTCCTATACTGTAGTGGGCAGCATAATGCAACTTTTGCTTTTAAGTGAGGTTTCAACACAGAAGAATTTGAACACATTAACTGTGCCCAAATGCTGACATATGCCACCTTTTCTAGATACACTTGACAAAGTATCCTAAAGAATATCACAAGCCTGGAAATTGCAGACCTGCAGGAAACCCTTAGTTCTATTTCAGCCAATAGTTTTTAAATTATTTGAGAAAATGATCTTTAGGTCTTTTCTTGCACAAAGAAAAAAATTACTATCAGCTTCAAAGCTTTAGCAAAGTATATCATGTAATAAATTCACTTGTAGAGGAAAATATCCCCTATGCAGGCAGTTTGTTGAAAAGGCAATGTGGAAGGAACAGTTCTTTTCATTAGTGTTTTACTTCAGGCTCAAGACTATTTTTTTGTTTTATAGTGCTGGTGTTGGAAGGACAGGCACATACATAGTGTTAGACAGCATGCTGCAGCAAATTCAGCATGAGGGGACAGTCAACATATTTGGATTCTTAAAACACATACGTACCCAAAGGAACTACTTGGTGCAGACCGAGGTAAGAATAAAATATAAGTATCATGAGACTATTTCAAACTATTTCTGTTTGCTGGAGGGGAGATTATGCAGTCCTCTTTTTGGCACTGCCAGACAGACGGAAACCAGTCACCAGAGTGGATTTTCCCTTTTGCTTCCCTTGGTTTTATAGAGACATCCTTCTAGGCACGCGTAGAGCAGTGCACTAGAAATTTCCTTTCTGTGGGCTCTTGCCTCTTTATTAGGGAGGACTCAGAAGGAAGTCTGTAAATCATGCTTCCCGTAGCAGTTCTTTATTGGCAGGACTTGCATTTTTGTCACAAATCTTTTTAAGGAAACATCACTGTCAGGTGTTCAGATCTTCACTGAACCTCATCAGACGGTTTATATTAGGCAATAAAACATGGGAAAAAAACTGTTTCAGACAGAAAATGATATATAGATGCTGTAAACTGAAGATTATATATAGAATATTGAAAGACCAAGAGAAAACAATAAGGGCAACAGCAGGGCATTTGAAAGTCTATTTCAGGTTTCAAGAACAGGTGGTTAGATTCCCCAGTGCCTTTCAATAGAAAAAAAAAAAGGTAATCAACAGCTAGGGCACTTGTTCCAAAGGACGTGAGAGAGAAAATGGAGGGTAGCAGTAGGAGCTAGGGGTAGGACTGGCTTAAAAATTTGACTCAAGGCTATGCTTGCATTTTTAACTACTCTGTTAACATGAGATATCACAGGTGGTGGGGATTTTGTATTAATATGTATATTGCAAGTGTAATTGTCAGTTGTGCTTGTAAACGTGTACTGTCACTGCAGAGGGACAGCTTTCACTGTAGAGGGTCACACTTGAGAAAACTCCCCTGTGAAGAAACACTGACCACATCAGAAGAGGCAGCTTAACCAGAGGTATCCAGGGGAATCCGAAAATAATGATAGCTCAGATATTTGGTGTTGTTTTTGTAGGAGCAATACATCTTCATTCACGATGCATTGGTTGAAGCTATACTCAGCAAAGAAACAGAAGTCCTTGAGACTCACATTCATGCCTATGTTAATGCTCTCTTGATACCTGGACCAACAGGAAAGACCAGACTGGAGAAACAATTCAAGGTGAGCTCTCTGAGGTAGTAGTGTGAAAATCTTTAGGTTTGTAAACCTGAATTACTTAAGAGTAGATGCCTCAACACAACTTGCGTCAGCTTTCTCTACCTAAATTTAACTGCTGAGCCTAAATTCAGATTCACTTAACAAATGAATGCAGTCAGTTGGGACAGAAGAACTGTGCCTACTCTTAAACAAGGAATCTACCAAAAAAATCCACAAAAAAAAAAGACTACGAGAAATAGGACAGTAAGTAGATTTTGGAAAATCTAACTACATGCTCTTGCAGGAAGATCTCAAAGGTAAAACAACAGTCTGGAAAGATGTCATTCTGGCAAAAATGTTATGAGCTATATTGATCAATCAGTGTATTCCCTCAGTTTACAACACTGGCTAGAAGACAGACTTCACCCTCAAAGACATGTTTATTGATCTAGGGTTCAAGAATCATTTTAGCTGCTAAGAACAGTGAAGAAAAAATATTCCGGTGATTTTCTAAGTAGTTTAGACAGATAACTAGATACCTAAAATTAAGAGACAGCAAACCTGCAGTACCTGCACCCCTCTGTTTAATGCAGTTTTTGAAGGAATGGCTTTTGTACAGTTACCTGACCTTTTTTTAACTCCATTGTTTCAGTTACTGAGCCAGTCTAACACACAGCAGTGTGATTATTCAACTGCACTCAAACAGTGTAACAGAGAAAAGAACCGAACTTCATCTATCATTCCTGGTAAGCTTGTTCAAATCCTCAGCAAGAACTGAAGACATCTGCACTGGTTTGGAGCAATGTTCTGTAAAGCAATTATAGTGAAGAAACGATTTACAAATTACATGTAGGAAAACAAAATAGATAGCACTTTATCCTGGTTGAGGAAGCTTAGTGTTGTCATCACTGTGAGATGTGTGAGATAATTGCTGTGATATTATAAGAGTCATTGCAACATACTAATTCTAACTCTTTTTACAGTGGAAAGATCTAGAGTCGGTATCTCATCGCTGTCTGGTGAAGGCACAGACTACATCAATGCTTCCTATATTATGGTAAGTCAGTCATGTATTTGTGACAAACAATGCACAGCTGTTTACAAAACTGTCGTGGGTCTGAGTTAGGATGGCACAATCCTGATTTTGAAAGTTTCTTTCTTCTGTTCTTCACCTTCCTGAAACTGTTACTTCCCCCAGGAAGTACTAATAACATTATTACTGGTTTAAGTTTTCATTGCATTTTAACACTCTGGAGAAACAGTTTTAAAAAATGGTAAAGCTAAATGCCACCTATGGAAAGATCTTTTGAGATGAACTAAAAGTGTTAACTAACAAGTTAGTTTTTAATGGCTGTATTGTGGTTTGCCATCCTACCTGCTCATCTTACAGAGCTTTTCCTACTGGCATAGCCTAAGACACCATAGTTCATCAGCTTTCCACTATCTTTTTGTTCTGTGGGTTTTCTTCAACTCTTTCCCCTTCAAGAGCTGAGAGGGAGGAGTAGATGCCTCCTGGACATTCAGGAAAGACACGGGAAAGCTCTCTGCAGTAGTGTATGTACATGATCCTTCATCAGGTGCATTAGTGCAAAGGAACTCTCTTTTGTGGTAAGAAGTTGATCAGATATACCGGTACAAATTAAGAAATTGCTTGGGATTTTTGCAGATTTTTCAAGTATTCTTTTGGTTCAGGTAGTCAGCTCCTCTAGAATTCTGGATAATGTATTTTTATTCTGAGTTGGCTGTTTGAGTCTCTTCTGATCTCTTTTGTCTTTCTTTAATCAATTTTTTTTAAGTCTTAAAAATTGTTTCAGTGTAATTGACTTTTTTCTTTTCAAATGGAAAATGCTTCAATGGAAGTTTTATATTTTTCTAATATTTGCAGGAAGCCAAAGAAAGAGAAAGTGTGTACTGTCTTTTCTAGGTTCTTGCTCTGTCCACTAGAAGCATCCTTTAAGCACTAATACTTGGGCATCAATTCTGAGTCTGTTGATTTTTTTTTTTTGCAGGGTTATTATCAAAGTAATGAATTCATTATTACCCAGCATCCTTTACTACACACTATCAAGGATTTCTGGAGAATGATATGGGACCATAATGCTCAGCTAGTAGTCATGCTTCCTGATAGCCAGAATATGGTGAGTTCTGTGGCTGATTGTTATGGCTTTATGTACGAATTTTATTAATATTACCATTTTGAAAAATGCAGGATATGAGAAAATATCTTGGATTTTGCAAAAAACAATTAAAAATTAATAATAGCAAACTGAGTGTAAAATCCCCAAATCATCTAGCAGAAATCTAGAAATCCTTCTCTGGGCAGATTGTGATTGGAATGAGAAAGTATTGAATCACTCCTGTATAATTTATAAAAGGAGCCAAACAGTAGAAGTAACCATTATGCAAGGTTAGTTTTTGCTCCAGGACTTCTATTTTAGTTGTAATATGGCTTCTTCAGACATTATTAGGTAAGGGCAGAACTGTGAGGTTGTTTCTTATGTGACACATTATTTATTATGCTGGATTTTGTGTTTTAAGAGCTCAACATTACATACTTTTATGGCTCCTTTTTTTTCTGTTTCCTGGAGGCTGAAGACGAATTTGTGTACTGGCCAAACAAAGATGAGCCCATAAACTGTGAGAGTTTCAAAGTCACTATGATTGCTGAAGAACACAAGTGTCTCTCTAATGAGGAGAAGCTCATAATCCAAGACTTTATTTTAGAAGCTACACAGGTAACATTGTTATAAACATATACCTCAGGACTTGTTTTGTTAAAGGTAATGCCTACATTTTGTTTCATTTTTGATGGTAAACGACTAATTAAATCTATGTCTTAGAAATACCCATGGAGTGAGTAATCTCTATAAAGTAATATGATGACATGGGGAATAGGGAAGTCCAGCCTCCACAGCAGTGGGTTTCTGGAGGCTGGAGCTGAACTGGAACAAGGTGAAGGAAAAGAATAAAGACAGTCAATCTTTTACAAAATTGATTTTTTGTTGGTTTTTTTTAATCATTTAGGATGATTATGTGCTTGAAGTGAGGCATTTTCAGTGTCCAAAATGGCCAAATCCTGATAGTCCTATTAGTAAAACTTTCGAACTGATCAGCATCATCAAAGAAGAAGCTTCCAACCGTGATGGGCCCATGATTGTGCATGATGAGTAAGAACTGCACTTTTCTGTTTGTTTTGATGTTTTTCTGTAGAACCATCCTTTCACTGTGAGAAAGTTGCTGAAACAAGGCACATAGTCTGCACTTAACAGTAGTGCTGCTGCTTCTGTTCCAGCGGCATCAACAAGAGAAACATTTTTATCATACTTCATTTCATTTTTATCATTTTTATACTCTAGCTGGCTATCAAGTAGGTCACTGGAGAGGAAATCAGTTAAGACTTCATTGTCTTTTACAGAAAGAATTTAGACTGTTAAGATGAGGCACCTTACCCTTTTCCAGCTGTTCAATGGTGGCAAAAAATAATGAAATGTTGAAACATTGAAGGACCCGAGGCCTTCAGGATTTGGTTAGTAGAGGATGGTAGGGAACTAAGAATAAGAAGTTCTAGCCAGGTGCCATGAAAGTTTTTTTAAGCCACTACTGGGCAGACCTATTTCAGAGATGGTGAAGATCATATGACAGAAATTCATCTACCAGTTTACCCCAGATTTTGTATTTTCCCCAGCTGTAAAACTCGATCCAGTTTCTAGAGATTTTTGTTTTGTTTTTTTTTAACTTTACAAAGGCATGGAGGGGTGACAGCAGGCACTTTCTGTGCATTAACAACTCTGATGCATCAACTGGAAAATGAGAATTCAGTGGATGTTTACCATGTAGCAAAGATGATAAATCTGATGAGGCCTGGAGTCTTTACAGACATTGTAAGTAATAAGCAAAATGTGCACTTTTTTTTTCCTGTGTGTGATATTATTACCTTGCTTAGATCTTAGGGCAACATCATTGAACTATTGGTGTCTTAGTTTCTGCATGAGTTAATCAAAACTGTCTTCCAGAGGTGCTGTATAAAAAGAATCTTCCTGGATAGAATTCAGATGACAAAAAAAGTGAGAAAAAAGCCAATGGACAAACAGTAGCCTTAATCCTGTCCCCAAATTTGCAATTGACTTTAACAAGGATTAGATTCAGCATATAATATTTCTTTCAAAATAGACCTTTCTCTCCTACCTGTCCTGTGTTTCCTAATGTTGTGCTTTACATCGTGTATGGGGAGAGCCATTAGTCAGAAAATAATAAAGCTGCTAAATAACACAAGAAATTCTGGAGCACAGTACATTAACAGACTGGCACATCAGCTGTTAATTAATTTTGAGTAACTTTTGAGTTACAAGATAACTTTTTCTGACAATGATGTACTGACTGTATCCTCTTCTCCAGGAGCAGTACCAGTTTCTGTACAAAGCTATTCTCAGCCTTGTCAGCACAAGACAAGAAGAAAACCCTTCAGCATCTATGGACAGTAACGGCTCAGCTTTACCCGATGGAAATGCAGCTGAAAGTTTAGAATCTTTAGTTTAATTAATACATCAAATTAAACATACACATCGCTACATCACACCAATCACACCTGGAGTTTACCATTATTGTTTTCAGTTTTCTACTTTGGGTGGGGAAAATCTGTCCCATCACTATATATATAATCAGATCCCAGCCATTGCTCAAACCAACAGTTATTTCTGTTCTATACGACTTTACTGTGGGACTTCTATCATTAACAATGTGTGCCTTTTCTTGAAAGATTTCTTGTAATACGTTGTTACATCTGGACTAACTTGATTGACTTTTACAGTGTTTCTAAGAATTGAATTGTGGTATGTTTTTTCAGTATTAGTTTTTTGATTTATCTGGCTTTACCTTTAACTTAAAATTACCATCTTTATAGATGTTAGGGATCCTCAATTTCAAATATGTCATGGGTTTAGTATTTGATTTATTTGCTGTATTTATAACAATTTACATTTGCTAGAAATGCAACTTTTAATATAGTAGACTGTAAATAAAATACTGTTCTACATAACATTCAACATTTTAAGACTTCAATTAGACATTTAGAATAGTAATCTGATACTTACTGTAAATACTGCTACTTCTGTAGTGATCCATGGACCAAATTTATATTTATAATTGTAGATTTTTATATTTTACTACAGAGTCAGTTTTCTAGTTCTGTGTAATTGCCTTGTTAAAATGATGTAGTCAGTATGTTCTTATTTTAACAAAGTCTTCTGATATATAATTGTGCATCATAAGCAATTTACCTTCATATAGCTGCATGTGATTTTAACTTTTTGTGGGAACTAGAAACCACTTGTTTTGAAATGAAAAGTTTTTATGAGAATAACACTGTACTTGGATTGTTAAATTGTTTTTACCCTGGTATTGCAAAAAATAAATATAAATATTCCAGTCTGTGCTTAGCAGTGTTCCATGTACAGTAAACAGTCTTCACTGTCATGCAGGAGAGCTTTTACTTACAAGAACAAGGACTTAAGGCTGATCTGCAGACAGCTGCTCTTCCCATGGAATCTGTGAGTTCAGGAGACTTACAGAAAATTCTTATGTTTTTTAATCTGCTCCACTCACACCTGCACCTATAGCATCCACATTAGCTCCTTTTTTAGCGTCTCCTCACGTATCTGCCAGTCTGGTTGCCCACGGGCTAATGGGCTGTCCCAGGCTTTCCAATTGCCTTAGCTGGCCCTCTCCCAAGACTTCTCCATGCTGGTTTTGCTTCAGATCATTCATTCAGCTGCTGAGCTCTTTGTTGCCTCCTTTGGCAAAGCAATAGCCAAACTCTGGGAAACAATAAAGTAAGTACTCTCTGCAAGAATAAAAGCAAAATGGTTCAAGTTGGCCACAATCATTTTCTGTAACCTTCTGAACTGGCAAGAAAAGATACTGATTGTACTGAGGGGCTGGAGGAGAAGGAGCAGTATAAGATACTTGTTTAAAACTATTTTCTCACTTTGGTATATGCAGTTGCTACATAAAAATACTGACAGCAGAAATACTGTTCTGGAGTAGAACACACAGAAAATAATGGAGCTTATCTTAGATGAAAACTAAGCATGGGAAAAGATAGGCCTGATGTGAGCTTGGAGATATTAATTGACTGATGCCTAAAGTAGGGATGTGTGAGGGAACTCAGTGTGTCAGCGGATAGATCTAGACCCCCCCCAGCAGTGTTGGACTGAGGATAGGTGGAGCTGCACCAAAACCAAAATACATTTTGATTTAGAGGAATCTAAACAGCAGAAACTTTAAAGAATCCTCATACTGCTGATACATGAAATGAACGTGAAGGTTCTAGACCAGAAGACAGAATGGCACAGAATGACAGAATAGGTAGCAGTAAAGCAGACTTTTTCATGCTCTTGTCCTCTTCCATTAAAAAAATATATATCATATAGACAAAACAATGTATCACAGAATCATAGGGATGGTATAAGGCTGAGAGGGACCACTGGATGTCATCAAGTCCATAAAACACAGGGGTTTTTTGTAAAACAGTGTTAAAATGTAAATGTGTTTGAATTCTCTTTTACCCTTGACCACTTCTCTTTGTAACCACAGCAGTGCAGTCCCAGAGGTTTTGGAGTGGCCCAGTCCATTGGACTGCGGCCCGTGGAGGTTTCCCCTTTCCTGCCCCCCAGAGCTGCATGCAGGATGAGCCCGGTGGCCCTGCGCAGGTCCAGCCAGGGACCATGCACAGCACTTGTTCCACACACACATGCATACACACACAGAATGGCAGAAATAGGAGTCACGACACAAAGAATTTCTTACTGTATTTGTGGAGTTTGGGGGCTGCCAGGAGTTAAAAATCTGCAGAGTAGGTGCACTGCCCCAGATGATACATATTTTTGCCAGACTGTTGAATTACACATGCACACTTTTCAGTGTTCAGGCACAAAGTTGGTGCCTACAAAGGAGTGTAATGATTCTGCTTTGAAAAGGGGATTATCTTCTTTCTCAGGTGGCCGGAAGGTTCCTTACTACTTGCTCTAAAGCACTCAGGTTGGCTGACACACTCCATTTGCACATCTCACCTAACAAAGCCAGCAGTATTACATACTTCCCCCTTCTCATTGAAAAATTGTAGAAACAATTTCTGATTTCTTAATTTCTAGGGGTGTGTATACAAGAGAGGTTCATTGTGATCTTATGGCCATTGGCAAACCATATTCTATAAACTTATTAGCATATCCTATACTTGTACACTTCAACATACTAGCACACAACAAGAGAAACTATAGTGATTGTGTGCTACATCTTCAGCCTTTTAGAAAACTGGCTTGTTGCTCACTTATCAAATAAAAGCATGAAGTTATCTTCTACTTATGTATTTACAGTTTCATAAAGTTGTATATACAAAGTAATTTTTAGGCCAATTAATTCTACTGTTTTTCAAGCATCTACAGACCAAAAGCAAAAAAAGGAATCCTCCTTTCTAAAATCCCATCTTGATGAAACTGTTGCTTTCAACCTAAATGTTTTGCAGACATTTTAAAATTATAATCCAAGGAATCAGCTGTCATTCAGGGTTTCTTCCAGAGATGTTTGTAATCACATTCATCATCTTAGCCTGCTGACAAGTTATTTAAAACATAAGTGCTTAGGATAATCTCTTTACTCACACATATTGGTTCTGATCTAGAAAAAAAATAAGAATCATAAAAAGAAATCTTCTATAATCTTCAACTGTGATGGATTACAGATTTTAATAAATGCGTGTCAGTTCCTCTCTCAGACAAAGGCCATATTCTAATTAATTTTCTTCTTGTAATCCAAGCTACAGACTCAAAAGACATATAGCCTGCCTTTCAAACTGGGTCAAGTGTGGAGAAGATGTTATGTATCTCCTGCAAGAAGTAAGATATTAATAAACATCAGTTTAGGTTTTGGGTTTTTTTTTTAACAAAGCTCTAAGTCATGTGTAACAAGGAACATTTGAGTCGTGAGCTTCCTTCTAAGAAATCATAGATGACTTGAGTTAAAAAAAAAGGGAAGAAAAGAAGTAATTTACTTACATCACCAACTTTTTTGTGATTGTGATGTGAAGATTTCACACCTATGGAAAAGCTTGACAAGAATCAGCAGTAAGTAATGAACAGAAGTCATAAAAACTCATCACTATCAGTACAACAAAAAATTAGCTAAGAAGACCTTAGTATGGACTTCAAAGATCAGTTGAAAAAACTTATTAATAATGTTTTATCATACTGATTTACCAGACACAGTTCTTTGCTATGTCCTAGGATAATGTGTGTAATTTCAGACAGGTTGACATTTTCCGTGGTAAACACTTAAAGATGAGTTTAGCAAAGTTAAACTCATTTCTGTCTCTGTTCTGAAGCATAAACAAAGCAGGGCCGGGGAGGAGAGGAGCAATATTCTCTTGTTGGGGTTAAAAACAGAAACAAAGGCCCCACTGCTGCCCTAGGTCTGAGGTGTCCTAAGTTACCGTCTGTTTTCTGCTGCCTGGCAGCAAGGCCCAGGTCTGACCATCCACTTCTCAGGGGTTTGTGCTTTGGTGGGTTAGGGTCTTTTGAAGGGAAAAGAGGGAAGATAAGTCTCTCTCAGGACATTTGGCCACATTATGTCTGACTCCCCTCCATTTCCAAATGGCATTCTTTCATTTCAAAGCCAAAACGAGTGAGGAAAAAAAACCCTTCTGGCTTATGGAATTTCTTTGTTTCAGGGAAGTCACAACCTGTACACTGTAATTTAGAGTGCATTTGAGATGGTCTGATTTGTCTTGATAAATTCTGCTGAACACTCAAAGCTAAATTTACTTTTTTCTCCCCCATCTCTTCTTAGTTTTCCAGCCTAGTCACAACCACTAGAGCCCATATTTTTTCCCCGTAAACAACTACTGTGCTATGAGGCTACACCCTTTCCTGGCAGTGCCACTTTTGTACTCTAGTCCCTCAAAGGGATATAATTCTCACGTGTAGGAATATCAGGGGCTGGGAGAGTGTGAAGCACAGAGGCAGAGAAGTCAGGCTGAGTGTAATAGTGCTCAAGCACCTCCATCTCAGAAAGAAACTGTGATTTTACATGTAATGAAGATCTGGTGATAGCATAAATTCCAAAATTAAAAAATGAGAGACTCACAGTGGAACAATCTGTTCCTTGAAGCCTGATGTGAACAACGAGCTCAAGAGCCTTTCAGCGCAGGCAGTGACAGCAGAAGCCATGTATTCAGCTGAGCAAGGTCCTCGAGCTGAGACAGGCCGTGAGACACCAAGCTTTCATGCCTTCCTGGGGCACAGGGAGGTAGCACACATCTACTGTTCTACAGCTTTCCACTTCAGTAGTTGTCCTTGTGACCAAGAACAAAACATGTTCTAAAAAAAACCTAATCTCTTAAGATTACAGCTGAAAATTATCTACATACAGATATATCTACGTATATGTGTCTGTAAATATATAGATGGGCAAGTTTAAGCAATCCTTGAAGAATCTTCTCCTGTGAGTCTAGCAAGAAGTATGCAAAGGTGTTTCACGCACACAGAAAAGTCCATGATTACGCACCCTTTCAATATAATTATCTATGTGAAAAATGAAATCCCATTCAGGTATATCTCAGACTGTAAAGATGACATGACAGCAAAACAGAGGATTTCAAATTTATTTTTCAAGCAATCTCGCATATAAGATACAATTATCTTTCCAGTAATATGCAAAGAGAACTGAGAAGTATAATCTTCATACAAAAAGAAGAGCAAAAAAATCATTTAAGTTTAAACTTAGAAAAGAAAATGCAGCATTGCACTGGGAAATAGAAATATATTCTGATATAAAATGTTTCAAAAATAGTAGCAGTGTTTCTTGAAGAAAACACTGTAGTGCTCATTCTTTAGTGCTCCAAAAATATTAGATACTTTTTAAAAATTCCAATTTTCTTCTCATACTGCATTTCTAAGGCAGAATTGTAAGTACGGTGCATACATATATACAGAGACACAACTTCATGGTTGTGTATGTGGGGCAAGGGAGGGAAAGAGAATTCTCCAGTCAAATCCTGGTCTCATCAGGAACTGGACCGGAAGGGACCAGCAGATACAAGTATAACTTTAACCCTTAGTTGTAGGGCATTAATCTACCTGGAGAAGGAGGAGGCAGCAGAGAGCAGAACATTCATTGCAGGCTCCATCCTTACCCCAGCTGCATACACCAGCCATACAACAGACCAACAGCCTGTGAGGTCAGTGGGAAGCAAAGCAACTTTGTGGAGTCAGGATTTTGTATGATATATGCATAGCACTGTAACAGAATCCAAATTTGACATTACATTACAAAAGCATTGGTGCAATATAAAAGGTTTTTCTCTTTCACGATAATACTCTGCCCTTCATTTTCCCTTTTCCCTTTGACTCCTTTCACCTTTCACTACTTCATTGCATCTGCACAAAGAAAACCTAAATCCTGAGTAGCAAAACTTGGAGATCCAAACTTGAATTATTGTTATGACTGCTTTTCCTACTGTGCAAAACACATGGAATTCCAGTCCCTCATAGTTGTGATTACAGCACTGGTTCTCAGGAAGTTTGTGCGTTTACATCAGCAAAGTGCATTTGTGAGCAAAGTTGAAAGCAGACCGCTTCCTGCATCAGTATTCAGCTTTCGAAAAGGGAACCTCTAGGCTTTCGAAAAGGGAACCTGTTCCTCTACTGGAACAGGTACCAGTGCAAACACTGTCTGCCCACAGCGTTACACCTCACAGACCTGACTGGTGAAGTCTAAGCCATGCTTTCATTGCAAGGTGGTGTAGAAATCCCTAAGCAAAAGCCAGACTAGTAGTCCTGAACTGAAAGGAGGCAATTGGTGCTTTGTTACAGAGAAGGTGCACTTGGGCTGAAGTTCAGTTCTGGACTGATGTGGCTAAAGTGCAGCTAGAGCAGGGCTGGCTCGTCTGTCAGCACAGCACTCAGCAGCAAGTGAGCAGGTACACCGGCAAGCCATCAGTCTAAGCTGGCGCTGTAGTGAGTAGTACACATCCCAAATGAACAGTTCAAAACCATTATAGCGGAAGGACAGAAGCTAACTCAAAAAGTGACAATTTAAACCTCTAAGCCTACTTCATTTCAAAGCTGCATATACTACACAATATATTCCCTTTGTAACAGTACTTAACCTGGATGAGGCACACGGTGTAAGTGGAAAGAGTAAACATGTCATTTGGAGCATCTTCTAAGCACATTAGCTGTGTTGTATTTCAGAATGCCTTCCTAGCTGCAGAGCTAAATGCTAATATGCTCTCTCCACAGCACAAGGCAACACGTAACAGCAGGTATTTCAACATATTGCAACAGCTTCAGCTCTGTAACAAGAAGGGGTATGGGGGGGAGCTTGCTTTAATCTTCCTCCCTCCTCCAATTAATTTCAATTTACATTCATTAAAAAGTTATTAAAAATATTAAGATCTAGGTTTCAAATATTTAAGAACTGAACATTTTCAAGATTTAACAGGATCTTATTTGCTAGTAGTGCAGAATTTCTAAACTATTTTTTGCATATTGTTATTCTGAAAACATTCACAACTACTGCTAAAGTGAAAGGGACAACCAGACTTAAATTTTAAGTATCATTTTCACCTCCATTATTCTGAAAATTTATTTTTACCACATGAACAATCAAACTTCATCAATGGAATTCATTAACTAGACTTTTCCCCCATAAAATAATCCACTAATAGATTTTTCTTTCAGCTTAAATTTGTCTCAATAACAACCCTATACACTTAGAACATAACCTCTAATAACAACAAAAAACCCCCAACCCTCTGAGATATTTTAGAAAAGATATAAGGAAAGATCTGATTGATGCTGAAACATATACATGAAAGCTTAACAATTTCAAGAGGAAAATACCACAATTAATGAGTATCTACAATTTGTACATCAAAACCAGGTGGCAGGTTTTATGGAAGGCAACATTTATGTATGAAATGGGAGGAGTTGCCTTTGGCTGGTCCAAGCAGTTTCTAAAGGGGAGGAGGTGGAACCAAAGAAAGCCAAAACCTGATTATATCCACGGTTTCAGTTACTGTTTGATAACGCTGCGAGTACTGTACACAATGCCTTCTGCCCGAACACGTTCAAGTATTGGCCCATAAACATTCTTTGTCAAAGGTATGACCATGCCTTTGGCAACTATTTCACCTGAAATAGAGGTGTTAAAAACCAGTGTTAGTGCTCTCCCGGGATTACTCAGCAGGGCTTCGGTAACTGCGGAGCGGCGGTTCTGTGGGCGAGCTCGGGGCTGCTGTGCTGGACACGGCCAGCCCCGGACACAGCGCACAGCCGAGCCCCTCAGCCCTGGGTGGGGCTTGAGAAGGGGCAAGACACGAACAGCAGTGAGGAAAACAGCGAGAGAAACAGCCCTGCAACACCAGCGTTGGAGAAGGGGAGGGTGGAGGTGCTCCAGGCACTGAAGCAGAGGTTCCCCTGCAGGCCGCTCTGGAGACCCTGCTGGAGCAGGGCAAAAGCATGAGAAAGGAGCAGCAGAGAGACACTGTTACGGACTGACAACAGGCCCCCCTTCCCCAGCCCCCTGTACTGCTCAGGAGAGAGGGAAAAGGCTGAATTGTGAAAGGAGAAGTGAATTTGAGCCTGGGAAACGGGAGCGGGGAAGAAGGTGTTGTTTTAATCTCTTTTTTTTTCATTATCCAAACTTGTTTTATTTGGAAATTAAATTAATTTTTCCCTCAGCTTGAGCCTGTTTTTCCTATGACAGTAACTGGTAAATGATCTCCCTGTCTTTAGCCCAGCTTAGGAGCTTTTTCATCTTGTTTTCTCCTGCTGTTGAGGAGGAGTGAGAGAGTAGCTGGATGGACATCTGGCAGCCAGCCAAGGGCAATCCAGCACAAATGCAAAGATCAATATCCAATTATATAAATTTTCTTTTTAAATTTTTTTTGCATATATTTACACATGCAGATTTCTCAATCCTGGCCCTATGTTCTCACACTGCATCAGTACTGTATCAAAGAATATGGAAAAAAAGTTTGAAACACATAGTGGCATACACAGCTTGAACTTAGAGCTGTGAAACTTCAGTTTGGTGAAAAGTATCTAAACTTCAAAAGTTTGAGTTGCTGGGTTTTTTAAAAAAAATAACAACAACAACAAAACCCCCGCAGTTTTGCTCATTTCAGTTAGCCAGGAGAACAAAGTTCTAAAGATTAAGAGCAGCAAGGGGAAGTCACACTATTTCTTTCAACACAGTGATGACTAGGAAGAGTTTGCCTGTTTATAATGATCAGGCAATATGCCCTAAGCCTCAAATTTCATCAATCCCAAAAGTAGCAGTGCAAGTCACTAGTTTATTCAGCAGAGGTATATGTTAGCCCATTTCACTGTGGCATAATCAATTGTAATTTATCATGCTAAAGGTTTCCTCAATCCTAGTGAAACATTTAAGATTAAATGACTTAAAATCTTTACTGGTTAAGTAGTAAAGAGTTGTCACTGAATATCCAAACACGCAGATTAAAAATTCCTGTAAAGAAGACAGGAAGAATCTGATAAATTAAAAAAAAATATACATATATAGACTTCAGGAGCACTGCTTTCTACAGGCAGGAAGACACAGAGGGTTGAAATACTGTTACTGAAGTTGGAATAGCCACTTACCATCTAGAACCATTTTAGCAGCAATAGCTGTGGGGTATCCTACTGTCTTAGCCATCGCAGAATATCCTTTGTTATCACCATAGACAACCAGATCAATAAATTTGTCTTCCAAATGACCAGAAGGATGTCTGAGACCTATTTCATTTCTCATAACAATCATATCTCTCTCTCCAGTGCCTAAGAGAAGAGCACACAAAGTATTCATTACTTGTATTTCAATCACATCAAGATGAGGTTCCTGAGGAGCCAGGCACTACACATACACATGTATATCAGGGAAGGACAGAACACTAAGATGAAACTAAAAATGTAACAGGGAAAGAAAAGGATAAATTGAGAAGCAGAGAACTTCAGAATACAATAAAAAACCTAACATGAAGGTTTATTAATGAAGGTGAGCAAACTAATCCAATTAACACTTATAAAACATGTTGACTTGTTCCACTCAAACCCATGAAAAAAAAGAATTTCTCTCATACCAAAGGGCAGTTTCATCTCCATGTGCTTTGCAAGAGCCCCCACAATGGAATCTGCTGCTGGAACTGGTTCATCTCCCAGTAAACCTAGCCTGGCAGAAGAAATGAGAAAGTCTTTTATCACTGGTAATCAACAGTTTCATCTCAGTTTTCTAATCTCCAGCTTGTTCAGCATCCCAGTTTAAATGTCTCAACATGGACCAAAATGGCTAAAACTGCAAACATTTTTGGTTTTTATTAAAACTTTAAAAATCATTGGAACATTTTACCATTCCACTGCCTCCAGCTGACTTTTGTTCTTCTCCAGTTTGCTAAATACAGCTTCTTTAAGAACATGGTGCTCAGCAGGTGACTTTATTCCAACCAGTTTGCACATGAGCTCTTTCTGTGTTAAGAGAAAAAAGGTTCATGAAGGCCTGACATCTGTTTCCACTCCTTTTCAATCAGGGTTTGAGAACCCACCACTCCACTAAGCTCAGTTAAAATTCAGGATTTCTGAGAAGGCAAGTTATGTGTACAGGGAAAGTGAGAAAGTTTGAGAATTTTAATCACAGCAGGTGAGAATACGGCTCATCCTTTCCTAAAATACTTTGTACCCCACCCCTCAGCTGCTTCCCTCTACATTTTAATCTTATCTCTTCCTCTGGAAGCAAAGAACATAGAAACATGCATAAACAGGGAACACTGGGAGAATGTTAGGATGAAAGAGAAGCCACCTGGAGACTGACAGAGTCAGAAACTTAGAGATAGGATATCTTTCGGTTGGTCTAGAAATGGAAAATGTCCCTTTCAAAAGGAAGGAAACAGACTGGTGAGATGAACGAGGCTCTGGCAATCTTGGGCGTATTATCAAAGAGCTTTCTTATGATTTTTGTGCATATCTGAAGGCCATTGTGTGGTACCTTGATGCTAGTTACTGCTTGCTTCATTCACTACAAGATGGACAATAAAGAGAACTATGAGCAAGATATGAAACAAACAAGAGCTGTAGAGTCTGTTTAGAAGCTCAGGTTAGTTCCCTTCTTCTGCTTCCCTGGCAGAGTAGATAAAGGGAAAGTACCAATATGTAAAAACATTGCTGAGATGACGTTTGCAGTGAGAATGATGATCTTATACTTATTTTCATAGATCACATAACACTGTGCACTTATTCATTGAGGCTAGAAAAATTGGAAATTCCACCCATCTTTGCAAAGAAAACTTGAAAATATCACCCATAAAAGTGAAAGTGGACAAAAATTATCTCAAAAATAAAAATATTCCCATATGGCCATTCAAAAATTCCTGGAGTTGGAAAGATGAGCAATGCTGTATATTAGTCAGAGACAAGCAAGACTGGGTCTTCTTCATCTTCTGCTTTCTTGGTTCCGAGAACACTCGAGACATTCTTAACTGGAAATAATGACATCATCAGAGTAATAGTGCATTGTCCTCAGACCATCACACAGCACAAGTCTGGTGTCTTTTTCCAGATTAATGCTTTAAAAAGCACAAGGAGGACAACAGATCTGAATTTTGTTTATCTGAGTAATAAACAGTTTTTCTCTCAGGCTTTTGCAAAAGGGAAGAAAATGTTTTCAGAAGACAGATAAAAAGATCTGACAAGTAATAAGCTGATTGTCAATCCAGCTCTCTTCACCCCACACTGAAATATGACATTTCCTGTTTGTCCATAGAGACAACCAAAATGTTGACTGCTAAATGTAACAGCAGCCCATCAGAGTCATACCTTGGCTGACATAAAGATGAAGTGAGGCACCCAAAAATCAAGACAGAAAAGCAGCAGAATAGAAGACACAAAAAAATGCTTGCACAGAGTTTTAATAGAAAAAAAAATTAATATAGTCCTTTATGCACGATCTCTTACTTCTTGATGTCCTAAAAAATACTTTTACAACGACGATCATGAGCCAGCAGCTATATGGACACTGCAAACTCAGAGCACTGAGGGCGAGACTCTGACTGACAGAAAATATAAGACAATTCATTAAAAAATGGCCAAAAATGTGGCCATGGCTTTGTCTAGCTGAGTCCCGAAAGCCTCCAGAATCATTCAGGGTATTTGTTCCAGCACTGTACTACATTCCTGCTAAAGAAAGTCTTCCTAATTTTCAGAAATAAAAGTCAGAGAAGATCAGGAGGCAATAAAAGATTCCAACTGCTAAGTATACCCAAGCCCAGCAATAAGAAAACCATCAATAAAACGGAGGAAAGAAGGCAGAGCAATCAGGGTAACTCACCCAGGTTAGAGGTGGTGTGGTTGAGCTTAGCAAAGGATATGGATCTGGGTTAATTAATCCTAGTTTTACAAAACCTCCCATAGTTCTGGAGTATCCCTGAAATAAAAGAATAACATCATTAAATATAATAACCACTTGCAACTGAGGTATTTCTCCTTGGTTTGAATGTAGTGATAGACACAACCATGGCAGTGTTAAGCCTTATTCTCTTGAGAAGTCAGCCACAATAACTTGATGCCAGTGGGGTTACTGCCACAGGGCAGTGCCTTCCCCAGCCCCTCTCCACCCCTTCCCTACTTTTCAATACCCTCTATAACGACTTATTCTGTCATCAATACTTCCATGGCAAGTACCATTGGTTCCTGAGATCAAAGGGCTCAGCTGACCAGCACTAGTTCAAACCCCAGCGTGTCACTAAAGACAGGGTTGTATCAGCCAGCTGGCCCATAAACAAACTACCGAACACACAGCACAGAGAGAGCACAACACAGAACTCTGCTCACCCAGTTTAACACCACTGCGATTGTATGGACACAGATACCTAATTTTAAAAATCAGAATCCTGTGTGTTTGTTTCTCTCCTTCAGGAGTATCAGACAGAAACAGGACAGCAGTGGAAATGTATTTAAAAGGAACAACTAAGGCTGCAGTAGGCTGCAGAACAAAAGGAGTCTCAACTGATTTCTGCTTACTTTTGTTTGTATCCCATTAACATTCCCACAGAGCCGCTGGATACCTGAAAGCACTTACCTGCAAGTGACTAGAAGCACTAAAAAGAATGGTGGAAATAAAGCACCCTGAAAGACATTATAATTAGGAGCCATTTCCACCAGCACTAGGTTACCAGCTCAGATGGCATTGCAGTGAGATCCTTCTGTGTGACACCTCCTTTTAAACTGACTCCAACAGCTATCCAAACTTAATCTCTAAAAGGCACGTTGAGGAGATGATTGCCTCCTCAGTGAACAGATCGCTTTCTGCTCTGCAGCGCAGCAGCACGTGCGAAGGGCCCACACTGACCTGCCCCGCTCAGCACTCTGTGCTGGCCAGTCTGCACCATACAGGTAGAGGTGTGACAAACTCTTCCACACAACCCTGCCAACATCACCGCAGCCCACAGCACTGCGCCTGCTTTGGGAGTCAAGAAAACAGCACGAACCACAGAAACAGCATTCTTGCAGCACACTGGCAACCGTTTGTCGCGTCACCCTGACACTTTTGCAGTTCCTTGTGCTAACACATACAAGGGAAGAAAGTTTTACCAGGCACCAGATGGAAGAGTAGGTATTGTCATACTTTCATGATGAGATAGATACCTCCCACATAATTTTACCTTCTGAACAAGAGATCATATCTACACAGATAAAAAGAGAGCGATTGCAATGCGTAACTTTTATTCCCCCATATTGGCCTCCCATCTTTTGATAAGCAAGCCTTCCTCCCACCCAGAAATACAGAAGAAAACCTGTTGCATTGCAATGGAGGAATTAAGACAAAAAGGACAAACACATTCCTCAGACCATGGACAAATAACAATAACTTAAACTTTGACATAAACCTGAACTAAACAGACATATTATGACATCCATAAAAGCTTTTTCAAACCTTCAATACAGTTTTACGATTATTGCTTCTTAATGTATATTGACTGACAAGAAAATTTAGAAAAAAGAAGGAAATCTGAAAGAAAAAAAATTGTTTTAATTCTTAGGTGCTTTGTGCACCTAAGAAATGAAAGGAAAAGAGTCAGTCAGTTAGAAGGAAAACACATTTATATTAATATTTTATTTAGCTGACCGAAATTATAAAGCTTCTCAAATTCAAGATTTCTAGTTACTGAATGAAAAACTTTCTCAGTCTGATGGGAACTCATAATTTTCTGTAGGATTTTTACATTATGTTTTTCATGGGAATATAAGCAACAAACTGTAAGTTCAAATTTTAGTCAAATTAATGAGAATAGATCAATTCTTAAAAACACATAACACTTCATATAAACCCATCAGAATTATTTCATTTTTTAAAAAAATCTTCTATTGATCTGACACCAAAAAGCACCAGAATAAAAAAAGAAACATAGACTATGCAAGACAAGTGACCAACTGTCTAAAATGAGTAAAACAATTTTCCTGTTTTGCAACAAATACCTGTTAAATACAGCAAGTAAAGCTACATTTAAAAAAATTAGATAAGTGCTTTCAGTTATATCTCAACTGATAATGGAGAGCTCATAAATAGCAAGTACAGAGCTATAAAAGCCTGAGTTTTAAATACACAATTTTCTTGAAATTACAACATTCATCTCTTGAGGAAAACAATAATTACTACTAATAATACCAACAACTTACTTTGTATCTTAAGGTGCCTCTCAATAAAGTGCGAGCTGTCTGAATGCCATATGGCTCAGCATATTTGGTACTGTCTCTGTTAGGAAAACCTTCAAGGTTTAATCCTGGGAAAAAATCCATCGGAGTAACAGAATCCAGTAACGCTCCTCCAGGTGGAATATTGATAATCTAAAGTTTGTGAAAGAAGAGCAGATATTATTTTGGTGCAGTCTTATTCAACAAATTTTAGAACAGAAAAGATAAAATATACTCAAAAATAGGAAAAACATGCTTGCTGTTTCAGGGGCAAACAAAGGCACAATGCAAATAAAGCAGTTGCCCAAGCCATTTAAGCATATCTGGTGCAGGAAGAACATGCACAATGTCAGCCGTTACTAATCAAAGGGCGAGCACAAGCCACGTCCTTCTCACACACACTATTAATTCCTGCTGCACTCAAAGTGGCAGGTTCCCATTTCACTTACAGTCGTGTCCTTTCAGAGCACGTCCCAAACTGCACCAGCGTGAAGGGAGATTCTGCCCATAAGCTCCCTGCTCTTTGGTCAAATCATTTATTATCTTGGGTTTGGGGTTTTTTTTATATGGGAGAGAAGGTAGACATAAACAGAATGATGGAGTTTTGTTCCCTTTATCTAAAGATTTTAAAATAAATCAGATGATATCACACTGATATAAAATTACTGTGCATTTATATCTTACCTTGAGGCTAAAAGCACAGAGAGAATGCACCATTGAAGGAAAACAAAAAGGAGGTTGAGTAGTTCTATTATCACTCCCAACCACAGCCTTGAACCCCACTTCCTTCAAGCAGCTAAAGCCCTGATCTGCTATGCAGCATCAATACAAGCTCATTTTCTGACTTCTGAGCAAACGGGCGAGGTTTACTTCTAGAAGAAATACTAAGTCAATGCCAAAAGATCTTATTGTGTTTGCCAGGCAAGACAGGTGTGTGAAAGAATCTTACACAATGGTCAAAGACGTAAGTATTTAGCAGCAAGGAGGAAAAATTGCAGAATTTACTGACAAGCTCACCTAGTGCTCTCATAATGAATCATTCATACGCATGATCTAATGTTTCCTTGCAATGGGTGAACCAGATCAGAATTAAATAAGAAATATTCTCACATTTTCCAAGTAGGCCTTTCATCTGAAAATTATAACTGTGTTGTTGCTTTTTAAATAATAATCCAATGTACAATCCCTAAATTTCTCCTTTTTTACTCCAGTAAGAACAGTAGAGCATCAAAATGTCACGATAAAACATCTCAAAAAATTTCTAAGTTTTGCAGATCAAAGAATTTAAGTAATTAGCTAAACTTTACAGTGGTTAGACAAGATAGTCTCCTTGACAATTGCAGTAGCTACCCTGAGCAAGTGACAGTGGAAACTGATAATCCTGGGAAGCAGAAATGTGATAATGGCTTGCAATAGCTTTGCACAAATCAGTCACAATCTTTCCGTAAAACAGAAGCAGTGACATTTGTAAGGTTAAGTAATGACTCCTCCACAAGCAGCAAAACAAAGCTTGTATAAAATACATCAAAAAGCATTCCACAAAACCCACTCAGTGGTATTACAGGTTGCACCAGAAGAAAAAAGAAATCAAGAGTTCTGCTATACAGTGCGCAAATACAAAATGAAGCTCTTTGGTTTACGAACATGACTAGATAGAAAACAAGTAGAAGGATNAAATGTGATAATGGCTTGCAATAGCTTTGCACAAATCAGTCACAATCTTTCCGTAAAACAGAAGCAGTGACATTTGTAAGGTTAAGTAATGACTCCTCCACAAGCAGCAAAACAAAGCTTGTATAAAATACATCAAAAAGCATTCCACAAAACCCACTCAGTGGTATTACAGGTTGCACCAGAAGAAAAAAGAAATCAAGAGTTCTGCTATACAGTGCGCAAATACAAAATGAAGCTCTTTGGTTTACGAACATGACTAGATAGAAAACAAGTAGAAGGATGCACTCTCACCTCCGTTTCATAGGGCCAAAGACAGGGCAATTAAGTGGCAAAAGCAACACCCAACAGGATTTGAAGTCGAACCCAGAAAATCAACTCCAATCTAGTGCTTTAGTCATTAGAACAAATTCCTTCCTTGCAATCAGTTTCCACATAGTAAGTAAGAATTAAGCCGGCAGCAGCCAGGCACCACCATGCTCCAAACACAGGACTAAGTGATTTACACAGCTGGTTTAGGCAGCTGACTGCTACTGGCTTGAAAGTAAACACAGCATCTTGCAAATCCCAATTCCCTCCTTAGCCAAATACCACCCTTTTTGTCTGGTTTTAAATAAAAACATTCACATTACTTCACCTCTCCATCTTTTAAATACGTAGCAGACTGAACCGTATTCAGCAACACTCCTTGTGGACTCCAGCTGAACTTGTATCTCAGAGGATTGTTGGAGTGCTCTGGAGCTGGTAGGCCACCACAGAAAGAAGTGTACGATATAACCTGTCAAATTTATCCACAGGAAAGGAACATTGAAGAGAAGACAGATCAGAATTCATACAGATCTACCTGCAGAATCCAAACCAGTTCTTAAAACTCCTGTTAGCATCATCCTCCAACTGGGCCAAATCTGAAGAATCTACTGAGGAGAGGGGCAAACTGCAGGCACTGCCTGTAAGGGAGAGGAAACCACAAGGCACACTGGGACAAGGTCGTCTTAACTGATGGTCTCACCAAGTGAATTAGCAGCCTCCAAATTCAAAGTATCAGGAAAAGCAAAATGTCCAGAGTCTGTCACACAACAGTGACGTGCTCAAAATCTTCATTGTGTTAAAAAGAACAACTTTACTAATAAAATCTTGGCAGAACTGCCACTACCTGCTACCCTTACCGTAGCACCAACTTCTTTCGCCTTGTCAATACATTCCATCGCCAACATGTGGTCAAGACCAGGATCCAAACCCATTTCACTGATAACTGTAATACCAGCAGCTTCTACACTAAAATTAATAGAAATACAGAGCTGTCAGAATATTCACTATTACTGGTCTTTCATTCTGTAAATCTTTCCAACAAAGGCCCAGTGAATATTCCCCAACACTGCAAATTCTGGGCTCTGTCTGCAGCTTGTGGAAAAAAACTCAGAAGCAGATGTTAAAACCTGAACAGTGACAATCATTTTAGAGCCTTCTGATGTTTGCTTCTCTTACTTCACTGCAACACCTAGATGCTGATGGAAAAAGAAATTCCTACCAGTTGCTTCATATCCCACACTCTCCTGGACAGTGCTAGAATGCAGGAAGGTAGTAATGCAGAGGGCAGCACATAGCTAGTCATAATGCCCTAAAGCACTCTTACAGGGAAGAGAGATTAAAAGGCCTACTTTCCCAAATTACTAGCATTTGGAGGTTTTTTTCTAATACTTGCCTACAGTCCCAGAGGAGATCACTTATCACCACAACTGAGGATTTATTTTACTTTCAAAATCACTTTGCCTTTTGACAAATGAGAAATGTCCTTTTTATGATTATTTTTTTCCTGAAAGCACGCTATGACCTGAGCAAAAAGGGGAGGAGAGGCCCCTAAATCTCCCTTACTGTCTGCAACACTGGTTCTCTACCTGTCTAGCTTTTCCTGTTTTATCTTTTGTAAAGACACAGCATTTACTATTCTCACCTCACTTGAATGCACTTCAAATTTTTCAGTAATGTGACTGAGAGGAGCACCTAGATGAAGCTCAGTGCTCAAAACAACTTCCAAGCTTATAATAAGTAGGACAACAGAAACATTAGAATGGTTAGAATTGTCACCAATTTGAAAATAATGCAGTTGGCCTATCCAAAAGAAGGGCATGAAGGAGGAGACTGGTGTAGATACAATAAGTTAAGAATGAGGGTTTTTTAAGGGAAGGCAAAGGATGACAACAAGCTTGCTGGTAGAATAGGACAGCCCAGCTACTCAACTTGAGTATCAATCCAGTTCAAACATCCTAACACGTCTGAGGGGAGAGGAGAAGGCACGTTAACATGAGATAGGATGATGCAGGCAGAAAAGTACATTGCAATATTTAGAGCATTAGTCTAACCAGGTTGGAGGAAGCACTCATTGCTTCACTCTGCCACATGCACCTTCGGGGAAGTTACTTAGTTCTCCATCACACAGAAATGGAACAACCAAGAATGCAGAAACCAGTAATTCACAATAAGTGTTTCAGGTGTAACAGACTGCAAAATATTCAGATAATGCACTATAGAAGGAAGCAACACGAGGGAGATGATACTTTCACACCTACCTCTCCTGAAGTTCTTTCATAGCTGGTGTTAGGTAGCTGGCTGTTACCAAGTTCACTTTGTTGTCAATACATTTCTTAGCAACAAAAGGATGTGCTGAATAAGGCAGCAAACTACAAATGAAAGAGGATTATGCAACATCAAAATTCAACCAGTTGCTTATCCTGTCCCTGGAAAGACACTCAAATGTTTTTTGTATGCCTACAAAAGAGTAGCTCAAAGCTCAAGTAATAGCTCAAAAAAACCAGTCATACCTGCCTGGCCCTAAGCAGTTTCATACCTGTGAAAGTGAAGCACTACCCTATCAGGACAGCATTGTTGTATGCACTCAGAACAGGGCACTGAACAATAGGGAAGTCATTCGTGAGACAGCATTTTTGGTCACGCTTCTCTGTAAAACACAAACCACTGACCTCTTTCCAAAGCCATCTTCTAAACAAGAATGCTGGATTTAGAAGATGCAAAACAGCAAAATCATCCTTGAGAAAGCTTGCATTACAATGAGCTTGCTGAAGTACTTTGTGAAAAACATGTTCTACATGGAATGGAAACAACACTCATGACACCCGTGGCAAAAGAAACAAAATGGCAAGGCCTATGAAGTTATTTCCTTCCCTGTATCACTATCTGGAATGAGTTCTTTCTTAATGGAATATTCAGGAGAAATGACCAAAAAGTCAGAATTTTGCCTCCTCTTGTCAACATGCAAATTTGATCCCAGGGATACATACGCTTGTGGATGCAACCGGCCCCTCACACTAAGGGAGTCCATGTAACCGGTGACTGCTTCTGAAGAAGTGAAAACCCCTTTTAGAGCACTCATGCCCTGCTACATGAGGAGGCAGCAACCAGTTACAACTAGTTACATGTACAACTATGACCCTAGTTCTTGGCCATTAAAATAAAAAGTTACTGTGTTGATCTAGGTCAGTCAAGTAGGAAAAAGAAGCAGCATGACTTAGGGTTGAGCCCATCACGTTTTACACAGAATTCTGACCTGATCACAAGATCATGTTTCTTCACCAGAGAGGACAGCTTTTCCTCATGCTTAAGGACATCCATGTGAACTGAAGTAACATTTCTGTATTTTTTTGTCAGTTGTTCAAGTTGCTCCTTCATGACAGATACTGTTTTAAAAGTAAAACACATGAACTGTTACCTAAAGATGAAGCTAAGCCCAAAGCACACCCATGTATAATTGTGTTATATTTCCCAAAGAGAAACACTTTCGTAGAGGTTTTCATTCACTAACAGTTGAAGAGAAATCAGGCATTCAGCAAACGTGTTCAGAAAAACTTACTTGATCCTTCATTCCACATAGCCAAACATTTTTAGATAAATCTGGTTTAAAAAGAAATATTTCAAAAGTCTGTTTCAATACACTTTAACAAAATTCTTATTTACAGTCAAGAACAGCTTAACAGCTTAATGCAAAACCAATTCACATCATTCACCATATTTAACATAACAAAGATAGAATCATTAAGCTTTAGCTTAGGTCAAGTAGGGCTAAAAGGCCCAGATTCAATCTGACTAGTTTTAATATTTACCTATGGCTTAGTTCTACCAATCCTGAATATGATATTATAACTAAACGGGATAAACCCAGTCTCTGACTGCCTTCACTTCACTACCATTAAAAAGAAAGCAGAACTTAAAACGAGATCCACAATAACACAACCAGCATTTGCCACCTCTGCCTGGTTTCCTGTCCCAGCTCACCATCTTGCCAGCACAAACCAGAGAGAACACAGATAGGAAAAAGGAGTGGCCAAGGAAGACAGCAGATGGGGCACAGGCTTCTAGGGAATTAAAGCCATCAGTACTTACTATGGTAAGGAAAGCAGAACTGAAAAAGAGAACCACAGTAACACAACCAGTATTTGCCACGTCTGACTAGTTTCCTTTCCCAGCTCTCCACGCTGCCAGTACAAACCAGAGAGAACACAGCCAAGAAAAAGGAAACACCAAAGAAGGCGGCAGGTGGGACATGAGCTTATGGAGAACTTAAAGCATCTGTGTCTCTAAGTTAGGGCCTTATTTCCCTATGGCCTTTCCACAGTCAATGGGAAATAAACATCACCAGAGGGTGATTCTCTATGCCCTATTAATCAAATTGTGTTGAGGGAAAAGAGGCAGGCAAAATCATATACAGATTCAAACTAAAAAATATTTGATTACATGAAGGTTTCCCAATTAAAATTTTCATTTGGAGTCAAGGTGGTGTAGCCTAACAGTAGGAAACCAAACATGGCACTGTGATGTGCGTTTTGTGATTGCTGCACTTGCTGATTTTTGCCTGCTGTAAAACCTTAAACAAGTAATATCTTCATGTCTCTTTCCTTCTGTGCTTTTTGTGTGTGTGTGCTGTAGAAACTGCATGTTTTTAAGCTAGCCAGGTAAGAGGCACCTGCTATGTTTGCTCAGTGCTTGGCAAAACAGATCTTCCAGTTCACCTGGTTTCCCTTCCTGCTACTGCATTGCAGGGAGTGGATGCAGCCTCTGTAGTGACGAGGGGATGGGCACTGCACATTGCTGTAATTCCTTCCTGTTCACCACCTCAGGCGGTGCTGATAACAACAGTGCAGCTTTCCTAGATTTCCCCTCTTCTTCCTAGTAAATCTTTTCCCAGGGTTTAAAAGTACTATGGTTATTACCATGAAGGGTAGCAAAAGCAGACACATATGAAAGTAGCATGAAGGAAATAAACAAACTAAAGCAACAACAACAACAATAATTAACAGAAATACTACTGTACATTTTAAGGGAAACCACTTCCCAGCAAAGTATCTTTTAGGCAATACAGCCTGAGTTTTAAATCTGAAGTCACAGAATCAGGGTAAAATCATCATTAAGGGTACAGAAAAGAATTACTGAGATGCCCAACCTGAAATATACTACAGATAAAACAAAAAGAGAGGAATAAACAAGTAGGCACGTGGGGCTCATGGGAAATTCAGGGTCTGAAGTTTTACCACCATGACACTGGTTATAATAACAGCAGATATTTCACTCATACAGATGTCTATAAAAACATTTTCATCTTCTTGTTGTGCGAGGCTGAACACACAGCCAAACACCAACAAAGTTACTGACTATGAAAAAACCAATCCCAAAGCAGGTTAGAAGGAAAAATACTTCTAATTTCCCTACAGGTTACACAAGCCAACTGCTGACTTTTAATGTGACTATGTCATTTCCAAATCAATTATATGAACTCAAAATGCTCACAAAGCTACAAAATCCTTTTCTGTTGTGCGTAATAACAAAGATTTTCTTCTCGTTCTCAGAACCACATCCATTTATTATTTATGAGAATGGTGGTTCTGCCACATTAGCAGGTTTCAGTAAGACATAATATTGAAATGAAAATGGACAGATTCTTACGTACCAACTGTGATGTCAATGTTGGAATCTCTAGTGAGATATTCAAGTACAGGGCCAGAAACATAGCCAGAGCCGAGCAACAAAACCTTCTTTTCATCACACATCTTCAGAGACTGAGCCTGTTCCCTAGAAGGTGTTACAGGCAAAATTAAAAACAACACAGAAGGAAACTGTAAGCTGCCAAGGTGAGCAGAAGAAGCATGTTTTAGTAAGTCCACAAACTAAGAGCTCTATTCAGACCAAGAGTCAAGTTCCAAGAGTCTGATCCAGGACTGTCTAGTACTGCTTCCATTCTTCTGCTGCATAACTTCTGGTTTCTTTCCTCTAACATAAACCTGATCAAATCCATCAATATTTTCACTGCTTCTCCAATTGCTTCTAGCTGTCCAGCAAAACATTCCTCAGTTGTATTCTTCCCAATGGCCAAATTACTGTAACCTAATCAATTGAGGACCACCAATATCATGCTGGGCTGTCAGAAAGGGATCCCAGGTTCTGCCTTGTTCCCTTTACATCACCAGTAACTGCTAAAGTACACAAAATCATGCTGGTGAAAGTATATTTTGTGTCAATTATACTAGATTCATATTAGAAGTCATGACAGTCAATAAAAGTCAAATCAAATTTGATACCCAACTAAGAAATCATCACTGCAGACAAGGACTCAGGTTTGAAAACCATCACAGAGTGTTTCACCTGAACTACTACTACTCTCATAAATAAATGTAAGTAGATCTCCTGTTGACTTTCAATATAAAATGTATTTACATCTGATTTTGCATTTCTTTTGGCCAACCAGAATCATGTGTTCAGCAGCTATTTAAATATGCTGTCAGAAATGCATAAATTATAGTAGGAATGCACATTTTGGTTGCTTATAATTATTTTTCTTTTAGTTTACATTTGCCTTAAACTGTAAAATTAGGATTGGGAAACTTTAACGTATCATGACTACACAGCTAAAAACTATTTAGCAAATAAAAAAAAATTCTTAAAGCACTTTTTATTGTTGAAGAAAGGAAAGCTGTTCACTGCTCTACTGTTTAATCTTATTAATGGACATTGAGATTTGGCTTTTCTTATCCCATACCCTGAAGATAAATTTCAATAAATAGGTAGGACTTTCAAAGATACAGTCTCATGGGAATCTTTATAAGCATACAAGCAAGTTACTCAGTTTCCCTTTTGTCCACTAAGAGTTTACACCAGCATTGTGGATTATGCCACAAAAAGAATCCTGACCTCTAGTTGACAAGTTCATGTCCACTCTGCTAGAAGCTACTGACCTTAGAAGAAGACTAATCATATGTCTACTAAATAACATTTGGTTCAGATGTTTTGGGGGCCCCACATGGCATCCAAAAGTCAATTTTTTGGTTGTTTTTTCAGTTCAAAAATGGCCATAACAATGATGGATAATGTTGAACCTACCAGAGTAATACCTACTAGCATGACAACAAGAGCACTACTGCCCAGCCTAAAGCATGGCAAGAAGTATCTGAGTACACTTACAGGAACAAGGCCTCAAACAATAGCGTTGAAAGACTACTCTGAGTGAAGAGAGTTAAATCAATACCAAATACATCTGTATCATCTGTCTGAAGCACATTCCAGCCTACTGTATTGTAAAGCTTGAATTACTCTCCAAAATTCCAGATGTTCCATTGTCCCTTCCTGCTGTTTCAGAACCTTTTCTTAAAGCCATTACTTTCAGTTCATTAAATCTGAATTATATGTACCAATGTATCAACTCTCTAATCTATCTAAATTATTACTACAGATTACTGTAAATTTTGACCTTCATAAAAATTTTACAGATTTGACTTTTTTTAAGAAAGTTAAATCATGATTTAATACATTCACAGGAAGTCTCCTAAGACCATCATATCCTTTCATATGGCAAACCCAAGGACTTTCCTCCTATCAATTCTAACAGAACATTTTCCACAGCTATACCCTCATGGGCAAGGGAAGAGAAGAATTCCTCTCCACACTTTAGGGAGCAAAAGTGGTGTGCAGCTTGGAGTGTTGATGAAGGGGAGATTCCTATATGAAAGCAAGCTGGATTTTGTAATCAAACCTGTCATATTTATTAAAAACCTTTCTAGAGTCTAGAACGAAGTCACACTTGGATCAAACACAGCATGTTTACTCCAGGACAGGCAAAAACATGAGCTGCCAAATGACCCATCAAGTACGGGAACAGAATCTACACAGCTCCAGAAAAGAACATTTCAGATTATGCCTGTTCTCTATACGTGAGTTTAAATGATTCAGTTATGTTAATCTACAAACAAATAACAGTAATACTAGAGGTCTATGTGGTTAATGTGATATGCCATTGCAGTTGTGGGTGAGAAACTAGTAGCAGTTCAGAAGCAAGTAAAGCTGCAAAAATGGAGATGAGTTTGTTTGGTAAATCAAACGGCTCCTGCATCCTAAGAGCACCCAAGACAATTCAGCTCATACACTCTGGCTGTCCTAAGTCTGCAGTGTTCATTGACTTGAAAGAATATTAACAATTAGTCTAAATAGAGCCCTCAGAAACTAAACTGGACACAGGATAATACTTTGTTAGAGTGATAACAAGTCATGTAATTCCTACAAGCTCTGAACAAGAGCCTATCTCTAGCCAAACCATTACACTCTAAGCAGTAAAATCCTGCTTTCACCTCCAAAGTTTGCAAAGTAAAGGAGAGTATTGTTAGCAGGCCCTGCTTTTCTGACAGCTAAGCAAATACCACCAATGAACAAACGAACATCACATGCAACACACAGATTTGCAGAAATATCAAAAATCTACCCACAAAAACCCCCTTGGAAATGAAGTTTCCAGCTTCTCAGGGTAGTTCACGCAAGACCATGCAAATGGTTATGGAGGAACCAAAAAAACAACAACAACAAAAAAGAAAAAAATCACATCATTGCACTATGAGAGGAATAAGAAAATTTGTTATTGAGACAGCCTCTTGAGGGGGTCTATCAAAGAGCACACAACAAAAATCACTATGAGCTGAAGTCTCTGAGAAGCAAACAGCACATTACTTGGAATGGAAGATGCACCTATAGTTAATTATGCACAAGTTCACAACCAGAAGTCCCAAAGTTCCCAAATGAAATTGGAGGGGTTTGGGATGCAGAAGTCAACACACCATGCTTTTAGTGCATAGTGCATGCAGTGCTTCTGGTCAGACCAATTTAAATTTTTATAGGATGTACAGTGCAGCTGCCATTGACCATGAATGTGAACCCTCTTGTTGTCAAATTAACATTTTTCATAGGTAAACTATAAAAGTTTGTTAACAGTAGGGAGCAAGGGGAAGGGATGTCCAGGTCATTTATACGTTTGTTAGCTTAATTCACTCAAGGCTACCACTGGCACATAACTACTGAGACAGGCTTTGGATAAAGCTGTAGATACAGGAATATAAAGAAAAGTCTGAGAGTCTCCCAGAGTCCCTCAGTACATCCAGCCACAGAACAATGCCACACAGCACAGCACTTGAGCCATACAAGAAGTAACTAGATTCAAGGTATATTCGAGAGTCTTTTGCTTTCAGCCATTCCTTTCAAATGATGGTATGTTAGATCCATTTCAAAAGGGAAAGGAGTAATGGAGTAATACTGGCATATGGATGATTTCTGCCTCTGGTAAAGAAGTTTTCACAATGCAAGAAAGAGAAAAGTGACGACTTTCTCAACTTCAACATAAGTTACTAACACATGTTAATGAATTAGGCAATGTGCATGAAGAAGTAAGGAAATCATCAAGCTAGGAGACTTTTAGACACAGCGCAATATAGATGCATTCCACCAAAACACAAGAAAAAATGAACGCAAAAGGGGAGGCAGAATGCAGACAAGGGGGCATTTTAAATCCTGAACCAAACAAATGTTAAGAAGCTATACATTACCTGCTCTCTCTCAGTTTCTGGATATATTGATACTTAGGTGTCAGCGAGCCATTGGATGCAATTACTGCCTGGAAACATATAAAACAAATTTTGAGGGCTTTATGTATCTGTGTGTTTCAAAGTAGAGGAAGACAAATGTGCCAAATTGCAAAACTTACATCTCGAACAACAGATGAGTAATTTTGTTTTTCAAGAGGTTCTGAGCCTTCTGATAACAGCTGTGGAGATAAGTTATTTCAGGCAGTTTTATTACTCATTATTTCTCAAAGTAAAACATTAAGATTTCAAGCAACACTTAAATGCATGCAACAATACCAATATCTTGTAAATTTGAAATTCTTCTGGCCTCAGTCGTGTCACTTCACTTTTAGGAAAATGCAGGAATTCAAACAGCATTCTTACTGTGAATGATTGTTGAGTGCCCAAGAAAATCAGATGTAGACATCTACTGCAGGGCCCAGAAGCAATGAACTACCTGCCAGAGCCTGTTTCCTACCTACAGAAAGTGTTCTTGACAAATCTGTAAGACATCCAGGTCACTCATGTCTCATTCACACACTGCCTTTTCAAAGGATTGCCTCAAGACTTCAAAAGCTTTTTTCTTTTTTTGAAGTACAAAGTCAGTTATGTTCTACAGCAGATCTCTCTTGAATATATACAGGAGACCAGAAAAGCAACAAACAAGCAGACTAAAGTCTGAGTCTTTTACCTTCCTGTTGGATACATAAGACCTTACCATCTCTTCAATATAAGGGAAAAGCATATCGCCAAAGTACTCTGTTGCTTCTATAGGAAGCTGAGCTGGCAGATTGTCAATGGAGCACATCAGAATCCCCGAGCCTTCAACGCTGAAAGAGAGAATACAGCTCTTCTAAAGTACTTCACAGTACCTGAAAGGTACCACCTTTCAGAAGTGTTTTAAATGCATGACTTTTTCAATATAATGTTTCACTCTACAAATTCCAGTAGAAAGCAATAAAAAGTAAGGACTCTCCCACCTGTCATGAGTAATATGCTGGTCAGCATCATACATACAAAATGGATTGTCAATTGTTGTACACTCAGTCATAAATTCTATAGATCCTCCAGTATCTGCTGAAATGTCACATATTGCCAGAAGTCTAAAGCAATTAAACAAAAAAAGACAATGGAATAGAGTATTACAGAAATTACTAAGAAGCACAGGTATAAAAGATCATGAGTGAACAGAAAATAAAAGAAATGTGAGAAGACCTATCCAACTTATAGCCTCACTCATCTCAACCAATTTAGAAGCCAACAAAACACAAACCATTATATCCAGAAATATAATGGGAATCTGGCACTATTGTAGTAATCAGATTTGCATTCATATCAACAGCATCCATATTTAAGGTGTAAGTTCTCAAAGACTGGGAGGATCCATTCACCCATGATCTTTTCTCTCTATGCCATATGCTCCCAACACCTCTCATTCATTTTCCATCTACCAATTCCCTCGAGCTGTGCCTGGGCAGTTCTGCATGAAACTAACTTCAGCATCATAAAAGGAAGCCAAACAAGTGGCTGCCTCCTAGCAGTTCACAGATAGCAGGTGCAGATGGTGCATTCATTAGCCTAACGCACAACCCCCGGCTCTACTCAAGGTTAACACTTAAATTCTTTATTTGTTAGCTGAGAGAAAGAAAGGTATCAAGAGCTGGCAGAGAAAGACAAAGATCTGATTCCTCACAAGGATATATTTTCATGTCCTCCCCAAATCCATGACGGGCTACTAGAGGTATTTACTAGATACTGTGGTGAAACTGCCTAACATTACAACTTAATCAAGGTGCTGCAAAATTGTTACAAATGAAATGAGGTGCCTTACTTGTGTGGTAATTCAGGACAGCCGTCCATTGCACCAGCAGTAGATTTAAGGGGCACCAGCAGCTTCTGAGCGTCCTGCCGACTCAGCAAGCGAGGAGTATGTTGTTCCCAGTATATGCCATTAATTAAACAGGTTGTGTAGGGTGCAACCTGCAAAGAAAGTTACAGATGCCTGACGCTCTTACCCAGTACTTTAAGGAGCTGAAAGCACCTCCTCCAGCATTTTAAATTAATGCTCTCTCATATGATGAATATGTAAAAGTGTAGTAACTACTAACACTCTGTGGAAAACTTTTCATAAAAAAACACAAGAGATGCTCACATCAATGTGAAAGCGAGAAATGTAGTTTTCTGGATGTTTATCATAGTCTACTGGATCATAGAGTCCATCATGTTTCCTTACAAGATGATGGTGACGACTTAACACTGTCCCATAGACTTTTTTGAGGTCTGAAGATTAAAAAAAAAAAAAAAAAAAAAATTAGCTGTTATACTTCAACAAAAGGCTTCTGGTGTTTTCAATCACTTTACTGTCACAGCATACCTCCAGATCTGGAAACTTCCTTTAACTCATGTGGTTCCACAAATTCACATGGGAGGGCACTGAACATCTCCTGAGCACCCTGAAACCATGAAGTAGGACTCAGAATAAGCAGAGTATAAATGCAATGTAACACTGCACGTTTGGTGTTTGAAAACTAGTATAAAAATGCCACCCACAATTTGACAGTCCTGCCAGAGAACATCTTCAGAGATGTATACACCATCTCACACATATTCCTGCTTACCCTAAACTAAGCTGCTTGGGCATTATGTGCATGGAATTTACATCATTCCCCACTACTGCAGAATGCCTAAACCACAACCCAATGCCCAGTTCATATTTCTAATGGCTGAGCTGGGAGACCTCAACTCTGTCACAACAGAGGGTTTTGATACCACTCTGAGGAGCAGTTTCTCTTTAGGGAAGATCCCTGAAGCCAGTCCTCATTAACCAGGCTGTTCTGAAGGCCAAGAACTACAAGATGACTTCCCCAGTGAGCTGTGATCACAATCAAAAGCTTTTCAGACACACCATCCTTTTGTCTAGAAAGAACATATTTATGCAGGCAGTGATTTCACTTCATAGCTGCAGCCATCTTAACTGATCTTTCTTGCCAAAACCAGTGATAAGCCTTTTCCCTATGAGAAAATAGCTCTAAAGTACAGCACTTGTAAGCTAAGTCAACGCTATACAGATATAAAAACCCAGCAAGTATTGGAAAAAATAATTATTTCCCCCATACTTTAATGGAGTGATTCAACATATCTAGTGAGCACAGAATCAACAGTGGGGAGAGAGGGAGACAGAAATCATGCAGGTGGGAGAGAGGAGCAGCAAGATATAATCCATGTTTCATAAGAAGTTAATGTGTCAACCTTGTCAGGTATGATCACACCTTAAACATTTAGTTTATGGTATTTAAAAATTCTTACTGGCAAAGGAAAATGTGAAGCCCAAGTAAACAAAATGAGCCCATCAACCCATTTAACCTGATATAGATCAAATGCCAAGAATTTCTATTAGCAATAACATAGCATTCAATCTTGAAGACAGTTCTTACCTTAGAAACATTACCAGTGCCTGTAAACACAAATGTTAAGGGCCCCACTGACTTTGGCATCAATCCCAGTGAAATTTCATACCCGGCATCCCGTACTGCCTGCACAGCCTGACTGCTATTCCTGTAGTTATGTGCCATCCCAATGTGCTGAAATCAAAGGCACAGAAACATCAAGATATTTTCCATATTCAAATACAGATCATTAGCAGATGTTCAAATGTCATTTTTCTAAAGAAAAATACTTACACATATATGCTTACCATGAAGGGAGTGTGATGACCCAGGGCTAAAAATCGTAAGCCTAATCCATGCAGAATATTGATCATTCCTATTGTCAAAAAAAAAAGAAAATTGCACCATCAGTGTTAATTACAAATAAGCACAGTTAGAAATTGCAGAGACTGACTGAAGCCTCAAGTCATACTTTTCCCGTGTTCTTGTATTAATACTTTACTTCTAAAGAAAGTCTACATAAAACCAGAGAAGGAGAAATTCAATAGCACTCCATGACCTTAAACCCGCTCTTGGCCCATTGTGCATTTCAGCACAATTTAATAGTCTGATATCCTGTTATGAGATGCATCCACACCACCAGCTTCCAAAGAAGGAAATAATAAAGTCTCCTGAAGAAACAGAGTTGAAGTTCAGTAGAAAGGAATGAGAATCATGCCTTACAAAAACCAGTTTAAATGCACAACAGTGTGACAAACAGATGCTGCTCAAGCTCTCAGGACTGACAGTAGGCACTTCTTTTCAAAAGCCTAATCAACTATCTCTTTATATTTAGTCTGCTCCAGATTAGGTCAATGGACAAATAGGACTTCAAGACAACATAAAATATTAGATTTGTCAGGAATCCACAGGACTATTTGACATGTTGTCTCATGAAAGTAGGACGCACAAACCAGAATGGAAAAAAGCTGTTAAAAGCAAGAATTAAAAATGCAGTTAAAAGCACACCGCAAGCCTCAACTTTCAGGAAACATAGAAGTAATACAAGAAGTGACCTGCAAGCCTGCCTTTATGCACTATACCTGCTACACCAGCCCACTTTCCAAAGGCCACAACTCGCATTCCTTTATGATCAACCATTTTTTCATAGTCAAACAGTCGAACTTCCTGAAAATACATAGCAAACTGAGTATTAAAATTTTCAGTGAATGCAGTCAGTGGCACCTTGCTCTCCCAGGAACTTTTTCACACACCTTTGTCATTCTTTGTGATAGAGATGGGTAATATAAGAAAGGCAAATAAATTGTAACAAGATTTATGTATAAAAATACAACAGTTGCATTGAATTGCTGTTTTATAGAGTCTCTGCACTGCCCATGTTCTCTTGGCACAGAGCTGCCCAGCGTGCAACCCCAGCTGCTGCAGGCCCATTCACATCCTCTGCCAAGAGGCTGCTCATTTCAGAGTGAACTGTCTGCCTTCCTCTGATTGCCAAGACACACTGCAGCTTAGTAACTTTCCAACAGCTCTTCGTGCTCAGACAGAAAGAGCCTCTCTTGAGCACACCATGCTCACAACTCATCTGCCTCAGGCACATGAACAGAGTGACACTGCAAGAACAAGATCCTCTGAGCAAGAAATCCTCGGCTCCCGGAAAGGATACTGAAAACAGTCCTCATTAGTCATCTACAAATGCGTGTGCTGGAAGCAACTATGCAAGCTCTTCATCACACTTAAGCATTAAGTTCAGCTTCCACCCCATGTTATCTGCCAATGGTCTTCACTATGACACAATTTACCTGTCTTAAAATCTCATCCAAAAGCGGCATGTTTGCTTCTTGGGCTTTAATAGTGTGAGAGAAGAAGGCATAGTTCTTTTTAGGGATTAATTTGTCCTCCGGTGGTCTCTTCACACCTATTATCAGAGAAGCCTCAGAAATATCTTCCTGAATAATGGCACCTGCTTTGATGTACTCCTATGAAAGAGAAAAATCAAAGTAAATTTTTCTGTGTTTTTTCATATTCAGATCTCAGCATAAGAGCAACTAAAACAGAGAAAAAATAGATAATTCTACAAAGCAGAAACAAGTTACTGCATGTGATACATTCACAAAGCTCTTTGATAAAGAGGTATCAAGTATGAAATTGAATTATCATGCTGTTATCCTATTATACAAGGCCAAATCATAATTATATGTTAGTAAAATCCTTTCTCTTAAATTTACAGACTACAAAAAGGATATTTTATTAATTTTAAAATATCCTATAGTATTGCAGTAATGAACAGTCCTTTGTAATATGTTCAAATACTTGGAAATAAGTTTAGAGAAATATGACAAATTCATAAATCTGAAGACTGATGACATGTGATTTTATAAAATTGCATTAGACTAAGTCCAAGATGAAGAGCAACTTCTAACAAAATGTTTTAACATAATGTGATCTGTTCTTTGGTGAAAACCAGCACTGTGCCTTAATTAAAAGGTGATATGTGCAAGTGATCACTAATTCCCTACTTCTGTTTCAATTTTTATCTGTTTTCTCAGGTATCTTACAGCAGAGTATTACTGCTGCTACATGAACTGTAAAAGCTCTCTGTCTCGAACCTCACAACATTAAAGAAAAAAGTTCTCTCCTCATTTCACATGAGGAATGGAATTGAAACAAGAGTGAAATTCACCAGATTTGTCCTTCCTGTTCTTTTAAAAAATACCCAGGTTTTTAGGGTTGTTGCCTTCACACAAACAGAAGACAAAAACACCAGTGTTAAATGAATTCCCAAGTTTCTACTTCAAGAGCACCTAGAACTTCTAGGAAGAGTGGTGACAGGACAAGAAATTAATAAAAACAAGTCAAAAAACCTATGACAGTGCCAATGTTACATTAAAAGACGAAACAAACTTCTCCTTTTTCTTTCCACTAGCACACAAGGACTCCTCATTTACGTGTTTCTGGGGGTGGGGGGGTTATAGGTTTTCTCATGAATAGCCTTTGAATAGTATTTTTACTGTGTTACAGTTAATAACTGAACTCTGGTTTTGCTTATGTCTCTCAAAATGGGACCTTACCTTTTCATGGATGGCTCTCCGGTTTGACGGCTGCACCAAGACCTTGTACCCCATCTTTGTCAACTCCTTAACATGCTTTGGTGCTAGAGGTGCTCTTCTTTCCCATGCATTGACATCTTCCCTCCTGATTGCCAGCACGGACTGACGATGATGCCAACATTTAGCATGGTGGAACACACACCTACCATTTGTGTGATTAAAGGCTCGGAGCATGGTAAAGCCTGATGGCAGCAAAGACAAAGTAATAAAATAATACATGGACAAGCATGATTTGAACATTGTTTGTGCAAAAGTTCTGGTCTCCTTTAGCATCTGCTGTAAAACACAAACCAGACACTTCATACTCTAGTTACACCCTACTTTTGTGAGACATGAATTCCCTTTCAGTGAACTTTGTTGCATCGTGGTCTGATGAGGTATCCTTACACACAAATTTTCAATTTTACTAATTGTTTTGATTACTGTAAAGGAAGGGTTTTAATGTGTTCTATGCAGCAAGTTTTTAGCTACAAGGCTTAAAAAGAACGTTGGAAACTTAAATTTACCAATTATATTCATTTGCCACCATAAACCTGCAAAGATCAAGTACTTATCAAAGCTTGCATCAAGAATGGTGAGATGTAACAAACAGACAGAAAGAAAGCAGAACACAGGCTACATTGCAAGCAGTTGATTAAAAAAAGAAGACCAATATGTAAGACCAACATTAAGTATTTTTACATAGTCCAAAAATGGAAGATAAGGTCAAGACCTTAACTACTGCTTAGCAGTCAGCATATGTGTGGCCAGGAACAACAGGTTTTCTCCCTAATACAAATCTTATACAAAATGGAAAAGCTCTATTAGGACAGATTCCCACTGCAAAGGAATATTCCTTTATTTTCTATCTCCTTCTCTTCACTTCCAGTGAAGCATATGTGTCACTGCTTATCTCTACTGTAAATGGCAGGGACTCTGTCAGGAGTCCCAGGAGCCTAAGGACTTCAGATACTTATGCAATTAAAAGATGTGAATCTCAAAGACAGAGGCTTCAAAAATGTGAACTTCGTTTCCAACACAATTTTAACTGATAATTACATCCAAATCACTCGGAAAATCCTGTTTTTCCTCATGCCTCAAAACTGTAAAATCTCTATACACCTAAAGACTTAAGAGGTCCTATTTAACCCCAGGCTTGCTGAAAAAGAAAAACTAGAACTCGAAGGAAGGCATGAACAGAAGAACACAATCATCTACAATAGCTCCAAGGGTGGTCTTCCTACCACCCCTACATACGTCCCGCAGCAGCGGTTACAGTACAGAAGCTGGAGGTATTTTGTGACACTGCTCTTCAGCATGCTAAGACGGTTCTCAAAGACCATGATGGTACCTCTCAAAAAAGAGGTAGCCTTTTCACACTATGTCACTATCTCCGCACACTAAAATATAACAACGAGAGCAGGTCATACCAACACACTGCCCCTCACACCCAAGCCTGCAGTGAAGCAAATTTCCCTCACGCAGAGGAGTCGCACAAGAGGAGAAGCGCCGCCTTCCAGCTGGAGTGCACTGCCCTGCACTGGGATCGTGGGAGTCAGGGCAGGGAGCAAAGAGCCGGGTGACCTCCGGCAGGCCAGAAGTTCGCCTGCATGCCTCCCTGTGTGTGCTCAGGCTCAGCCACAGAGATACCCATATCCCGTTGTAAAAGTGAAACTAACTTCAGCATTCCAAGCCTGCAGCGCTGGGAACCCTCCCCGGCCTCCCCAGCGCTCCGAGTGCCCGCGGGGCCGCACCACGGCGGTTCCCCGTGGCCCATGCTGGGAGCGGTTCACACCCTCCCGAGCATCACCGGGACTGAGACGGCGCCAAGCGGCACAGCGAGGGGCCTCCCGCCAGCACAGGCGACGCGCGGGAGGGAAAAAAGTCCCTGGAGAGCGGCCGGCAAAGGCAGCGGGGCAGCGGCGGACAGGGGAAGGAGCGGTGCAAGCGAGAGGCACCGGCGGCGGGAGGGCGGAGGGCACCGGGCAGCGCTCGCCGGCAGCCGGAGCGCCGGGCAGCGCCGTACCTACCTCGGGCAGCGGGGCAGCGGGAGGCACGGCCGTGCGGCCCCGGTCCCTCCTCCGGCCGATGTCCGGCG
>WBMZ01003448.1:71413-125374 GCA_013400975.1 Atrichornis clamosus | reverse complement strand
CCGCGCCCGCGCGGACCCGCCGCGCCCCCTGCGGGCCGCCCGCAGCAGCGCGCCCGGAGCCGAGCGGGAGGGATGCGGAGCGGGAGGGATGCGGCGAGCGGAGCCAGGCGGGGATCAGAGGGCAGTCGGGGTGGCTCCGTCCGCTCGCTGTTGCGTCTCGGGAGCGTAACCCCGTGCCCGGCGCGGTGCCCGAGAGGAACGGACGCAACCCTGTAATTCGGCGCGTTTCGCGGTACCGCAGCCTTAAATTATGTGGGACAGCAGCTGTTGGTCACTTGCATGAATTCTGAGTAAGCGCTTGCTAGCGGTTCCAGCCAAGTCTGCTCCGCAGTTTATTTTAACATCTCAAGTACTCTCCTTCCCTGTCTCTCACTCCCTTAGTTCTGCTCACCAGCACCAGCCTGTTCAACCCTGCGCAGAGCCAGGGTCTCTCCCTGTCCTGACACGTGTGACAGCAAAGCGACGGTAGGGCTGCTGCTCCGTCAGACCGCGCTGCAGTAGCACCGACTTTTCACACGGAGCTCTTCCTCCCTACTTCCCCACATGGCTTATGGCAATGTTATTTCAATTTGCAAATGGGCAAAACGAATGGTGTAAATACATCAGCCTCTCCAAGAGGTTCGTGTCAGAGCCAGGGATCAAGTTCTGAAATGATAGGACCAAATTCACCAGACAGCTCTTACTTCCTTGTTTATTAAACTATCCAGTAATGTAAAGATACATTAGTAACAGATGGGAACCAGAGCTGAAAAGCACTTAGAGTTCAGTGGATGTTCCTCCTCTGTTTCTGTTCCAGCTCAGATTTGAATGAGATACCAGATGAGTAAAAGAAAAAGCTCCTCCCTCACTGTCTTCCTTGATGCAAAATTAAGTAAAAGTTGGATTGGAAAAGGTCTTCCATGGTCCAAGCCTCTACACAGGAGCAAGATAAGCGTTTAGGGAGAGGGTGGCAGTGCTGAGGAGAAATGGGCACCTACTATTCCCTCTAAGAAGTGCCAGTTGCAGGCACTCAGGAGCATATAGTTAAAATAGTTGCATTGCATATCATTGACAGGCAAAAAAATTAGAAGGCAGATGTGAAAGCAGTAGTGTGGTTTCTGCTTTACTTGTTAAAATAAAGGCAAATGCTTTAAGCCTCCACTCACGGCTTGGTTTGCATAATTTAGAGGGATTAGCTTTTTCCATCCTCCTAAGAGAGCAACTGATGTGTATTTTGCATCTGGGGAAATGTGCGTTAGTCTTGAGGCCTGACATTTGTTTTGTGTCTATGGAATTCACCCTGCATGGGGCTGTCAAATTAAATACGATAACTGGCTTTTCCAAAACAGCAGATAATTTATTGGTCATTAAAATCCCAGTGGCTGTGCAGTCAGCTTGTGCTGAAATCTGTTATTGGTGCCAAGGCATAAGAATTTAGTAAACACTAACTGTGGACCCAGGCAAAGGTTTCAAAGGATTGAGGCCCAAGGCTGGTCCAGGAGTGCCACAGTTGCTGTTTGTTTTCTATGTATTCACTCTGTTTTATAATGTTGATGAGTTTTTGGGTAGTTTTTTCCTACCCAAAAAGGATTTTGAAAGCCGTAGTCTTTAGTCCTATAGATCAAGGGCTATCTTGCTATGTCATTAGCAATAGTTTTTTGGTTGTCGTGGCTGATACGGTAGATTTTCTTAGTGGTTTTGCCACTTGTGCTGATCAAAAAATGTGGTTTTGGGTGTTATCCTGGCATGGGTAATGAGATCAATGAGTGAAGTCCATCACGTGGCTGACTGCCTGACCGATAACATGTGAAGAGGACATATGAGCAGGAAAGGAGCTGAAGTTGTGGGTTGTTTGGTTTTTTTTCTTTTGAAGCAGGAAGTTCCATCAGAGTTGACAATTTTGTAGGTTTCAACAACTTCCAAAATGAGATTTGGACATGGGGTCTTTTGAGACTCATGAGAGATGGAAAAAGAGACTTTTCAGAAGGTCATTTGTAGAAGGCTGTAGAAGAACAGCCCAGACTTGCCATGAGGGTTGCTCTAGAACAGAGCACATCTGGTCAGAGCTGGGTTAAACAGCAAACCATCAGTGGCTTGATTTATTTTTCACTCTTCCTTCCAGCACTCTGCTGGGAGCTGAGATGATACTTGATAATTAGTAGAAAAAGTACCAAATAAATAGCATGTTAACACAAATATTTGTAGCCATCACCAAAGGTTCACAGGGAAACATTTAGATTGTTTTCTTAATTTTCACAGAATATTTTCCAAATGTTTTTTTGTTGGCTCTCAGCAACATACTTAAATCTGTTCAGTTACGCTAATCTAGCACAGTGAAAAAAATTGCAAATTTGTCATTAAATTATGAATGAACTTTGCTCTTAGTTTGGCTTTGAGTCAATATGAAATATTGATGGTTTAAATGAATATCGCATTTTCCTGTATTTTCCCTTGTAGCTGATGAAACACTGAGTTAATTGTGATAGGTTTCCTTGAATGTAACTAAGAATTTGTAACTTCTTTTTCTCTCAATTTTTTCTTCAATATACAAAAGAAAAATCAAGTATGAGATGCAGACTTTATTCTTAATAAGTGTTTATTTCTAATGGAGTAAATACGACCACAGTCCTGCAGATATTTGTTTGTGCTTAACCTTACTGGCCAGGCTTAACGGAGTGGCCAAAGCAGACACAGCTTCCCCATTAGTACCACTTCAAGGTGCTCTGTGGAGCCGCCTGCAGAATGCAGGCTTCAACATTTTGTCCCGTTTGGCTCCCTGAGGTGCCAAAACAGGGCACAGGGGATGAACGTGGGGTGCCCCCCACAGCACACTGTGGATCTCACACGTGCAAATGCCTCTGTGCCATGTCCTGATGCAGACCTTCTGTCTCAGTAGGCATTTGGCACATTTGTGCAGAGATGTGTAGACACACAGCTTGGGTTTCTTGCAGTAGCAAGATTTTTATCAGGTATATTTAACAGTGATACGTGTGCAAAGCTGAGAGGCACAGCTCACTAGGAACTATTGCCAAGTAGAGGAGCGGGGTATTTGCTCATGTTTTATAACACATGGCCAACAGATACACTTCATACTGCCCGAGTTAAAATTCCGCTAATCTTTGTTTCTTCTCACCATTGAATAGGTTGTGTCCTGAGAGTCTGTCCTTAAAAATGGGCAAGCTGTGAGTCCACACTCACAGCCATACAGCTGTGACTGCTCTGACTCCATCACAGCTTGGCATGTTGTTACTGGATTTGCTCTTTGTTTAGGGTTTCCTTTTCTGGTATTGTTATTTCTTCCTCCACACTTACTCAGATCACAGAGAGATCGTTTAATCAGTTTTTGTTAATGTAAAATTAATTGCTGTATTATCTAAAAGAAATAAGAATGACTGTAACTCTCTAACTCTCTTGTACATAGTTTTTTTATAATTAAATATCTACTTACTTTAAGCCTGAACAAGTTCAGTTTCTACACCAAAGCAAGCTTGAACTAAAAATTAAATCACCTACCGAATAGTCTGCAAACTAGCTAGAACTCTTCTGCTAGAGAGATTTGTGCTATGGTTTCAATAAAGTACATTTACAGAATTAAAATCCACTGGTAAAGGTTGCTACGAATTTTGCAACAAATGTGCAATCCAAGACTTTATTAATGAATGAGTTACACTGGTGTGTCATTGTAATTTCTTACAGATGTATCCATGTTCTTTGAAAGGACCAGTGGAAATTGTCATAAATTCATTTGCTATTCACATTAATGAATGCTAGCCCTTATTCTTCCTCAGTGGTATTATGATTGCAATCTGGATTGCCGTAGGGACCCCACTGTAATTCATCATTGCTTCAGTGTTCAAATTCTCTGGTGGAACCAGATATTGGTGTCGACAACATCTGGAGTTTTATGTCTCTCATCTTTTTTCTACCTCCTTCCTTCTGTTTAATCAAGAGAATGGGAAGGGGAAATTGCTGCCATGGTTAATATTTTCAAGACACTGAGTGATTGCTGGGAGTTTGGAAGACAGTTACACCTAGGATGGAGGAGACACAGGTCTGTTCAAAGAGGAACACCTGCTTTCAACACACTGCAGTGCCAGCCCTCATGGCATGCCTGGAGGGGCAGGAGGCCACTCTTCCATCTTCTGAAGCCAAGCAGTGGATTTGACAGAGGATGCCCTTTCACAGAAGAGTGTCTTGGCAACCATATACCCTGTTTCTTTCACTGGGGCCATTTCATGTTCTATAAAACAGCTCTGTACTTGTATCAAGGAGAGACATAGGTTGACGTGGATTTTAAGAAGGAATCTTTATCCATGCCTGATCAGATCCTGACCCAAGCCCTTCAGATTCAATTCCATTCTCATGTCCAGGGTTTAAATGAGCTCAGGGATGCACGGCAAGTTAAATCTTGTGTGGGCTGTTCCTTAGCATAGAGTATGCCTGCCTGTCCTCACAGTGACAATAAACTGCTTTGTGGGAACGTGACCCTGGCACAATAGACATTAATGTTTACAAATTCTCCAGAAATGTGCTTTTGAGCTTTCCTTTGTGCTGTCTGCTGTGTTTGGGAGGGGCTCACATAAAGATAATTCATCATCCTCCAAATCTAGCCGTTAAAATTCCTCTTTGCCATAATACCTGACAACAATTTGACAATCGTTTGTCTACAAATATGCTATGGCCACTGCCTATCATGCTAAGTAATGCTTTTACAATCTTTGTCCTTCTCCATTTATCCAAATCTACCAGTTGTCTTCCAGGTCTGTGAGTGTGTTGTGGTAGAGAACCAACCCTACCAAACACTCCACAACTTGGAATGACCGCTGTGCAGTTCATGTCGGTGGGATGGTGACACATCTTGTAAAGATCTTGAAGGAAAAGTAGTAAGTACATTTTTCAGTCAAGGACTGGATGATCTGCTGCCCATAAGCCTTGCAAATTCAAATCTGATTTACCCAGGGCTGTTGGGGCTGAATTATTTCTTCTCTCCTCCAGTGTGTGCTTAGACTATGAAATTGTGCCTTGAAGTGTACCCATGTATTCCTTCTCTTTGGTGCTGTTTTAGAGAATGCTTCTCTGGGATTTATATTGTCACTTTTCTCCACAATATTTGGGTTCAAATTCTGGAGGCAAAAACTCTACCAACTATTTAAACACTTGACTTCGATGAGATATTATTGTCATCTAAGTACTTTTTTGGAACTACCCCTGAATTCATTATATATAAGGCCATCAAGGACTTTAACAGCCTCAGTCTTTTCTCTGTTCAGGGCACAGCTGGTGAAGGAAATGAGCTTTTCCAGCATTATAGGAAATAGTTGCAGCTGGTAACAGATGCTGAGCATTTCTGTGCTGCTCTGTGACTGCAGGACACAAGGTGATGATGCTGGTGGATAATCCATCCTCATCTGGAAAGCATTACTGCTAATCAGTCTAGCTTTTGGATACTAATTGCTGTTATCATATTACTTGTCAAAGTTTCTGTGAACTAGTTTCTGAGACTTTGTGTGTGCAATGAAAGTTTCAGTCGTCAACAAAGACCTCTAGGTACCGTTTGCAAATGAGTGATTAATAAAACAATGTAAGAGTTTGTTAGGGCAGAATGAGAGAAGCAGTCAGAGACACCAGCCAATGAAAGAGAAGAAAAGGTTAACAAACAGATGTTACAACCCCAAATTTCTCAACATGTTGTCCTGTGAGGTGGAGAAACTCTGAAAGGACTTATTTTAAAAAGCAACTGGTAATGACACAATTTCAGAAACTTTTAAGCACACGTTAAATTCCTATGGACTGCCTGTTCAACTGATGGCACAGCTTCAAGGATTCAATAAAAAGCAGTAATTAAAACAGCAGAAAAAAACCCCCTAAGATTAAGTCTTGAGTTCTATACCCAGGGTTCCCATCTTCATATAAAAACAAGTCCCATGGAAAACAACGTCATATTTTCATGGAGATTAGCTAACTAAGCAGTCACTACTTTATTTAAGCAGTTCATTATTTCAGTATCCACTGATAATAAGATAGCAAGAATACCATTAAGTGTACTCCTTAAGAAACACTATTCTCTAATGCCTGTATTATACCCTTAATTAGGATGGTATCATCTATAATAACAATGTTTTTAAAAAATTCATTAAATGTTTGGGGATGTAGTCAGAAAAAAGATTAAAAGAATAAATGTTTCATTTTGAAATACTTAGAGGTAATACTTAAAATTAGTTTATTTTTTGTTTAGGCTTTATGTAGAAAAAAATTCTACAGGAAACTCATAATTTAGAACAATGAATATAGCTGCAATATTCTTGCATGGTTAAAGAACATGCTGTACAATGGTACATTGCTTTTTTTCATTTGTTACTTGAATGTTCTGTCTCAGGAATGAAATAGCACTTTTTGCCTAGTCACACCAGATTGCAGTTCAACCACTTAATGCAAACAGGTGCAGAGCAAATGGGCACTGGGAAAGAACATATCAAATGAAATAGCTTAGTTATAAGAATTTTATAATATTTTGGCTGGTGTGGATTATATTTTTTCTAAACTGTGGAATCTTAAACAAAGAGACCAGGACATTTTACACAGTCAAGATGATTTCTGTTTACATATTCTATTTACATCTGGTTAAGGACAGAGATAATCTGAAGTCCTTTTAGCAAAGAATGAAAGATTAAGACTTTTCCATCTTGTTCCAGACTGAAACACCAAAACAACAGCTCATTGCTGTCCTTCAAACAAAACAAGGAGACCCCAACATATTTGAAAGAGTCATGCACAAAGCAGGGAGTGATGGGGTAGCTCCTTTTGGTAGAGTGACATTGATTAATAGAATATAAATGATTTTAAGTATTACTACTAGCACAAATGTTCATCAGTTGCTAGCCCAAAAGTTTTAGTATAAAATGGCAGAAGATATTTACGTTCCACATTGTTTGATGTCTGTTTAGGAAGCCTTTAACAGGTCATTATACTAATGAAGAATTCCTAAGCACGTGTTCTGAGTTCTCTGTTGCTTTTGAAAATACCAACTCTTGTCTAAAATCGCTGTTAGTTGAATCAGTATTCATCTTTTGAGTGATTGAATCAATGGATGTGGACTCGGACATATCTCACACCGGGCTGGTGTTCAGAGAACAGCGATTCAGTACTTTGTAAATGTTAGCTTCACGTTACATGTTTCCAAGCAGGGGGCCAAACTGAGGGGCCCCGTACCACCCATCTTGGCCATGATATGGATGTGTGTCTGTCTATATTGTTACCTCTCCTGATTCAGCCAGAGAACTGGCTGAGAGTCCAGCCTGAGTAGAACGTGATCGTATGTGGGGAGTGTCTGTAAGTAGTGTCCCAGTTCTGGGTGTGACTGCTCATGGTGTTCTGTTCAGAACAGCCCGGGTGGGTGGGTTATTTTGCCTGTCCTTAGACAATTAATACACATCTAGCCCAAGCTACTGATCTAACTTGCTGCAGCCCATGGCGTTACCTCTAACAGGCAGTTCATCTCTGTCTCTGAAGGTATCTTGAAGGCTCCAGTGTTTTAGTTAAACCTAACAATTTACTGCTGATATCTACTTCCAACAACCCTCCTCACCTAGCTGGAGACTGGTCACAGACATCCTACCTCTGCTTAGAGTCAAAGTCACCTATTTTGGGGAGATGCACTGAGTTTAGACACCCTTTTTTTTTTTTTCCCCATTGACTGTGAAGTGATTTTAGCTAAGTGGCTCAGGTGGAAACATTTACTATTGGTCAAATAGGTCCTATTTCCAGCTGAAGTCTTGAAGGTTTAGTTCTCAAGGTCCATCCCCATTTCCTGAGAAGTTACTGTCTGGCAGCTGGAGGTGTGGGACTTCTGTCCAGGAGTTCAAAATTTGGCATTCCTATTCTATGTAATGTAACCTACCAGGAAAGTTCGTGAGTTTCATTCTCTACAAATTACATATATATTTTTTGTACAATCTTGTATGTAGTTTAGGTGTATGGACAATTTTACTCCATTGTTATTCCCCCAGCAACCAGAAGCCTTTCAGTAAAATGACCATCTCCAGAGGTACAAGGCTGTTTAACATGAGGGTCAGGGTGGCACATCTTAAAAGGCACACACTAGAAATCTGTATTTAGAAATCTGAGTTACTAGGCTGAATTTCAAATGAAACAAAGATTAAAACCTTTTTAGGTTTTCTGGGGATGCCGTGGTAAGAGGAACTTGGTTTAGGTCTTTTTTAAGGCAGGCAGTGTGTGCATTCCATGGCCCTGTGCCACCTGCATCATTAAGCCACCTTCTTCCATGATTTATATAAATCTTACAAGCACCAAAACTCTGCTAACTATCCAGCCAAACTAAAAATAACCTCTGAAAATAATCCAACGTAAAAATATTTGCCCTCTAAGAGAGAAAGCAATCTATTCTTTACAACTCTTCCACTGTGTTAAAACACTGATTAAATTGCTGGTTACTGAAGGTACCAATAAATTTGAAGCAACTAATTGCTTGCAAGGTGCTTCTGAATGATAATTAGAGAAACCTAGTGTAGATGCTGCTTTGAGCTATTAAAATGCTGTTAGATTAATGCTATGGAAGAAACATATGTAGGTCTTAAGATTACACTGTTTATGCATTGAAATTTCCCTAATGGGGTGCAAATTCACCCCTCATTTCTTTCATTTGCACCAAGTGTAAAACACTCTTACTATATTTTGAAGTGTTTTCCTGAATTTGTTCACTTTCCAGATGACTAATGGGAAGGTTGTATTAAGTGATCAAAAATCTGCAGAGTTAAACGAATACCAGCAGTGGGGCTGTTCATTAAATCTTGCTTCCATGTATTCCAGCTTGAAAAGACACCCGTATTTTAACTACCCTGTAAACAAACAAAAACTGGGAATGTGGTTTCATAGTTTTGGAAGGTTTTTATTTTAGGAAGGGAGACTCATCTATTTGAGTGCTGCTCGTTTTCAGTGGAGAAAAGGAAGGAGTCCTCCAGTTAATTCACAACACCTGTGGAGCTTGATTTCTGGTTTAACAGCAGAAAATCCTGATCACTGCTTACAAAGGGAGCAAAGATGTTTAGCCTTCCTATGTAATCTCTTGGAATTAATACCCTTGCCTGTTAAAACTTATAACTCCCTTGGGTGTCTTCTCACTCTTGTGCCAGGTAAGGAGATGGTATGTGGGGATGCAGACTTCTAGAAATATTTATTAATAGCTACATCAACCACAAATTGTTGTTACATATGAGCTCCAAATTTATTAGGAAATGTTCATTGCGTAATACTTGTGGTGCAAGGCTTTGAAATGTGATAGCCAGCCAGCTTCTGACACAGAGAAGAAATTTCTAGAAAGGAAAGTTACCAAAACTCTTTGAATATTTTAGTTTAATACATAGGAGAAACAGAACAACAACAACAAAAAAAAAAAACCCACCCAAAAATAGACCATTAGTGATTTCTTTGTAATGTGTTGGGTTTCAAACTGCTGAGACTATAGTAGAAGAGCATTGGAGCTCTGTAGCCAAATCATACCAAGAAATGCCTTTCTAAAGAGAAGTGGGATCGAGAAGCTTCAGATCCTGTGTCTGCCTAGTTTAATACCTGAACTTTGAAAAGCTTTGTCAATCCAATGCAATGAATTGAGAATATCTGAAAAAAGTGTTGGAAATATTTGTTTACAGTAGGATTTCAGTGACTGGGTTTGAATTATATTTCTCAGACAGACACATTTACACTTAAGCACTTTAAAACCAAAGTCCTGCACCTTTGAAATTGATGCTGCTGTTGTTGTTGCAATGACTGTATCAATCACTGAAATGCAGAAAAGATGCTTTTATTTCTAGCCTCCCTAGACTCTTGCATTGTAGGATTAACCTCTACTCTCAGTGTTTTAGAATGTAATGGTAATATTCATCCCCTGTTATTTGTCATGGACTAAACAAGGCACAGTATCTGTTAGTCCATGGTTGGGGGTGCAGAGCAGAGACTGTGGTTGTCTTGGTTATAGCTCATTTTAGTATGCATATTCTAAACTTGGAAGAGTACAGAGGTTAGCACAGCCCTGTGCAAGGATGACAACCAATTTTATGAGCTATTCCACATCGTGTCATGTGGTCTCATGCCCCTGAACATACTGGAACTTGTCTGACCCTGAAGCTCAGCAGGGTTAGACCCCAAAAGTTGGTACTGGCTGCTGTAGTCTTCTGCCTTGATGCAATGGGGAAAAATATCACCCCGAGGACAACCAGACCTTGGAAAGGGCTACCCAGAGAGGTTCTGGGCTCTGTTCTTGCAAACTTTTAAAATCCAGCTGAAGAAAGTTATGGGCAGGCAGGTCTGCATTCAGGGCTGAGCCTGCTTTCAGCAGGAGACTGTGCTAGAGGACCTGCTGTGTGGCATCCAACCTCAATTATTCTAAGATTCTGTGGTCTGACCTTGAATTTTATGTATTTCAATGCCTTTATGTAATTTTTTAAAAAAGATTGTATGCTTAAATGTGTTGACTGTAATGCTAGTATTCAATAATCATGATAATAGCATCATAAAAAAGAGGTCATGCTTTCTGGCAGGAATAGAGAAAAATATTTTTTAATAGATTTCTAAAGATAGCACTTATTGCCATAAGGCCTACTTTGTTTATGCATAGGAAAATTTTCCGCCAATTTCTAATGACAGCCTAGGATAATAGCCTATAAATGGGGTAAAAAATAAAATCATAAAAATAATTAAAAGAATTGCAACATAGTTTCTTAGGGTAAAAGCCTTTCTCTTTTTTTTTTCCCTCTTTAAGAATATAAATGACCAAAACCAGAGGTATATTTGTGATAGAAGCAGAGTAGGCTGAAGTATTCCCATCTCACAGAAACTACACGATCCAGACATCATATAAATTTTGCTTTCCAACATTTACCCACCAGTCGAGTCATGTTGAGCTTAAAGCTTCTTGTTTACCTAACAATATTTTAGTTTTTCTTTCAGATGGAAGAACAATTACTAGGTATTTTGAAAGTACAAAGTTTTTGGTTTTGATCACTGATCCTACAAAATAGGTAATTACTCATTCAGACGTGCCCAAAGTTGTCCATTTCTCCATTGTTGAAAAAGAACCAATTCAATGTTCCTTTAGCTATTCTGAAGACCTGGATGGCAGAGTTGAAGGGTTTGAAAATGTGAAAAGTCCAATGTTTTTCAAATATTAGAACATACTTTTGTACATTGCAAAAAGGATTGACTTGCAGTTTTGAAATTCTTCAATAACAACAATAATGGGGAAACTCAGTGACTGTATATAAGTGCCTATTTTAAAAGTTTTTGTAATAGTATTGCAAAAATAGATTTTATGCATGTTGAAGGTTGAGATAACACATTTATTGAGATTACAGATAAATCTCTAAAAACAAATCATGGCAAAGTGGAAAAAATGGAAGGCAGTTTTACTCAGTGATAGAATTTATTTCTCCAGTATTTCTTGGTTTGACTTTTACTAAGTAGAATCAGTGTCATTTACAAAAGTTAATGAACTCTGGTTTTTTCTCCATGAAAAATATCGAATTTTTAAAGATATTTTTCGAGTTCTGAAAGGTTAAGTCTTGTCCAAGGTCTGTATATGGGTTATTATTACCTGAGGAGCTCTGTGTTCCAAGGGGCCAACAGTGGGTGAGTGCATGTTCCAGCAGTTTTGTAGTAGGACATGTGTAACATCCCTTCTTCATTGAACCTCGTGCTCATTTCTGCCTTAAGAGAAAGAGCATAAAACTATTTTCCTTGTATAACCAGGCACAGACTGCAGAAAAGTGCCGAAAATGGGTTCTCTGAAGACAAGTGTCAAAAGCCTGCAGCATTTTTAGTTCTATGACTTCATAACCCATGGGATTTCAAGCTTTTCTTTACTTCATCTTGGTAAGCACGAACGCGAGCACATGGTATTTTTCTCGCTATGGGATTCTTGCGTGGGCCTAGGAGTTCTTGCTGCATGGAGATTTTTCCCTGCACAAGCTACAAGTCTCGTGCAAACCAACGTGCTGGGGAAAGTGATTGTCAGTGGCCCCCACTGCCTCTTGTGGAGCTCGGAAAAGTGGCAGAAACAAGGAAGAGGCTTCCACTGTGCCATCTCGGTGTAGCTGGGAAAGGGAGTGGGTGCGAGCACACACGCAGGCTGCGTTTGAAGACAGAGGGGCTGAATTTTGACCTGGATTCAGATATTTTACAGCTGTGCTGCTCCTTAGTGGAGCCTGTCAGTCAGTTAGAGCTCACTTTGGCAAGGAATATGAAATGTAGTCCTGGAGCAGTGGTCTTTGCCAGTAGGGAGGTTTTGCTGGTTACTTACAGCCTTAATTAGTCCTACTGGCCTCAGGAACCAGTTGTTGGGAGGAACGTGCTGCTTAGGTAGATTATGTGCAACAATGGCAAAGTCCTTCAGGGTGAGGCTTGGTGAAAAAGGCTGGGTTCCAGGGGGAAAATAATAATTTGCATCATATAATTAAGAAATGTATCACTGAGTATACACCTAATGAAGGTGAATTATGAAGACTTTTGGATAGACTGAATCTGGAATTTCACATTGCGTGCATTCTTCTTGTGGGGTTTTTTCATGTAATGTGTTTAAACAGCTCCCAAGATGGATATTTGATCTGAAACTGTACAGAAAAGGCTAACAACACAATACCTTATAAACAGAGGGACAATTCAAATAGTTTTGGGAGCTGCAGCTGCTATGAGAGGCAGCAGCTTTCCTTGTAGGAGTCGCATGTGGCAAAAGTGCCACAGCAATGTTCTGTAACATTCACCCATAGGAAGGGACATGAAGACAAACAGATATTTAATTACAGTTCTTAAAAGGACATGAATAGAATTTCAGATTCCTAATTTTTTTTTTTTAACCCATTCTTTATTTTCTGCTTGAATTAGGCTACGCCCAGACTCCAGAACCCGGGAAAAGTCTTTAGGTGCAGATGCATTTTGACACACGTTAAGGCGAGAACCCAGCATGCACCAGCAGTCAAAGCCTGCCTTGTTTCCACCAAAAGGCAGCTGGGAGCCATCTGGCAGCAACACAAAGTGTATCTTCTCATATCTCCACAGATGAGTATAAATGTAGGCAGCTTATCTGGGCCCTTGCTCTAGCAGGGACTTGTGCTGACAGTGGAACCCATGAAATTATTCAGGATAGCACTGATCTGCAGTGAGATGCTCTTAAGATAGAACTATTCCATGGCCAGCCCAGCTTGCTTTTCTTGCTGAAGGCTGCCTTGCTGCATGTTTTACTTAACACATACCCTGAAGGAACAACTCACACAAGGTTGCATTAATATTGACAGTAAAAATGAACATACGTCCTATGTTCTTTTACCAAAGCAGGTTTTGTTTGATGAATATTGTGTGAAAGACCTTAATTATATTAACTTTAGACAGAAACATTATTTCCTCACAGAAATATGTGCCTAGATACACTTGCTCAATAACCATCTGGGTTTTTTTGTAGGTTAGTCAAGTAATAATTCCTTGAAAAAGAGCAACTAACTAAGTGCTCAAAATATTAAAGAAAATCTGGATTAATTTATTATTTACTACATTAGAAGCAACTTGTATTTATGATAAAAATACAAAATATTTAAAATTCTAGCACTTTTACTGAGATGAAAGTAGGAACAATCTGCTTAGAATGATTTACCTTAATGTTAGCTTGAGCTGGTCTTGTAGTTTACTAGATTAGACAAGATGCATTTCAGTTGATAAATAAAGAACAGAGCTTTTGCCAGATGATTCATTTTCTCTAAATCATGATTGACTTTGAAAGGATTTGCTTTGCTTCTTATGTAGTTTTTCTATTACACAGCTTGTCTGACACGAGCCGTGCAATGAGATGTGATTCCTTTCTACTGTTCTTTTTAACTGCAAATATTGCTGTGAGCTGCAAATCCACTCACATGCTGAAGTTTAGATTGAACTGTTGTCAGAGCTGTGGAGGGAAACTCCATGTAAGTCAAGGTATTGCATCACTTGTTCTGCATCCTTTTAAGAAGGCAGGGAAAGTGCAGATTTTGCCCATCAATGTACAATAAGGTGGTGTCAAGTATAGTAGCCTGTGGAAATTATAAGATAGTACTCAGAAAATTTTATCAAATAATTTTAAACTGAAAAACACATGGTAAAATTGCATGGGAGTTGAAGTCTAGAGCAATGAGAAGGGCTGACTTTGATATGCTTTGAATTTAACTAGAATAAAGGAAAACAATTTTTTCCAACACCTCACACATGAATGAGAATTTATTCCCTAGCATACCACAGATTTCTGCCTCAGTGACTTTTGCCAAAATCACTGTGAATTTGCTTTTGAAAGACTTGCTCCATCTAAAAGTTAATCACCGCCCATGAGTGTGCAGACTTCTAAACCTTATTGGAATCATGGATTTTAATTCCCTTGCTCTCTTCCTTGTTTAAGCTCTCTTGGTTTATGCTTCTTCCTGTTATCAGGAAGAGCTTGCACCTATCTTGTTGGCAAAGACCCTGTGCTTTTTTCCCTTTCATCACAAAGAGGAGAAAAATTATACTTTGGTATAATTCTATGCAACTGTACAACAGGATCTGCGGTGGGAAAGACTGTTTTTCCTAGTGACCAGCTGTCTGAAACCAGCAGTGCATGAACACGTCCATTCACCCAGATAATCATTTTCCCAGATTTGACTTAAGACACTTCATTGAAGTTATTATGCTCATGTAAAAGAGCAACAATATATGAGTGAAGCAGGCCTTAGGCCTTGATTTTCCTCCAAAAGATAAAAGCAAATGAAGAAATTTGGAGAACAAAACAATGGGTAAAAAACTGGAACTGAAACATTTCTGGAGGGAGATTTAGAACTTAATCCTGGAAAGAAAAACCTGCTCTGGCCCTGATCCAAAACAGTACTCAAGTCTTAACTGTAACTCCATTAGCAATTTCACTGAAGCCTAATGTCTGTCCAAGTGCTTTGTAGACTGGGGCCAGCATATCTAATTTGCAGGACTCAGCCCTCAAAGAAATGATCTTGGTCAAGCGATAAGGACTGGCAATGAGCTGAATTTTTAAGAGGTAGAAGGAGCTGGCTATGGGCATATCAATGGGTTGTAAAGTTGAGTGAGGATTAGTAGGGAATTTGCAACAAAACCTACCAAAAATAAAATAGCTTTACTATTATATAAATATTTTCAACTTTTTTTTTCAAAAAAAAAATCTAAATAGATTTTGAAATAATATAATGTTTTTGAGAACTGATAACTTCTGTTGAGGCAAAATTTCTTTTTTTTTTTTCCCCTCAAACTTTCTGTCCAAATTTGCTAGGTCAGAATTTAGAACCAGAATTTAAGTATATTAGAATGCCTGCACCTTTGTTCTCTGGATGTAGAAATTGCTGCTTGGCTTTCTTCTCCAGTAAACACCTCTGCTCTTCATCCAGTTATTTGATACCACTCTCCTTTTTGCACAGTTCAGTGGTGCAGGCGTAAAAATGGAGTATGTAATATATTCATATGCAATATGAATATTTGCTATCAGCATACTGATGCAGACTGTACCATAACCAATTTCTTGCAGATTGCTGTTCCTTAAACTGAAATCTTTACTGAAAAAATTTCAAATAATGTTTGTTCCATGGATCCTACTCTTTTCAGGTAGACAAGAGAGCAGTATTTTGGCTGTGGGGCAAAAACGATGAATTTCTTTTCATAAAGCAAGTGTGCCGGTGGCAACACCAGTGGAGACAGAACTAGATTGTGGATAACTGCTTGGCACTGAGTGTAGGTTAGGTGAGAGCACAGAATGCTCAATGAGGTGGGAGAGCAGCCCAGAGACCAGCGTGTGTCCAGGGGTGACACCAGGGGCACTGTTTTGGGGGAGCCTGGATCTGCAGGTGGGTGGCTGGATCTGTCTGTGATGTGCCCCCTCTCAGGCCAGGTGTGTTTCAGCAAAGAGACCAGACTCGCTGTCCTGCACAGCCCCAGGACAGACGTGCTGGCAGAGGCTCCTGGCGTGGGAGAGACTGCTGCCTTCTCCCATAACTGGGCTCTCAGGGGTTTCAAGTTCTGCACGGCCAGTTATGTCTGGAACTCACCCTACGACTGCTGCGTTTTGGGCTCTGTGTGTTCCTTTTCAAACTAAATGTGATAAAAATGTATAAGGAGTGATTTGTGCAAGTAACCCAGGAATCCACGGCTGATATGTGGGTCACAGTTCAGCTTCAATTTTGAGCTCACACTTGCTGGTTTAGAGCAAGCTGGTTTAGAACTGCTCACTCTTCCCAGAATTTGCATTAGCATCCAGTGTTCGTTTTGATGGGGTTTTTTTTTCTTTTTTGGTTGTTTGGATCTGGGACTGGGGTTTGTACCATTTGAGATAGGATATTCAGATGCAGACACAGAGTTTAAATGTAGGTTTAATCTGATATGCCTCTAGTTTATGAGCACATGTAGAGGAAGAGAAATGGGGAGTAAAGAAGGTGACTAAATTCCTTGGTGCTCCAGAAGTGTTCACATTCAGTTTCATTTGTATTTGGACGGAGATTTGGAATAATTTTCAAATTATTTAAACAGACCATCTCCTTATGTCTTAATCTAAACTGGACATCTTTCTAAATAGATGTTTTCCAAAGTGCTGCTATAAACTAATTATAAATTGCTGATGGGATGCAGGAATTCCTAATTCAGAATCTCTGGCTTATGGTATTTTACCATTTCCACTGGATGATATACTGGCTAATCATTAAGATGATTAAGAGGAAGACATGAATGAAAGTAACTGCAGATGGTCCTCAAGCTGCTGGAGTGCTACATCAAGATTTCAGAGGGGCCTCCAGCTGTTTAGGTTCTCATTATGCAAAGCAAGCGTTGCCCCAGAATTAACTTTTACTGCAAGCCCCCTGCCAAGACTTTGACCACCCAAATTCCTACTAAGAAAATTTCCACACGATACCGCTTCATTTTCGTTTATACCACACTTCAATAAATGTGGTAAATAAGCATTAGATAGCAAACAACCAACAAATGTCCTTTTGCCTACTACCCCACATGGGAATCATCTAACCTTAATATGGAAGATGTGCTTTTGGAGTTCAACCAAGCAGGTAGTAGTTCTTCTACATTTTCTTTTCCTTAAGAAAATGCAGTTAATGCCCTTTCCAAGTGAATAAATGGTTCTAATTATCTGAAACATTTCACATTTTTTCCAGCATTTAAACACTGGCTTCCAAAGAGCCTGGACTTGGAACAGAATCTTGAAACTCTGCATGACCACAACAGTTCTGCTCTTATCTGACTTAATCTTGCCCACCTCAGGGATAATTTACAGCTATTTGATCTGTTGTATAAAATACATCCAAGGTTATTGACCTATAGTCCCACTTGCTCACACAGGATATCCCAGGGTTGTTTTAGCTCAATTGAGCAATAATATTTTCTAAAAGTAGCCCCAGGGAAACTTGTAGGCCTGGCTAATTCTTTAGGAAAGTCATGTTTACTGTGTGAAGGTACCAAGGTCAGACTTGGAATAATGCTTCTTCCTTGATAATGACACTTGCCAGGGAAATTCTGCATAAAATAAATTTAAAAACCAAAACCATTAGAGCCTGTATCATTAACAGCATTCCTAAAGAAGGGGATCTGCCATTATCTGAAAACCTGTGGGTTTTTATAGGTCCTAAAGGATTCACATAGACCATCCTACAACTTTTACCTCTTGTTCAGGTCAGGGAGGATTCTCAAGCAAATACTTGAGTACAGTGTTTGCTGTTCTCCAGAAGTGGCTGCCTCCCTGTACTCTGATGGCTTCAGACAAACTGGGGTTAATCATATACTCTGCAGTAAGTGCAAAAATGGTGGCCTCTTGGGTGTCTAGGTTTGAAATTACTATTCATCCTGCACAAGACATGCAAAAAAGAAAGGTATTATCTCAGGGGGCAATCCTTTTTTTTTTTTTTTTTTTAGATTTGATATTTTGAGAAAGTTAACTTGGATGGACTTATGAAGTTGAAAGTGTAATTAGGGGTATAATCCATCCCCACATCTGAGGAACTGTGTAAAACCAGTGGGAAGGAGCTGCACAGCAACAGTCACATGTGCTCCTTAAGCCTGATGGTGGTAGTGACTCCTTGGCTGGGACCGTGTGACCTTTCAAAGGCCTGTGATGGAAAGAGGAAGAAATGTCTCCTGACTCTACAAGTCTAGTTTACCCTTTCAGCCTGTGATAAATTAACTGCTTTGTTAAAGTGACAGTTTACCCTGTTTGAATGCCAACAAAGGCAAAAAATGTGAGCATGCCTGCCTGGCATAAAGCACGGAATTAAACCACATGCCTCCCTTCACCTCTGGCTTACTGTGCCGATGCTAAATTCACAGAAACACAGAATTTGAAATATATGTAGGAATGTATTGGAAGCAGCATCAAAGCATTGTCATGATCACCATCATCCATTCACAGTCTTGCAGCGTGTAGTAATGCATATTTTCTTGCTTATTCTTAGATTTGTAGTTTGACCCATGAGAATTATTTTAACTCTTGCTGAATTCTAGGGGAGTAGACAGGCTACACTAGAGCTTTGATATATTAGCTGATTAGAGCTTCTGGCAGCCCTCAGGATGGAGTTTCTCAGCAGCAAGTTCTCCAGAGGATTCTGAGGGAGGGATTACTGTAAAGTTTTTTTCTTGATCACAGTCCTGCTGCTAGTAGAGTGTGTGAAACAAACGTTCAAGTGTTGGTATATTCTCCTATGGGATAGCAATATTCACAGTAGATAATTTCCATATCCGAAATAAGCTACACGATCATGTTTTTTTCTGCTGGTGCATCCAGCTGAAGCATAATCTGTCATTACCAGCCTAGTTATTAAAGCCTTTGTACTACTTTTTCCAAGTTCATGCAAATTACTGTAAAAAGAAAAAAAATCATAGAAGTTATGTGATAGTTTTTCTGTAAAAACAGGGTATAAAGAATTGAGAAATCAGGACTTCCTTCTACCTCAGATGCCTGAGTTAGAAGCAGAGTCATTGTTCATCTCTGATAGAAAGTTTGACATCTGAATTTCCTTCAAAAATGCTTATTCTCTCCTTGGACAGTAGAAGAATCCTACCGTACCTAGGTTCTTAAATTTAGTACTTAAATTTGGATGGGATTAGTTATTTCTCTCGCAACTGCTGGCACTTTCTGGGGCTTGTTTCTGTTCCTCAAGAGCTTTGAAATCTGTGATAGAAATATAACTGTAGTTTCTTTTTCTTTGTCACCCTTTTTGGAACTGGATATGGATACGGACCTTCCTGTGGTACACTGCTATAGTGGATAACTGGGAGCCTATCAAGCAATAGTACCTTTCAGACAGTTTAATATAGATTCAAAATAACCAAAATGCAGAAGATGCAGTGCATCCTTTTACCAGGCCCACAGCCTGTGCAGGGTAATTGAACAATGTAAACTGATGCGCTTTACAGCACATGTAATATTATGTTTAAGGGAATTTTAAAAGGATCTAAGAGATTTTAAAATAATCTTTTGCTCCCTTTGTCGCTAGCGGGCCCGGACACCAACGACATGGACGGCCTTATGTAGATGCAAACCGACCTCTTTATTATATTTACAAAGGTGCTTATATACCTTAGCACGCTGGACTAACATAAGGTCATTGGTTCACTGACCAGCCACCCTCCAGAAGGGATTGGCTGGACCCAGCAACTCTTACCTCATGTTTTCTTCTTTGGTCTCATAACAAGACCATAGTTTACAATACTTTTAGATGGTTTTCCTGCAGCGTTCTTGAGAAAGGCTTGCTTTCTCACAGACACTGGTCAGGAAACTGAAATCTCTTTGCACCCAGGCCTGTAACATCCACACCCTTCAGTAGTTAATCACAAACTGTGGGTGCTGGTTTCTCTCCAGTGTTTCTGCTGAAGAAGGTGGAAATTTCTTTCTCTCATCTAGCTGAGTAAGAGACCTGGAATCTGAGATGTGTATGGTCTTTTTGGCTTCCAGAGGAGATGCTACAGCTGAGCAAAAGCTTCTTTCCATGTTCCGGCTGTATACTCCTCATTACAATATGTTGCCAAAATTTATGTTGGAATTCACACTTATCATCTTCCCTTGCTGTTGTCAAGAGTCTCACCAAGAGAATTTTAGAGGAAGAAGCATTTCCTTTCCACCTCCTCTCATGTCCCTTCAGTGATCAGGTCCCAGCCGTGGGCCTACGCCTGCCCTCCCAGCCCTTTGAGATGCATCCCTGCACCATTCCTCGCAGCTGCCCCTACATCACCCTGCCACACCAGAGCATCAAACCACAGGAAGGGCTGCTGCCTTTTACTTCCCATTTATTATTTAAACTGTATTTTTTTGTGCTTTGGAGGGAGAAGAAGGAGGAGCACCCCAGAAAAAATTACCCTGATGCTTCCTCTGCCTCAGTGTGTGGGGCCAAAAGGACTCCCTGATCCATGTGGGGATCAGCAGATATGGTGTGATAAAGTGTGCACACAGCCACGTTGCTGCATTTGTCATTTAATTTCTGTACCTTTGATTGGCATGATTATATAGAGGACTAAACCCACGTGCAGCTCTTTATAGCTTGGTAATGAAGTCTAGGGGGACTTAGGACCCACCAGCTTCACATCTGTAAAGAAAAAAGAAAAGGAAGAGAAATTATGAATACTTTCTCTTCCTTGTAGCAGTACTTAAGATATCGAGACTTCTGGAATAAATCCTTGGCTCAAAGGAGTCTTAAATATATTGTGCGTGGAGTGGTAATTTACACCTCCTTTGAGCCTGTCAAGGTCGGCCAAGTATAGGCCACAGAAAGTACCAAGAAGAGAATATAGTGAAATATGATTATTCCTTACTCCAAAAACTTTGTTGCTCCAGAAAACCCACTTAGGACAGCTGTAAATGAGGGAAAATTAAGCACAAGTATCAGCAAATTGGAAGTGAATTCAACAGTGAAATGTATCTTATGGTGAGTGTCCAGTGTAGCATGAAAATAAACAAGAAGAGACCCATGAAATGGAAAATAAGAGCAAGGAGAAGACAACTGTGCTACATCTTCGGGCCAGTGTGTAGGGCAATCCTTAAAAACCGATCCAACATTGCCACCTGCGGGCCGCTTTGGCGAGGAGCTGGAGCGGCCACGGCAGCGCTTCCCGGAGAGGGAACACGGGCACAAACCCGAACGAGGGTGGGAATCACGGCCCGGGGGGCGGCGAGCCTTCGGGCTTTGGACAGCACAGGTGAGTGATTCTATTCCTCAAAGGCAAAATGTGGTGCTGCTGAGAGACACCGGTGATTGAAACACTCGTCCTGCTGTAAAGTACCAGGTTCACTGGCTTAAGAGGTGGGAATCATTAATCACAGTCATGGAATCATTGAATCAGTTAGGGTGGAAAAGACCTTTAAGAGCACTGAGTCCAACCATTAACCCAGCACTGCCAAGCTCACCACTAAACCGTGTCCTCAAGAGCCACATTTACATGGCTTTTAAATCCCTCCAGGGATGGTGACTCCCTCAATTCCCTGGGCAGCCTGTTCCAGGGCTTGACAACCCTTTCCACTAAGGAATTTTTCCTATACTCAATCTAACCCTCCCCTAGCACAACTTGAAACTGTTTCCTCTTGTCCCTCAGACAGGAGACTTGTTACCTGGGAGAAGAGCCTGACCCCCACCTGGCTACATCCTCCTCTAGGATAGTTGTGGAGAACAGTAAGGTCTTCTGAGTCTCCTTTCCTCTTCAGTTCTCTCCTTAAATCAGATAACAGCACTGGTGATACAGCTAAATTTCTCTTTGTGGTTTTAACTGAGTATTTGGAGTCACACAGCACTCTCTTTTGCAATGTAGGTTTCTCAGTAACTCCATTGACTTCCCTGGGTTATACTTGCAGGTGAGTTATACCACAAGAGAATTTGCCAGTTACTGGCAGGTAAGTGCAGTCACTGACCATTGTTAAAAATTGTATTCAAGAGAAACCTTATTTCAACAAAGGGCAAATTTAGCTGACATATATTTACTCAAGAGTATTACATTTAAATGCAGATTTTAAATAATCATTTCAGTTTCTTCATAGTTTCATTCACTAATCATACATTCTGATTGTAGTGCATACATTAGTTCCATATCTTCATTCTTATGAATTAATCATGAGGATGAATAGTGAAATCAAGTTGTTATAAACCAAAAGGAGGTTCTTCAATGGTATGCTATATATATATATATATATATGTAGAAGACTTGTTGTGTATGTGTTCATGCCTGCAAACAGTCCCAAGTAAGAGGGTAATAATGCATCTAAACACTCTGAGAAATTGACATCACTGATTTAGCTTGTGTTGTGTTTATGCAGGTGCCAGGTTCTCTTGAGACAAGCGCTAGATGATGCAATGTGTAATATCCTGCTGCTTTTCAAAAGGTTACCTTCCCTCCATGGGGTGTGCTGAGAAATTAGTAAATAAAGGTAATGTGTTGATTTCACTGGATCTGTGCCCTCTGTGGAGACAGGCTGAGAGAGTCAGAGTCGTTCAGCCTGGAGAAGGCTCCAGGGAGAGCTTATAGCGCCTTCCAGTATAAAAAGGACCTACAGGAAAATTGGAGGTGTACTTTTTAAAAGGGCATGCAGAGACAGGGCAAGAGGGAAAGGCTTTAAACTGTGAAATCATAGCACTGGATTGGGTACAAGGAAGAAATTCTTTACTGTGAGGGGGCTGAGACACTGGCACAGGTTGCCCAGAGCTGTGGATGCCCCATCCCTGCATGTGTTCAAGGCCAGGTTGGATGCGGTTTGGAGTAACCTGGTTTAGTGGAAAGTGTCCCTGCCCATGGCACTGGGGTTAGAACTAGATGATCTTTAGGGTACCTTCCATCCCAAACCATCCTCTGATTCTACAACTTTCAACTGAAGGTCTGGAATCTGGCATAAAAATCCATATCGTTTGGCAAGCGTTTTATTGACCAGGTTTTTCTTCTGGAATGAGCAAATGAAGCAGATGGAAAGCTTGCAGAGCATGTTGCCTGGATGCAGGATGTCAAGTGGTCAGCTGCAGCAGGAGAGCTGCTGACGTGAGAAGAGCTGAGGTGAAAAGGTGGCTGATGACATCTCTGGCAGTGAGCACTATAAAAACCACCCCAAAAAGATCTTGGAGCAGTACATACACATTGCTATTCTGGGAAAAACTGATATAGAAATTTTCATGTTCTGCCCTACAGGTAGTAGTGTACTTGCTGTGTAGTACAGGGAGAGGTGGAAGAGCTGAGAAACTCATCCTTATTCTGTTACATTGGTAGTAAAAGCAGCACATCTCATTTCTTTCTGAATTAGTTTTCACTCTTGTAAATATTCTACACAGCTTCCATTATTTCTCTTAGATGAAAGTATTCTAATAATATATGACATATACCCTATATATTGGATTTAGGTGGACTTTTTTTTTCTATTATTTCAGATGCAGCTGGGGATGGGAAAGGAGGGTCTTCTGTGCAAGAAGAGAAGAATTATATTTCTGGTACTATATTTTAATCCAAATGCAATACTGGATTTCTCCACCTTCAGAAGTTTGAGTGTTGGGGGTTTTTTTAACACATCATTGCTCACAGAACATAGATGTTGCAGGTTATGCAAAATGAAATCACTGCTGCTTAAATTATCCATTGCAACATGTTGTGAAACACATGGACTTCAAGGAATTGTTCCAGAATATAAACAACAAAATAAGAATGAATTGAAAAAAACTCCTTCTAAAATAATTGAGACCCTCAAAATTACTTAATGTTCCTCTTTCTGTTCTCTCTGTCTTGTTTCACAGTCGTGACATTGTATTCTCTCTGGAGAGAGAATTGATGCTTGATATAGGCTGTATCATTTGTAGGTGTGTTGGTATGTTTTTATCCGATTTTAGGGGTTTTTTTAGAATTGGGCTGAAATTTCTGAACTCGCCTCACTTCTCTCTCTCTCTTCCTCCTTAGAAGGCTGTGGTTGTGTTCATAGTCTCGTTACCCCACCAGAGGCCAAGGAGAAGCAAATGGGAACAGGTTGTTGCTTCAGCCTCTGCTTTAGAGTTTTGCTGCTTCTACATCCTGTGAATTGTGATATGTAAACCTCTGTTGGCCAGAAATCCCCAATCTTGTCAGAATGAATGCAGATGATAATAGGGAAAGGAAGGTTGCATTTTAATGTTTTTAAGCTTTTCTGAGGGCATCTGGCCTGTGGTGATTTGCTTAGAAGAGGATTAATTGTAATACAAACTCAGGAAGAACGGGGATACTTTAATGTATCCAGGAAATGTATTGTTTATAAGAGTCAGTGGAAGGAAAACCAAATTACAAAGCCTTTCCAGGATCTCCCTTATGCTTCAAAATGTTTCAGAGAAATCCGTACTGTTTGGAGAATTTCCCAGCAGGAATTCTTTGTGTCCTCAACGTCTTCCAGTTTAATAAAGAACTTGTTTGAAATCCAAAGTTACAGCAAATGAGGTGAAGGCCACACTGTGTTTGCTTACGCAAAGAAGTGCTTTGCACAAATGCAGCTTTGTCAGCAAACAGACTGTTTTGTGTTGAGTGTTTGTGTCACGTAACTAAATTACGATTATTTTGTTGCAGAGATAAATCAGTGTGGACCCATAACTTGATTCCTGTGGATGCACATCTGCAGCCCTACAGCCTCACAATCTGAAGAAGGACTCAGTAACCCCAGACATCTACCTGGTGAGCTGAAGGCTGGTGTAGAGATATCCAAGCTAGCAGAGCTCCCAGCCAGTGGGAACTTTCAACACGGCTCTGAATGCAGCCCAGCCCTTTTTTGTGACCTGTGTTGCTCAGACCAATAAACCTGCCCCAGAAGAGTCTTTGGCTGTGCTCCTGCAGATGCACATGGGGACAGATTAACAAATAAATCAGACCTGTGATACTTTTTCTGAAGGATGACAAAATTGAATTTTCTAAAACAACAGCACTCGCTAGTTTTGAAAATGAAATACTGAGAATGGAAAATTGCTGCTTTCAGAACAACATGGAGGACAACTATTACAATCTTTGTGTCAAATAAACATCGGAAACCCATAAATAAGTCATGTTAGATTCAGAAATGTTAGAAGATTTTGGTCTTTTGTTCTGAGAATGTACTTTTGTAGAGCATCAGATAGGAAGGTTGTGGTATATGTTTAAAATGAAGGCTTTCTTTCTCCCCATTTCCTCTAGAAATTTTTTGAGAATCTGAGCTTAGATGTCAGGGCTGTCAGGAAAGTATTTGTGTGGTTGGGAATGTCAGGGAGAGCCCTGTCTGGCAGCAGGAGCTGTGTTTTCTAAAATCTGTGTATGACGGTATGAGGGAGATTCAGAAGAGTTGACTTCCTTTTTTTTTTTTTTTTTCATTTCTGTAAATAATTGCTTGTGACACCTAGAGCCATAAGCGAACAAAATTGTCAATTCCCTATGACAAAATCCCCAAAAGGCAGGAGAAGGATCAAAATGTTTCTACTTGGTAGTAGTATTTGTTGGATTGCTTGCTGCTTTAGATTTAGGCTTTCTTCCAAACAAACCATAAATTTTATATGACATATGAAAATAAGATTGAAATAGTAAAAAAAAAAAATCAACAATTTGAGGGGTTTTTTCAGATAACTGCATGGATTTACTACAAAATTGTGAATCACATCAGATGGTAAAAATGTATACCTTTGCCAAAATATTTTAACTGAATCCACTGTGACCTTTCCAAATTGCTTCAGTTTTTGCTGTTTCCTTTTGTGTGTTCAAAGAAGCAGCACAACTAGATGTTCCGGGTAAAAAGAGGGACACATAGAGAGTTTGTGTGTGACAGAAGTATTTCATGCTTTGCCTGTTCTGACAACCTTTCACTCACCTCATGCTTTTGTGAAAGTTTGTCTAGAGAAGGATGCCGTTCCCATCAGATAAAAATCGCTTCCTACAAAACAAATAAATCCCATTCACCCTCCATTTTGACTGTGCATAAGACTTGTTTCAGCAAAAAGATCTAAATCTCAATTTTAAAGGCACATTTTTCATCTTGCCCCTTAAAGCTTCCCTTCCACTTCCACAATCAGCTAATTACAATTAAAAGTAATGGAGAGGGTCACTCTCAGCAGTTGCTAACTGCAGCTAATCCATTACAGGAAGGGAGGTAAAGAAGCATCTCATCCAACTGATAGAGTTAGATCATATTGTCCAGACAAGAACTTGGGTATGATGGCACATTTAGTACTCCTAATCTTAATGGATGAGCTGTGGAATTCTTAGTAATCATGTGAGTACTTAGGAAATTGGTTTTATGTCTCATCCAAAAAAAGGTAAAAAAAAAGAACTAAGGAACAGGAAGGAAGATGTGGGTACCTGCCTATGCATGACTAAATCAGTTGTGTCCACTGCATACTTTTTCAGTTTCTTGGGAGCACCTGAACAGTGACTGCTCAGGATCCTTTTCACATTCACAATTTTTCTGCTGTCCAAGCTACAGAATTGTTATCAGCACACTTGCAGGTGTTTCCTTGAGGGTGGTTGATAAATCCCAAGAAGAGATAAAATTGGACACTTGGATAGCACAGCCTTTCTGTACATCGCCTGTGTTCATTTTCTTGATTGCACTTGTATTGAGGCACCACTTACAAACAAGAAAATTATGCTGGATGCAGTGGGGATTTCTGTGTGCTGCTAGTCATGCATGGAGGAGGGTCTGGGTGGGAGTTGTGCTTTGTGGTATTTGGGAGGGAGAAAATGATGTTGGGCATCTGTCCTTGAAGGTCGATCCCATAAGCAGACTCCCATGAGCATCTCGGTGGGTTGAGCCATGTGGTTGTCACATGCATCCTGAGAAAGCCAAAACACATTGCACAAAGACAGCCCATACCCAAAGTATCCAGACCTGCAGTGAAATAGAAGGGGCTACAGATGGTGCAAGAAAAAGGTGGCAGGGGAAGCAGAAAGAAGCAAAGAGCACCTCTCCTGCTGGGGGGCAGCATTAATTGTGATGCACAATAGGCTTCCAGTGATTGATTTGGAAAAGCAATCTGACTATGGCGTCCGGAATTTATTGCAGATTAGAGGCATCAGCATATTTTCACTTTCTACCAGTTTCTTCTAAGCTGCTGTAAAATGGGTGAAGTTTTGGTTCATTTCTCTGCACTGCATTTCATTGCAGGCCATTTGGTTGCTTTCACTTCCTGTCAGGATTTGCTTTTTGATCAGCTGCATTTCATGTCATCAGATCTCCTCTCCTGGCTTCCCATTTGCCTTCATTCCTTGATTTCTGATTTCAATTCTTTTCATGTGTAGAAACGATTTCATTTCATGTTAAACTGCTTGTGGGCTGTTTTTGTGTTTTAGGGGGGTTTTTTTTGAAGCATGGGAAAGCATAGCTCTTTTCTGGGAAGGGCTGAGAGAGGGTCTCATCCTCCTCACTTCTTGAAATCTCTTGAGGTCCCTTCCCGTGGCCATGGTTTCTCTTTTTTGTCTTGTAAAAAGAATTACTTTATGATAATATTAAGACCGAGCGCTGATTCATGCCGAAGTCAGCAATCACTGAATTTAAAGCTCTGTACCCTGATGCAATGCTGCTTCTCTGGGTGTAGTTGTTGGCTGCACAGCCTGATAAGAAAGCATTTCTGCCCCCCAAGTAATCAATAAGCTCTCTACCACCTTGAGTAATTGCAGTTAATTTTTCAGACCCTCAGAAAAGCCTGTGCGGGAGCCTGTGTGACAAGATGCAGCTGGGCAGGAAGTGGGTCAGGAGAAGGGGGTGCTTGACCTACTCCGCCCTGTGTGTAGCCTAATGTCATTTTAGCCACAATTTAGCCATCTCCAATAGGAGGCCTTGCCTTTTTTTTCTCCCTCCTTTCCTGTCCACAGATTGGGCCAGCAGCAGGAAGAAATTTCCTTTTGAATGGGCCAGTTATGCTGATGGATTAATTGCAGGACGCAGAGACAAAGCCCTTTCCTGATATCCCCTCTGGTCTGAGAGGAGGGAGAACAAGGAAGCAAGTATCCATCCATAGGTATCCCTGCCCTTCTAGGGTCCTGCAGAGTGTGTTCATGCTTCAAGGAATTGTGGCCTCACTGCATCGCATGGGCTCATGCCAGTGAGTCTGACTGAGGTTAGTGATGTGTTATTTCATTTATTCCAGATAAATGTGTATTAACCACTGGGTTAATTGCTATTAAGAAGGAAATCCACAGCTTAGGGGTTATCTAGGTTTATAAAAGTTTTTTAGCTTCCATGTGACTGGGTGCTTCAACTCAGGATGTACTGTGGATATTGTTTGTGGTTTTTGTGGTAGTTATACTGGATGGTGTATTAGACAGGATGAGGAGCAGAAATGACATTTGAAATATCACACGCAGATAAAAATGGTACTAAACTCATTTACTTTCACACTGAGTACTTCTACAAAATAAGGAGAATTTATTAATTAACAGGCTTAATGGTCCAGTCCTACTTTGTGCTCCGAAACACATTTGTCTCTGAATGGGAGATTTGATTTTGGGTTTTTTATAAGCATAGGTTTAAGCAAGTCAAGTAATAGGCTAGGTTAAAAATGCCAATTGTTTTCCAAAGAAAATTTCTCTGCCTGCATGAGAAAAAAATTCCTTTTTAACTTCCTTTGTAAAAGAACCAAAACCACCTTGATGGGTAATTTAGGTTTAAATTACTTTTTTTTTTAAATAAAATGTGTGACCACTTTTTTGTAGTTTGACAAAATGCATAATATGAAAGCAACTACATAATCTGTAAGTATCCTTCTCTTTATTTGTCTTTATAAAAACAAAGTGTTTTCAAAGGCTCTATACAGCTTTAGTTCTCCTGTTTCCAGCTTCTGAATGTTACCTAACTTATTACCACACTGCTACAGCTTTTCCTGTTTGCTTTGCCACCTGTCATGTCAACCAGCATGAACCACAGAGATGGACTTTGCATCTCTGTGGGGAGGAGAATGGTTTTTCTAGCACCTCAGAGATTAAGTTACTTTTCCTTACTCCTGAGAAACCAGCAAAACATTTCTCTGAATGAATGATGCATTTGAAATCTTAGACAAATATATGAATATTTGGTGATTTTCCTCAGGATGGAATACTTTTATATTCTTAACACGTGCAGAGTGTTACTGTGTTTGTTGTGAGAAATGACATTGTTACTCTTGGTGGCATTCATGGGGAAAGGAAGCTCATTTTTCTTATAAAAGTACCCTAAGAAGAAAAACAATCTATTTGGCATATTACCAAAGGCTGTGGAGGGTTTATTGTACTGCTGGGGAAAAAAAGCTAAGTAAGGTGGGCGTTTGTTTGTTATTATTGTTATTTTGAGGTTTTTTCTGTATGTTCTTGTGAGGTACAGTATTGTGATGAGAAATTGTTAATATATTACTCTAACTGAGCCTAAATCAGAAGCAACTCCATTTGAGTCAGCACTGCTATCTGAACTTACAAGGAATTTGAGAAAGCCCCACAAACAACAAAACAAAACCCCCCAACTTCCTTTCTTCTGAGTTGCTTTTTTGTTTGGTTTGGTTTTGATTTTTTTTTTCATTTTCTTTTTCTATATCATAATTAGAGCTATTTTTTTGCCGTAAATCTTTCTCTTTTTAAAATTACCTGCCATAAAGCTTAAAATCCAATTTTACAGTGAGAGAAAACTGCCTAACTGTTCAATAGAAAAATTGAAAGTCTTATACTTTCAATTGCCACAGTGTGGCAATGTTTCAGAGAATTTTGCTCAAGTCTGCTGACAAACACTGCTGAACCCCATTTCCCTGTAACCCTCTCTGGACTGTGTATAATTCAGTGTGGCAGGGACAGGCACCTGTGTCAAGAGACAGGAAGAATGCACTGAGAAGCTGTGGTAGAGAACTGCAGTGACTGGGGTGGGGATGGGGCAGAGGGATTTAGTTGTATTTTTAAAAATTCTCATCATTTCTTTAATTGGGATGGGAGACACCAGCACTGCTGTTCTCTGAGCTCTTCATCTTCTCTTCCAGATATTTTTTTTTTCTCTTGTGTCCTACTGAATCGATTTATTTTTCTGTAGGGAAAATCAAAACTGTGATTTTTTTTTTTTTAAACCGAACAGTGAGTAGAATGGCATATTTGTCAGTTTCTCACATGTTTACATGCAAATGTTGTAATGCAAAAATAACATCATTAAGATTCTGAATTGCAATTATGTTGTTTAACATCTTCCACATCACTGTCTTTGTTTCATAATGTAAAGTAATCCATGTTCACACAGATACTGTCTTAACCTCTCAGTGCACTGGGCACTTGTGGCAGTTGGAAGCTTTACTTCAATAAATGCCTGTGAAGGAGTAAATGCCAATATAATTTCTCAAATTAGCCATGTTTGATGAAGATCAGAGATAGCTGGATTCAGGGGTTTGGCTGTGTCCTATCTTTAAGCTTAGTCAGAGACTTGTAGCTGAGGCAGCTATCTCTGTATTTCCTCAGCATTCATATTTCCTTACAGAACTTCTCATACTTAAATATTTGGATGAAAAAAGATAATTTGTTGGATTTTGGTTAATTCCTGGAATTATATCTTGACATTATGCCCTGGCATTGTGTAAAATCAGAGGTAGATTTTCCTTTTTCCTGGATCTGGTCCCTTTTCCTTCCTCTTTTTCCTAATCTTGAGGTGGAGACACACCTGCTCTGTCCAGACTCCATCAGGTAAAAGCACTCAAAGTTGTTTTCTGTGTTGTGGAAGATTATTCTTAGTGCTTAGCTGTATTTTCACGCACAAACAGGGTCCAGGGGGACATTATGGCTGCTGCTGTGAGAAGATTTATATTGTTAGTGTCAATTTGTGGAGCACTTGGTGAACACATTGCACATCAATACCCTGGTGTACTTGTGATCCTTCTCTATCAAGTAGTCTCGTGTGTCTCCTTGCCTCATCTCTCTGACTTCAAGGGTGTATCTCCAAATGTCCCTCTCAACACGTGGAATAACCTGAGCAATAGGAATTAATAGATGTGTCCCACCAATTCAATGACTCTTCATGATCCTTTTTAAATCATACTGAGTTTTGCACAGGCACACTTTAGCAGCTAATAGTTTCCAATGACATTCATGTTCCTGAGGGAATCTTAAATTCATTGAAGGGTTCTCCTTACTCAATGTAAGACATTAAGCAATAGAGTTATCTTTGATACCAATTTAATTAATTCTCTGCAAGACACTAATGTATTCAGAAGGCTACCATGGATATTACACGCACACTGTATTGCTTATAGCTAGTCTAATTTAGTGTGCTGCACTTGTATTGATTTTTTACTGTGGCAAAATAGAGTCAGACAATAATGCATGGATTTGGAAAAGCTTTATAGTTCATAAACATTGGCACATTCGTATTTGACTTTGTCAGCAAAGGAAAATTAGTTCAAACAATGTGCAATGATGCATTCACTGCTTTGGGAGCCTCTAGTTCAGAACCTGACACTGATAAACTGTTATAATTAATTCTTTCCATTTAATGAGATGGCTTATACTACCACCAAATGTGAGCTTTGATGTCAACATACTATATTGACCATCTTCCTATATTAATTAGAACATGACTTGATGGAGTCTTGTCTTATAGAAGACCAAAAGAGAAATGCAGTGAAATTTATGTGCCTAAATAGTTACACATATTGAGGCAGTTCATGTGTGTTTACTCAGAGTCAGAGAATGGTTTTCAGTGATAAAGCAGAAGAAATTGGGAAAGTGAACTTTTTGGCTCTATTCCTGGATTTGTCATTGAGTCAGGCAAGTCATTAGACACAGTTTGAGTCCATCTTACCTATCTGTTTAATGGAGATAGGAAGACTTTGCTGTTAGGGAGAGGGATTTTCAGGCATAATTAATTAATATGGTGGAGCTCTTTCACACACTAAAATGAAAGTGAAAATATTGCTTGGTGAGGTTAAAGTGTATGAAAACAAAGCGTAATCTGATAGTGCATTACTTTTATGCATTTTAACTGAAAATTAAACTAACTAGATTACATTGATATTAAAGTTCAAATACTTCAGAGTTATTGGAGAGCTCATACTAAAAATGAGTGCAATAATAGTTAACAGATTTGCTTGTAAAGGGCTAAGAATAGCTAGTTACTGCTGCTGTTCTCATTTAATGATTTTATTTTGCTTTATGAGTGCAGAGAACATGCCAGAAAAATAAAAAGTTGCAGGATGTTTTGACATTAACAGACACTAATAAGTGGTACTCAGTGGAGCTGAAAAAATAAAGTGATTAAGTAGGTCAGCTTACTTAAAGAATAGGGAATAAAAATAAAACAGATGTGTAAATGGGTAGAAAGCATGAAATCCATAGCAGACAGCAATATTTGTACAGGTGTTCCCAGGTAATGCATTGGTAGTGACAAAGGAGGTGTTTTTAATGCAAAACAGTCTGGCAAAGGAGGGTATTTGAGCACTGTGTGTTGGATTCCTACACGGGAAGGAGGGGCAGAAGCAAATACTCGAGCAGCTGACGGTGATTGATCTCAACCTCAAACTGCAAGGCCCCCCGCTCTCTGCCTGATGCCACATCAGGCTATTGCAGCACCTGTGTCTCATTGGAATTCTGGGGGATTTGAACACCTTGCTACTAGACAAGGGTTCTGCTTAGTCCTCAGACTACCTTCCAGACTGCTCCTTGATCATGTTTTTTGGATGAGGGCTTGCTCACAGTAAGCATCACCTTAGATATCCACCTGTACATATTCTACTTGGATGATGATCTTAGTAAAGTTTTCAGCTGACTTCCACTTCCATTACCATCTCCTTTCTTTAAAGATATTTTCCAACATTATTAGTTCCATCCCAGTGATAAGAATGTGGCTATCTTGTGTTCTTTGATGTTCACCCAGCTGGTGAGATTTTTGGAAGATAACAGGCATTTTCAGGTTCAGTCAAGCCTTTGTGGCTACTCAGTCCAACAATTATTTTTCCTATAATTGTAACAATGAACTTGTTCCCAGCATAGTAACCTTCACCTTTCTGATTACTGTCGTGTTGACTACTTGAATCAATATTGCACCTTAAAATGATAAAATACCTTGATTCAGGTTGCATAGATAGGTGCCTTGAGGATGATTGACAGAAATCTTGCAGATAAGTCTCTGAGACTTAGAATGCACTGAAAATTATCCTGAAAATGTGTGTTTTCATCTGGATGTTGTCTGTCATTTTAGTTTTATCCTCTTTTCCACAGTAATTTCTGTTGACCTCAATATGTTGTGTTGGGGTTTTTTTCTAGCACAGTTTGATTTTTGTAATAAAGTGTGTTGCCATATATAACAGGATCCCATTTCTCATCTCTGTCAAAGGTAATTACTTTGATGGCAATGCATTCAAATCCACCTTGATATTACAGCATTAGTTGTTTCACTCAGTGATGGGACAGAAACTGAAGAGTTGTTTCTTCTTTTTTCTTTTTTTTTGTATGCATATGTTTGCAAGGTCTTTCATGGTCAAACATTTGCAACGAGGCTACTTAAATTTGTGTCTTGGTAATCTGAACCCAGCATGTATCTGTGCCTTTCTGATAATTATTTATGTGTGCTACAGGAATAATTCAATCCTCTTAATTTTAAGCTGTCCAAGGTCAGCAAGCTCCACAAGTTACAAGCAGACCTGAGTGAAGTTCCTGGGATCAAATATCTAATGAGACTTGGACAGGGGCTGTGTTGTGCTGCCTACATCAGGATGATTTGAAAATGGGTGTGAACCCCTAAGCTGAAGTATTCTTGGGACATATGTGAATTACTTTCAGCCTGACCTCATGAATTCCATGGACTGAGTTCTTAAGCCTTTTACACTGAATAAATGGTATTTTCTCCTATAAACTGATGCACTGACTTGAGTATGCATTTGTTACAGGAATGTGATGCTCTAACAGAGTAAGCCATTTTCAGAAAGCAGTCACAGCACTTCCCACATTTCAAATGGTGAATTCCACATTTTCACTTCCTTTGCTGAAAAGAAATATAAAGTATATCAAATCTCACCTTTTGTTAGTTCCTTCTAGTTATACTCAAAGTTTGGGAGTTAATGTACCTAGGTGCCTTTGTTTTTGGTGGTTTTTAGCCCTCTGCATGTATTTGGGTCATGTAAGCCAGCAGCCTACTTCAGAGGGGCTGTTGCCATGCGCAGCCTGAGTGAAGCTCCACATTTAATTATTGCAGCTGAAGCTATTATGCTTGGGAACACATTACCTCTCTCAAAGTCCCCATAATGTCATTTTGATGTTTTCTAAGCTATTGATCTACCTCCCGCTTTGTGCAGCTTTCCTAAGCTGACAGAAAATGTCAGAGCTGTCTTGTCCAAAAGCACTGGGCCACTCCAGCCATGCCGTAGCTGCCTCCAATTTTACAAGGCATGTATTTGAACAGCCCTGTAGATGCCTGTTTGATGTGTAATGTGCAGCCTCCCAGGGCTCCAGAGTTTTACCCCAAGCTAATGCCAAGGTTCTACTCTATGATATGGAAATGCCAAGGTAATTTCATGCTTTGTAAAGCTCTATGAATATTTTTAATTATGACAAAAATGCCATGGAAATGAAGATTGTTCTGGGTTTTATTGTTGCATGTAGTTTTGTATGACTCTAATTTCATAGCAATTTAGGTCATTTGGCACATTGAGATTTGTGGGTTGTCTGGAAGCATAAGAAAGTGAACCCCTTTTTGTCATGGGTTTGATAACCTTGGCTAAGCTAATGTAGGCACTCTTTTGCACACTGCTAGCAGTGATGGATTTTTTTTTTCTTGACCCCTCCTCCGTGGAGACTGATAGTCTCAAGGCTCTAAAATGCCTCTGAAGCACAATATTTCCCCACACTATTTCAGTAGTATTCAGTGCCACCCTAGAAGGACCACGTGGGTCAGGGCAGAAGACAATACATTAGTTGTCTGCTCAAACTTTGTCAGCTCAAACTTTGAGTTCTCTTCAGAATCAGTGGGAATTTTTCCTTGTAAAATCCTTTCTGTCTTGTGGTCAGCTCAGAGCGTCAAATGGTTTCCTTTAGGACACATGAACTCCATAACTGACTAAAGCCCCTAGTTTACTAGGCTGATAGTCATGGTAGGAAAAACCAGTTGGCTGACCAATCATATCAATCACTATTAGATTACTTTCCAAAAAATGAGACGTCCTACATCTGCTGAAGTCAAAACTGCAAATCCTATTAGTGTGAGAGTGTGTTACTTCATAACTGATGTATTTGACATATTAGTGTGCTAATTTATGTAAACTGGATAGACTGTGGGAGATGATCATGAAAAAGGAAAGCAGGCTATTTTTAATTAAGATCTTGCAAGTGAGTATGTAGAAGGTCTAAAAATTGAGGGGAAATTTTATAGAGATGTTGTAACACTTATATTTGAAAATGATTTTGTTTCCCTTCCTACCCTTGAATATCTTCTTCCAAATACTCTGGAATGAACCCACGGATAATGTACAGGAAGGGAAAAGCAAAAACAAAAATTATCCTGCATCCTACTGTTCTTTGTGTTTAGCAGTCTTTTCGACCCCTGAGTTTCAAAATGTTAAGGATTGAAATTAAGTAGCAAACATTTTTGCCTTAGCTGGTAAAACTCCAGATTTTCTTGCTATTTCCATATAAAAGGTAAAACTCTCTTAAATCCTGCCAACCCACTTTCCTTGGTGATTAGAATACCTGACTGTGCCAATAATATATTTGCTGAATCTTGTCTTTTCTCTCTCTCCTTTGAATGAAATTCACCCCCTAGGAAGTAAATTGTTAGTGAATGAAATGGGATTTTTATGAATATATTTATGATTTCAAGCGATTTCCCCGTTCTCACATAGCTGCAGGCCCACTTTCCACACTGGGTTGCTTTTGAAATTGTTTTCTCTGAGTACTCAGTAATTGGCACAATTAATCAAATGGTGTGACCAATGGCTTTAGTCAGGTGTTTTTGCCTGGTTGATGAGCTGGGATTTTCTGATACTACTGAGCTACACACTTCCCTCACCTGCACGGGGGGCAGATATTCTCATTCCCTTGAAAAATGCTTCAATACCTGTGTTTGGGAAGTAACACGTAGAAGAAAATATTATGTTTGGATAGGGGAAAAAAAAGTATTGCTAATGTAAACAGGCTGTTTATTGATGCTATTTGGGAAATAGGATTGAAAAGACACTTGTTTAAGGCACACATTTATTTTGGGGTACGATAACCCCATACCATGAAGGTAGAGAAAATTTGGCATAGATGCCAGGGAAGAAAAGAAGGCGGTTATCTGTGCAAATCTTCAGTGGGGAGAAATGTTTCCTGTAACTATGACTCAGATTTCTGTGAATCAATAGAACCTCTGAGGGTCAGATGAAGTCAGTTTATTTTAGAGGTGAAAGGTGCTAAAGTCTGTGGCTGACTGGAGCCCAATTTTTCTTCTGGATATTTCTCTTTTTTTTTGATGAAGTGTGTGGATGGTTCTGCAATGTAAGTATAGTTGAATTACTGAGGTTTACCCCCACAAAAATGTATCCATCTTAAGCAGAAAAAAAAAAAAAATTTGCTTGATTTTTTTTTTTTTCCCCCTCCATCAGCTTATATGGCTGTAGAAGTTGCTAAAGGCAGTCAGAAATTCCCAATGTCCCTATTTCTCCACTGTGAGTGTGTCTTTGGCCTGCCCAGATCATAGAAAAAAATGGACAAGCAAATTGCATCTGGAAGGAAACATTGAGGCTACAATACAATATAAGAACAGTTTAAAACGTCAGTGATTTTTTTTTTTTTGATCAACCATATCTGAGGGAGCATTATAAGAGTAAAAGAGATGGTTCCTGATAACAGGCAGGGCTGATCAAATACTTCAGAGCTCACTAGAAAGGTAAATATATGAATATTTTTCATATATAAAACTCTGTTCACAGAACTTGATCTGTTACTCAGGCATCCTGTAGCATCCAGATACCCTAGGGCAGTTAAATGAAAGTGGCATACACTGTTTAAATGTGAAATAATCTCATTAGCCTTATGGGTATGTTTACTGCTCCCATTCTGAAAAAGAATCCACAAAACCCAACCCGGTTCCTCTCCATACATTATTTCAATGAACATTGCACAGTGCTAGAGGAAAGAAATATCAGACAAAATCTTTCATATGCTTATTTATGAGGAAAAGATTCAATGTCAAAAACAGATTTCTGACTACTTTAAAAAGGGAATGACCTTTTGTAGTATAGTTCACTGCTCCTCCTGCACTGAAAGACTAATAAGCCTCTGGAAGTTGATCAGGTTGCACAACTGATGTGTGTCAATCATTCTTGTTATGAAAAGACAGACTTTAAAAATACCTGACAACTTGTTTGTTCGAGGGGCTGTGGGACATACTTTTAGAAGTCACAGAGACTGTACTTATCAAACTGAAAGCTAAGATAAATTTGCACTTGAACACATAAGTGCCAACCCATGTACATTATTCTAGACACCCTTTGCACTTGTTTTTGTTATTGTTTTATCCGTTGCTGTCAATGAAATGAAAGGGCTTTAGGTGAGAATACATTTAAGAAGGATCCACACTTTATTTTCATAAGAACATTTGTCACTGAAAAATAGCTTTGCTTCAAAATCTTCATGGACTAGGATGACTTGTACTTAGAGTGGGTTTTTACATAAACCTCCTTTCATGCCATATTTATTCAAACTTGCTGAGGGCTGTAAAGTCTCATATAAATCTGAACTTATACTGCAACTCAGAATAAATGCTAATTTCCAGCTTTTTTCCCTAGGCCAGGCAAAGTTGGTAGAACTGAGAGAGTGTTGTCTTGAGGTTTTCAGGGGTAAGGGAAGAATTTACCGTAGACCTTAAGTCCACATAAGCTACCAGCAGGGAAACTTTTATAAACATTTGAAACTACAAAACATCTTGATTTCTATTTTTCCCTGAAAATCTAGTGTGCTTTATGGTAATTAATACTTGTTTAGTTAGGACATTACATTCATTAAATCACTGATTACAAGAAACCCACTAGTGTTTTAATTCATCAGGTCATTAAATAAAGATAAAGCTCTAGCATTGTCACCAGCACAACCTTCAAGTGGTTGATGAGCTACCTGAGAAGCTCTTGAAACAGTGTTTGATGTGGAGTCCTGCTTGTAGGTGGTGCTCTTAAAAAGCAAGAGGACTTTCTTTAAACAATTTTTGTCTTCTAGGGATGTGTCCTAGATACTTTGAATACTTTGAAATACTTTATCAAGTTCCTGCATACGGCACATCAGAAAATAATTAATGCCCAGACTTTACAGTAAATCCAGTGAGTAGAGACAGGACCCTGCATACCATGTTATGCACCTTGCTGTCAGTCCCTCTGCTCTAAATTCTCTGCTTCACCGTGATTCTGCCAGGTACGTTTAGAGAGAACTGAGAGAACTTATGCCTTCTCTGATAGGTACCCACTGCAGTCCAGCATATCTCATAGTCCAAGAAAAAATTAGGATACCTTCCAAATATATCCTTAGAACAGATTCTGAAGGAAAATGAGAGATGTTTGTAATGCAACATGGTCTTGTCATGTATCCACGCTGTAATGAAAGATTTGGGCTCCAGTGACCCTTGTGCGTCCCCTCCACCTCAGGATATTCTCTAATGCCACTGATGAATTTTCTGTAATACCTTTGATGAATTCTGGGAACAGGTGGCAGAGATTCACAAGTGTCAGTTTTACGTGAGTGGAGGGAACGTGCTGCTGGAGTGAAGGACTCCCTGTTCAGTGAGCTGCTCTGTATTGCAGGACCTCCACAAATGCAAAGGTCAGGGCTTTGATTTAGTCCTTGTTATAGGGCTGTCTGAGTAACTGGGAATATGTTTCAGCTTGTATTGTGCCAAGAAAGGTTTTTTCAGGTTTCTGAAGAAAGTAGGAAAAAGTTTTAGTTGAAACCCCCAAAACCACATTATCTAATTCAGAAAGAGCTGTGTTTGACTCCAGAATGTGTTCCCCATTTGAGCACTTCTTTGCTGAATTTTATGTTTTAATTTTCTCTCAAAAGTTTGCATGTTTTTCAACAAAATAAATGAAATTCCAGGGCAATTTGTGAGGTATTCTGCTGAATACTTCCTTCTTTTCCTCCTGGGCTCATGTAGAGAGTTATAGAGCTCTTAAGAAGCCTAAGTGGGTGCACCTTTTACTGGTGGATTGGGTCTTGAAGGACTTCTGGAGCTTTGAAACACCCTTGTATCAGTATCTTTCTCTAACTGACCACTGACAAAGACTTAAAATTTCCCTGTTTCTTTTACCATGAGTAGGTGAAAGATATCTCATCATCTTGTTATTCTTAAAGCTTTGCTGGTTTCTTAATAGACTCAGTGTTTTTATTGTTTAGATTCTAGAAACAAAGAAGGTTGTCCTTGTTTTCACAGATCCTCTCTTTTTTTCCCCTCTTCTCTGTACTTTTTTTCCACTTCTATTTAGTAAAGAAAAAATTTATTTTGCTCGTCCTTCATGTCCCACCTTCTTGTGCTCTTAAGAAATGCTTTGTATGACTGTCCAGGTTTCATCCACTGAAAAAGCCTGGAGCCAGCCTCTCCAGTATGCCAATCTTCACTTGTTAGCCTCACTCACATTATATTTTCTTTCCCTATGTGGGTGTGGGCTTCCCTTGGGAGAAACTATTCTACTGCCTTGTGTATTCATTTCTAGAATAGCTGCTACCTTTTAAAACGTTTTTAATAATAATAAGACTTAATTATCATTTTCTGAAGGATTTGGTTCTATTGACAGATTCGAACCTTCCAACACATTGGCACTTTTTGAAAAAGTTGAGTACCACTAGACCCCAATAACTGAAAAAGGATGCAATCCTTGCATTCTATTGACTGCATTTTGCTTTGCTTCAACAGCCGGACAAGAATGCTTTAATATCTTGGTCTTTTATTGAAGGTTTAATTCCAGAAATATTTCTCACTTCTTTTAGCTATTGTTCACTCTCTTTGATTCAGACAGTGTTGTCCCGAGGCTAAAATGCTACTAGAATTATATACTCATTTTTTTTCTTTTTGTGTATCTTTAATCTTTAGCCTTGCTTATGCCATTATCATTTAAAAGTCTAAATATTTGTAAATTAGTGGAATACTGGAAAGAAGCATTAAAATATAATCCTAACGTCCAAAATCACTTGATTTTTCAGCCCAATTTACTTAATAAACAAGAGGTTCCTAGCCTAAAATTCAATCCACTGCTCTAAAGTACTGACAACAATATAATTTCCTAAAGAAATTAACATCTTTCAGATAACCTCTCTCTTCATCCTAAACCTGAGTACCAGAGGAAATTTAGCTATGGTTAACCCCTTGCATACCAATTTCAGATAATGCTCCAAATATTATCAGAGTGGTGGGTGCCCAAGAGAGGTCTGTGTCCTTCACTGGTAGCATTGAGTAGGTCTCTAGTGTCCCCAGCTTCTTATAAATGAACATATGCAGAGCATTTGCCTTTTGGAGTTCTAAATTAGGCTTTGTGCCAGTATCTACACAGGACCTGAATTTCTCCTTTGCTTTCTGGATTAATCCCCATCAAGTGTGGCAAATCACTGCTCAAGGGCCCATTTCAGTACAAAATAAGAACATCCCTCTCTGGTTTTGGCGACTTTCAAATTAAGCTTTTGTTGACTGAAGGTCCAAATTATAAGGAAATCAAATATATCCCATGTATAAGCTGGGCAGGGCTCTAAAATACAGAATCATTATTGTCCAATTTAGTAATGCTGTTAGAAAACAACTTTGTAATTGTTCAGTTTAAAGGACATTCCTGCAAGACTGTGATAGAGTTCATCTTGCCTAAATGACATAGAAAACTTGAAAGCTATCCTAGAATCTACTTTTAGTCACTACTTTTTTTTAAGGAAGAGTGAGATAGTGGCCCATTACTATGAGTAATGGCACCACACCAAATCCAAAGTTACTCTGAAGTTTAAAGCCCCAGACACAGCCTTTTTATTGCACTTACAACCCTATTTTGTTCAAATTGATGTTTGTTATAGCTCCAATAATTGCACCAAGGATGCATCCTAATTTATACTGGTGTCGGTGTGGTCTGTGACAAACCAGAGTCTGATGTAGTCTTCTCATTTTGGAAGGACTGTTTTCATTGTGGTGCTTGAATGGGGAAGATGTTTAAGTGCTTTGGGGTTTTGTTTTGGTTCCTCATAGCATTTGGGTTTTATTTTCTGGGGACATCATCTTAAGCAAGAGTCATGCTAAGGTGAATACCTTGACTATCCTTACCTTCGGCGATGGCCCTGATTAACTTGCAGGATTGCAGGATGGAATGGTGGGGGGAAGACAAAACAGGGAATGTGACCTCAGTTTTCCCTGTGAACCCCTCTAATCACTGCACCTGAGACATGGGACAGGATGAGTTCTTCTTCATCCCTTGCAGGTTCAGACCTGTACCTTGAATATCTGAAGAGCTGTCCACAGGCTTCACCTGCCTCCTGAGAACAGCCACAGGGAAGTCTGCCTTGTGTCTGCTGCTGTTTTCTGGGTACGGGTTACTGCTCCTGGAGCTGTAGCTCCAGCAGCGCCGCAGCTGAGCAGCCGACCCCCGGACCACGGTCTGGCCGGTCCTTTTCCTGCCCCGCCAGCCGGGGACCACCGGGTCCTCGCGGTTATTTCTGTTCCCTGATCGCGGCGGGGCAGGAAAAATGACACTGGGGAGGAGCTGATGCACTTGATGGGGAGCGGTGATGGGGATGCCTTTTTGCCCGCCGCCTTGCATTTCCTGCCCACGGGGCGGAGATGCTGTGGGGAGAGGGAGGGCCGGGGGGGGCAGGGCGGTGCGGGGGGGCCGAGGGCGGCGGCTCCCGACTCCCTTCTCTCGCCTTCCGCCGGGGGCTGGTGCCGCCCCCGCCCAGGAGCCGGCGCTCCCGGAGCCGGCGAGAGGCGCGATCGCCCAAACTCCTGGGAAGGGAGACACCACCCGCCGTCGCCTCCTCTTCCTTCTCCACCTCCTCCTCTTCCCCCTCCCCGCCGCAAACCCCAAATAAAAGGGGCGGGGGGCGGCAGGATGCGCTGCTCGGAGGGGAGGTCGGCGCCGCCGGCGGCCGCCTGATGCTGCCGCAATTCGCCATTGCCGGGCACGGCTTGGAGCCGAGCGGAGGGAGGCGGGCGGCAGAGCCGGAGGTCCCGGGGGCAGAAGAGCAGCAGTCCTCCCTGCCCGGCCGCCCCCGCGGGCCGCGGCCGCCGTCCTCCCCGATGCCCGACCGCCGCCGGCGGGGGGCTCCGGGGGCCCGCTCCTGTCTCCTCTGGCTCTTTGTGTTGCTGAAGGTAAGCGCCGGGGAAGGGGAGGGGTGCCGGGCCCCCCCTCCCGTGGGCACCGAGCCCCCGCCGCGCCGCCTTTGTGTGCCTTCCCGGCGGGACCGCCGCGCCCGCGCACGGCCCGCTGGCGGTGCCCGCTCCGCGTCTCTCGCGGGGCGACCGAGGCAGGGGCTCACCCCCGGCTGTCCCCGCTTTGTGCTGCTGCGGGGATGTGCATGTAGATTTGGGGGAGCGGCGGGGAGCAGCCCTCTCCGCCGTGCCCCGGGGCGAGATGCGCTCCCTCTCCCTCATCCCCCCGAAAGTGCCGGCAGCCCGAGGGAGCGGGGCTGGCGCTTCCCCCCATTCTCTTCTTCCTCGAAAGTTATCCGGTTGGGTTGCTGAGACAGGGGCGAGGTGGCGTTTTGGGGAGCGCTGCCCCGCGGGCCGGACCGGGCGCAGGGAGAGCCGCGCTTTCCTTCAGCACCGCCCGGCTGCGGGGCTGCCCCGGCACTCGCGTCCGCCGCGCCGGGCTCTCCCTTAAACATCGCTTACCTTTACTCCCTGCAAGACACCCGCTAATGAAGATGGAGCTAACAAAGGGGCGGGTGGTGGATCGTGTTGGGTTTATCGTGGCACAGCTGAATGTTGTTTTCTGATCGGTGCCGTGCTATGCTCAGGCTCAGCCTATCTTCTCGCCAGGTTAATTTTTCAAAGTTCTACCTAATGCTGCAAGCTTGGTTTCGCATGGGTTTTTTTATCTTTACACTTTCACTCATTTAGTGGTTTCTTAAGCATATATAATATGCTTCGTGTAACTTTTAAAAGAAAATGTATGTACTGCCTAGGTGAATACTGCTGACTGTAAATGTCATTGCCCTAAAGAACAGAGCCTCGGCACTACTGAAAAACTTTGTTGTATATTTCTCAGTCATTGTTAAGGAGAGCTCCGCAGCTAAGGACCTGACCTTTCAGCACCTTATAAATGTAAATGTTCTGTGGAAATCATCAGGACTCCCTGTGTGAATAAGAGTTTGTAGGATCATGTCCTAGAACAGCAGTGGTGTTGCTTCTAAAATTGACATTGCATTGACAGAACTATTTAAAGGGAAGCTTTCACAGCATCTGTTCACATATAGTAGTCAACTGTCAGCTGTCTCATTTTCATAACTGCTGAAACATACATTTATGCAAGATAAAATGTTAATTTACAGACAAAATTTTGTTCCATGAAATTTGGTATCTTAAAAAAAATTTTAAAAACCTTTTAAAGAAAGTAAGTCTGTGGATGTTATGGCCCAGCAGAAAGATCAAGGTTCTAGTTTGATCACAAATAGGGAAGTGCACACAATTTTAAGTACCTGTTTTATTCTACAGTCACAGAATGCACATTACTCTTAAGTCCTGGATTAAAAAAAAAAAAAATTAAGGTGTTTTGATGATGTGTTTTTTTAACTAGAACTGCTGTGGTAAAGCAAGACAGAAAACAGGTAGTTTAAATATGTATAATACTATACTTTTAAAATAAATAATAAATCTCAAGAAATTGGGTAAGGTTTGATGGAAGCCAAGGCCTCAGGTTTTCATTCTGTTGGAAAATAACCATCACTTCTCAGCTGAATAAACCCAGGACTGGAAAGACAAAGAAAGCTGATGACCATTAGCAGAATTTTATAGTGTAAGAGAAGGTAAAGGTGTAGCTTCAGATAGAGGTGCATCGCCCTGTGTTACTGGATTATGACTTTGGTTGCATAGCAAGTCCACTGTAATTAGTTATCTTGTGCATTATTATTAGACACTACAATAAGAGTAGTGAAACTTCAGAAGACAGTCAGTGTGGTTACAGCAGAAAAAGTGGGGAAGAAAGAAGAGTGCATGTTCCAGATCATCACAACAGGACCTTTTTCCTGAGCCTGAAATTCACTTAGTTTTCTTTAAGATCTGTGTATTTTTTTCAGTGATAACTGAAAATAACTAATTTCAAAACAAGGCATTTCCCTAGTTTTGTGCTGTTTACGTCTGTCAACCTGTTGAAGCAATACTAAAATTAACTAGCCTCAATTTATTAAATAGATACTTCACCTGGAAGTTAGTCTTGTTGAGAAGGCAATGACATTGAACTGATGAATGTGAAGACAGGCAAAACTGATGTCTGTGTGCTTGCTGTTTCAGTGTTAGCAGCCCAAATGTCACTTGCTAGGCTGAATCTGCTTGATATGGCCTTGATGCCCATCTGGCAATTTGTAAAATCATCAGCAGACTTTGCACAGTAATAAAACTGCTCAAGGCACATTTTCTCTTCTCTTCCAATTTTCATTATTTCATGGTGCAAAGTAATAGTGCCAACTTATTTCAGCTCCTGACGCTGTCTGAGGTAGGGTCAGTGACAAGAGGAGATCAAACAGGGATAATGCCCACTGCATGTCATGTGCCTGATATGGGTTGCCCATGGGCTAGTAATACTTAGTTCCTTCTTTCACAGTGTGATGTGAATGCTTTCTGTGCTCCAGGGTAGTACCATATTATTATTTTTGGAAATACACCACTGTGATCTTAAAGTTTTATTATTCTCTTTCTTCAGCAGTTTTCCTATGTGATGGCTAGTTCAGAAATTAGCAGAAGGAAGGCATTGTGTGTATGCTCAGATCCTAATACGGATTTATAGCACTTGTGAGAGGAGCAGGGCTGTGTGTCTTGCGTCAGAGAAAAGACTCCAACCATGCTGCTGCAGGAATCTCTTAATATATTGCCATTTTGCAATGGGTCTGCATTCTCTGTCCATTTCAGTCAGAATGGCTGGAAGGCAGAATCTTTAGCAGCTTGCTTTGTAATCGTCTCATTTTGGTGTGGCAAATGATCACAGCCCAAAGGAAAAGCTGTACTCCAGCTAAATAAAGAAGAATTAAAGGTAGACACATTGCCTGATCCCAGTGACTGATGTCATCTTTCCCATCTTTTCTGACTGCAACCCAGCAACTTTCCCTTAGTCATGACTGCACTGAGCTTTAACCAGCTGAAGTTCTGCTCTGGATTATGTCACTGATATGCCAGATGTCCCATGCTATTGGTACCTTGCACCTGGGTGATTTAAGGTTTCCTTACTGTATTATTTCCGTGGGAGAAAGTAAAGCTTAATTAGAAGACAAAAGCATCTTGCCCAAGCCAAACCTGATGCTGTGACACCATTTGCAATCTGTTACACCTCCATGATATTCTGACCAATGCTCTCAGTAGGAAAATAATGAGAAAACTGTCACAGTAGTTCCATATACGGGCTAAACAGGAGCAATGACACTCTTCAGGAAAATTTTTTGTAAGTAAAATAATGCATCTCTTATTTCCAGGAGACTGAGGTCTTTGTGTATCAGTCTTATATATGCTCTTCACATAAAGCAGCAACAGTCTCTTTCTTCCTCTTAGCAGGGACAACTTCTTGTGTCTGTACTGCATCAGTTTATTTAGTTTGACATCACAGTGAAGTCTCAGTTCAGATTTACGTGGACCAAGACATTTAGAGAGGTTGATGTTCTGTAAGACTCTACTCAGCTCAACCTTACCCAACAAAGGAAATACGTTTCTATGTAATTTTCAAGAATATCCACATCTGAAGCAAAAGCCATACCATCAGGATACTGGCTTTTTCTGTGGGAAAAATCTGTTTAAGAGAGAGGCTGATTTCACAGCTGAGAGCCCCAATGTGTTACTACTGTTTCCTCCTGCTGGGAAAAGCAATGAAGACATAATTTGAATTTTGTTATGAAGTCCTTTTGACATCTCTCTCCAAGAAATGGTGGCTGAAGCTCTTACTGAGACAACAAGTTCATTTTCTTTCCTCAGGATCATGTTTTACAAGTATCAAAATAAAAGAAACCCCAAACCTATGTTACCAGTTCATTTTTGTTTGCAAAATAAATGTAAGAGTTCCTCATGATGGGACAGGCCCAGAGGAACTCCTGAGGTAAACAGTCTTTTCTGCCTGCCACTAGTCTGGGACTATCCAGGCTTTGTGGGAGAGAAAAGCATACATTTTTCTTTTTTAAAAAAGCTTATTATGAATAGTCACCCTTGGCCCAAAACTTCTACAAGTCATGTTCCCTCTCATTTAATCATTTTCATGGATTTTATCTAGACCAGAATGATTTTAGAGGGCAAAGCTAAAGAAGAGGGTGCTTGTGCTGGCTCATGTTTACAGAACTGTAGTAGGCACTTGCAAACCCATCTCTGCCAGTGGAATAAGAGTCTTCTATTACCCTTTGGCAAATTCCATTGTGATGAAATGACAGTGGACCATTGAGAAAGGATCTTTCATGCCTGCAGGAGTTATGAACCCCAGACTCAAATTGCACAATGTCAGCAAGGCAATTTCTAGGTTGTATCACCTCGGTCAGAAGCTGCACTCAAGGGTGATCCCTCATTCAGGTTGAGATGGGCTGTGCTGAATACAGACTTGCCTGTGGTGATCCTGGAGCAATTCATTAAAGGGCTCTCAGGCAGTGCTGACTGAACTTGAGAAGCCACTAATCTCTGCATTTCTGCTGTCACCACACAGAGCAATCCAGGCAGATCATGAAATCTCCTTTCAGATCTTCAGAATGAATGCTAAACTCAACAACGTCCTGTGTAAATCCATCTTGAGACTTACTTTACTAGACAGTCTCAGCTCTGGAGAAGGGAGCTTTTTTTACTTAGGCAGATGGGTCAGGCCAATAAGTGTCAAAAAATAAACCTTTGAAAACAGGTCTATTTGCCAAAGAACTTAAAGACTCGTTGCTAACTTTGCTTCTGAGTGTTCCTTAAAATTATTTGCCTTTTCAATTGGAAATCTATGTATTGTCATCTTGAGCACTCTTATCTTCCAGTAAATTAGTGATTCCATTTTTGTTACTCAAGATTTTGAAGATTCTGTTCTTGAGACAAAATTGAATTGGTTGCAATGTAAATTTAAAAAATCAAACTTTGATAAGTATTAATAATGTTTTGAAACTAGAATCTTTACACAGACATAAGTACCTAGAAGCACACTAATAAAAATTAAGAGACTAGTTTATTAAATGTTTTGCACATGAAAGCTATAACTTTCTTTTTATTAAACTTCTGTCAATGTGGAGTTGAAAAGAGGAAAATCTTGATGAGAGAAATGTGGCAACATATGTTAGCTGCCACATATGTAGTCTAACAGATGAATAGAGAATGGGAAATTCTGGAAACAGAAAGGTTACCTTGCTTTTCATAGCCCTGTGTAATCTTTAATGTGGCAGCCAGTGAAGGGAGCAACTCCAAAGGAGTTTGCCATCTTTATGGCAAGCCAAACGTGATGCATTCCATTTCTGAAACTCCTTCATTCTTATGCTGGGAAATTGCAGTGGCTTTTAAATGCAGTTCCAAAAATAAAATTATATGCATCATGTCTGGCTTGCCATAAAGAGAGCATGTTGTACCAGAGTTGTGCTCGAATGAATATGGCAAGCTCTGCAGTTTCTCTTCTGTTGTATGCATGTATTTAGAGAAGAAATGCTTTACAGTAAGTGTTGGTGATGGGAACGTTGGTGATGCATCTGACAGTAACGGGCAAGAGAGCTAGCAGAAGTTTTAAGGGAATTAATACACTCAGCTTTTAGTATGGTGGTCTTGAGGTGCCTGCACGGTCATGAGAAGAGCGTATGTGGGACAGGCACTGTGACTGAGCAGAAAACATAATATTGGGGATGGAAAAATGTGACTGTGATATTTAAGCACAAGGATTGAGCACTTCAGAGGAGCTGAACGGAGATAACAGAAGTAAACAACTCTGAGCTATTATTCTATGTCAGCCAGAGATTTAACAGGAGGTAGCTGTTTGGTAGATACGAACCTCTTGGGGGATAAAAATCCTAAATTCCTTTTTAAGTTCTCTGGTAAAAACAGATAAGATTGCCTGTCAGTCTAACACTTGTGCTTTTGAAATGATTGGGCCTCAGTGCTTTTTTAGGTTGTTGAGACATGGGCCTTCTAGTCTTGTCAGAAGGATTGGAACAACTGTAGGTCCTTTATGTGCTATAAACCTGCAGGTCTTCAAATTAGTTATGTTGACTTGAAACTATATCATACAACGGCCAAGTCTTTGGGATAGGAGGTAGGTCCCAGTCATTTTTTTGTCAATCAGATCAGCAGCTGCTTCAATTTTAAGGGCTTTCAATAATTTTCCTGACACATCCCCTAGAATCAGCCGAGAAGGGTCTGTTCTTCAAGGCCAGAGGAGTCCCCAGAGCAGGTGACAGACAGTCCCAATTGTCTTGTTCCCTTTGTGCAATTTGTTTTTTGGCACCTGTGTGTTATCTGTACCACAGCTATTCTGGATCATTTCCTATTTGTTCCTATGGAAGTCATCTGGACATGGAAAATCTTTGCTCCTCACTGGTCTATTCAATGAGAAGGAATGGCCTCATTCCACTTACAATAAGCAAAGAAATGTTAAATTTGAGCAAGGGAAAAAAGCAAACAAAACACTGGAAAAAAACCCCACACCGAAACCCCAACATCCTATTAAATGTGGTGAAAATAGGTGGGAAGAAAAAAAAATGGAAAGAATGCTAATTAGTGTTTTCCCAAAGTACTGCAAGGCAGATTTAAGGAAAAAAATGAACATTTTCCAAGAGCAATGAAATTAATTTATTTATTATTTGCTTAGCACTGCTGTGCCTAGCTTTGTTCTGTATGCAGAATATCTGCAGTCTCTGCCTGAAGTCTGAAAGATAGACACATCCAAATAAGAATGCTCTAGATAACTTAGAAATGATTATCATATATGCCAGTTGCTGGTATTCTCCAAGGGGTGGTACACAGAAGTCACGATTACTTCCCCCAGGGATCTGAGCAGGAGGGTTTTATTGTTGTTGTTTGTTACCTTTTCTTTTTAATTTAGTATTGATTTCTACAGGATGTTGCTCTTTGGAGCTTCTGGACATTTACATCAGTTTAAAACATCAAAAAATAATTAGTAATCAATGTGACTTTAATCCCTTCAAAGAGAGGCCATTAACCTACAAAAAATGCTCTAGCTCACAATAGTTTCTTGAAAGTAACTGTAAGCAGGGCAAGAGATGAAAGAGAGAAACATCACTCAGATATTTACTTTTTTTTTCAAAGAGAATTTGTATTTGAAATGGAGAGCATAGCTAATACTTTATTGCAGTCAATTTACTGTAAATTAGGAGATTTGGGTTTTATAGTAATTTTCATTCTCTAACTTGGCTCCTCCTACCTAATCTTGTACTGATATTTTCTTGAGTCATCAGTGTCTGCTTCTGAGGAAAAGATGATGATGTCACAAAATCAATATCAGAGGATCCTACACTGTAATCCCTTTTCAGGGAAGTCCATTAAATCAATGCCTCTCCTTCTGTGAGTAATGACTGTAGAATCAAGCCCTCTAATTTTGCTATGTGAAGGAATAAGCAGATGGGATGGGATTTTATATAATTAACTAGCTGTTATTAAATATAACAAGAAAAATTATGGCATTTTCTGAAAGATAAATGAATACATAGTGAATATCTAAGTGTATTTCAAAATGATGTCTGATATAAAATTACTTCTCAGTTGCATTAGAAAATAACATATTAAAACCAATAATGCTTTTTTATGTTTAAATATTTTGAAAACGAACTCAAGACTCGATAGGATCTGAAGCACCATCAGGTTTCCTCAGCAGCACAGAGGGAAATCATAAAAAATACAGAATGGTGGCACCATATGATGTCACCAGCATTTAACTGAAATCGAGGCACTCTGGGAATAGGGATAACAATTTTGTCATCTCACCTGTTGTTTATGTGCAGCATCAATGTTTGTTAGCTGGAACCAGAACTGATGGGTTTCCTCTAATTCTTAGGAGTCTGGGAGCTATCAGAGAGTCTACTGTGCTTTTGGGAACGGGTCCAAAGTCCAAGAGCAGTCAATGGATGTTTTTATATTGCTTTAAACGGGCGCTGGAGCAAGCTGTAGTGGGAGGAGCTGCAATGTCAGCCGGGTGATGCTGCGAAGTCTGACGTGCAGCACAGAGCCGGTGGTGCTGTGGTGGTGGCCTTGGGCTTGCTGCAGTGTCGGCAGCAACAACTGGGGGCCAAGGGATGGTTTTGATGTTCAGAATCTGAGAGTCTGATAGCTTAAAGAAACTCCCCGTCAGGTAAATCTTGAGCAATGTTCTTATTTAGGGAGTAGCTGGATTGGCGAGAATTGGTGTGTTGTAATCCACTGCTGAAGCCACTGTAATAGGAGCTAATGGGAGTGCTTCTGCTCTAGGGTGCTTTTCTCCAGACAGAGTCATCAGTCTCCTCTTTCTCTTCCTCTGTTTATTTCAGGGGCTGTTCAAATAAGAGTTCAGATTTAAATATGTTTCAGCCTACAGCTCCTGTTGCTGGCATTGCAGCATTAACACAGATACATGGATGGATGGAAACCAAATTCTATATCAATACCAAATACTTGTATCTGGATCTGAAAAGTGCAGCTGGTTCCTGCTTATTTAATCTGCTAGCTGAGTCAAAAGTGATACCAAACCCCAATGACCATCTGGGGCCTTTGAATTTCAGAACATAAACTCTCACCCTGCTCAGCTCAGGTGCAGTCTGAACACAGCTATTACTTCCTAGACTCTTCCACTTACACTGTTCCAGTTAACTGGAGACCAGTAGACTGCCATAGGTGTGATAACAGAGATGGAAGTAACAGTTCAAAATATGCTTATCTGAAATGCAGAAGTGAACCAAAATTTGAAAAGCAATTTAGGATCGGTGTCTGGAAAGATTTTTCTCTAAAGGGCAAATGTACAGCTAAATTAACACCCGGCAATGAATTCAAGTTACATATTGAGTAGGAGAGCTGCTCTTGCTTGGAGGAACTCATGGTGGAGTCACAGCCTCTTAATTCTTTCCATGAAGAAGCAAAAAGTGGATGTCTTCTTAGATGTACCTGCAGAACAATTGTAGAGATTAACTGAGCTCTCTCTGTTTCTGCATGGACATGTTTCTGTTTGGTTTAAAACATAAGAATTATTTGGCTGCAGAGTCAAAAGGAATTGACAGTAGCAGTAAGAAAGAAAGAGTTTTGGCCCTTTGACTACAGTGATTCACAACAGCTTTAAATGGGATCTATATGACTACAGGCTGCATACTGTAAATATCCTTTTAAAATATTATATTTAGGTTTGGGGGTGGGGGCGGGTTAAATATTTTGTCATCAATGACCTGAACTTTGCAGAAGCCTTTTTGCAAAGTGTTGTGGCAACCAAATACCATGCAGCCACTGTTCCTCTGACCAGTGGGGTGGGGAGGAGAATCAGAAAAAAGTGTGGGTTGAGATAAGAGAAGTTTAAAAATTGAAATAAAGTGGAATACAGTAATAATAACAGTAACAGCTGTCCTGAGCACACTCCCTCCCATGCTCCTGTGTACCTGCTCCCTGGCAAAACATGAGACTTAGTCTAAGCACTACTTAGCAACAACCGAAACAGCAGTGTGTTATCAACATTCCTGTCATACTAAACCCAAAACACACCACTGTAGCAGCTAATAGGAAGAAAATTAACTCTATTGCACCTGAAACCAGGGCAGCCAAGCAACGAGCCAGAGAGCAGTTGGCTATGGCACATGTCATGGTTGATGCAGGGACAAGGAACTCTGTGCATTGAGTAACAGGCTAACTATAAGATACCAGCCTTTCCTGGTGGGCTTTACTACAAAAGGTGATGGACAGTCCAAGTCAGGATATCAGTAAGCATCCAGGTGGAGAAAACAAATTCCAGAATGTCTATCGTATGATGCATGAAGGTTCAGCTTGGAGCAGAGCCAGAATGTCTTCCCTATGGCCTCACCAGAAAGACTGCTGTGACCGGAATAGTTGCAGGTGACATCATTTCATGCACAAATAAAACACGTTCGTGGACATTATGAGGTTAGGAGATAAAATAGAAAAGAAACAGAAGCATTTTGGAATGTGCCAGAGCATATCTTGCCAGTTTTGTCTGTTCCAGTTATGTACAAGGTTATTTTTGCATCCCTTCTGCATTTGGTAGCCAATCTTTAATAAAGACGTGACCTGTTTGGAGATAGGCTTTTAGTAATGATACCTTGTAATGATTGTATGGGATCAACTGTTTGTTGTCAATATGTACTCTGAGTAAAAGTCACTTACTGATCAGGGCATTTTTATTTTTATCTGAAAGAGGTTTGTTTTTAAATTCTTTTTCCTCCCCTCCCCAGAGGGATGGATTTATTGCCCTTATGAGTGCTGGTTATATGATTGAAGAATATAAGAGCTAGTGAACTATCATGGGTATCTGCTTGTTTATCCTTCTGTCTGGCTTTAAGTTGACAGTAAGGCTGATAAATCTCTTTCCACTTTATAGCTGGAAGGGTGTAGGGGGCAACTGCAGCACATGGGGAAAAGGGGAAGCAAGAGATTGCAGTGGGGGTGTTGAGGAAGCAGGAGATTCAGAATTGTCCCCTGGCTGACATCAAAATGGCAAAGAATGTAGCATAAAGAAGGGGCTCTGTGCATCTCAGAGGATCGGGGACACGTGTAACAGTTTAGAGTCCTACAGTAATTTAGGCTGGAAGGGATGTCTGGAGACCATCTGGTCTGAGCCTGTGCTCAAAGTGACGCCAAGTAGGTCAGGGGCTCAGGGCCATATCTGGATGAATTTTGAGTATCTGTGAGGATGGAGATTGCACCACCTCTCTTGACAACCTATTAGGTCTGCAAGAAAGGAATGACAGTCATTTAAGTCTTTTTAAAAATCATAAATAGGTACTCAAAAAAGTATGAAACTTTTATCATTCTGACTGTTTTGTTGTTTTTTTTATTCATTCAAGAATAATTTGGGATATCTTTCTTCATAGAATTTCAAACTCTGGGTTACAATCATAAGCTTTATGCTGAACTCTGCTTGTTTTCTTGCATTTATCAGTGCCTTGAAGCTTGAGCTTTAAATATTATATCAAGGGTAAATTTCTTAGAGCTGCCAGTGTTAGCATGTACCTTAATTATCACTTAAACTTTCTGCAGAGTCAGGCAGGTATCTGCCATCACTGCATATTCACTACACAGGTTCATAGTTCCAAGAAGGTTTTTTTATTTATTCTTTTTTCCCTCCATTTTTTCCCCTCTTCTTCTGAGTTACACCTCTGGGAGGAGAACCATGACTTCATGTATTTTACAAGCTTAGGTCTTAGGCATGCAGGAAATCATTAAAGCTTCACCACGGGGGTACTTGTGAGCAGCATTATTTAAAGGCTCTTGGTGTCGGACTGGCCTCTGTCCTGTCTGGCTTAGTGCTGGAGCAGAGGAACCTGTCATCACTGCATGCAGTTAGAGAAACTTGTATAAATCAAGGTGGAAAAATACATGTCTCAAGGGAATATGTGGAATCTCTTCTGGAAATTTCCCTTATACTTTTTGTATTGATAACTAAAGCACTGTTTCTAAAATCAATAGAAGATTACAAGGACTCAATACACTTAATGAGCTCCAAAGGAACAGTTTGGGCTGTGATTACAGCTTCTGCTACCTGACTGCATCATACTAGCATTTTATTACTAATGATTTGTAATGTTGCAGGGGAGGATGAGTTTGGGAATTCATTAGTTTTTTTCACAGATTTTTGCCTTGAAATTATATTAGCTCATACTTTCAGATGTTTCCTTGTCCATTTTAGAATACAGGTTTCTGGTTTTTAACTACAGGGTACAGAATAAAAAACCCAGCCAACCAAACTTCCCTCTTGCCCCCCCAAAAAA
>WBMZ01003448.1:0-71377 GCA_013400975.1 Atrichornis clamosus | reverse complement strand
AGAGGAACCTGTCATCACTGCATGCAGTTAGAGAAACTTGTATAAATCAAGGTGGAAAAATACATGTCTCAAGGGAATATGTGGAATCTCTTCTGGAAATTTCCCTTATACTTTTTGTATTGATAACTAAAGCACTGTTTCTAAAATCAATAGAAGATTACAAGGACTCAATACACTTAATGAGCTCCAAAGGAACAGTTTGGGCTGTGATTACAGCTTCTGCTACCTGACTGCATCATACTAGCATTTTATTACTAATGATTTGTAATGTTGCAGGGGAGGATGAGTTTGGGAATTCATTAGTTTTTTTCACAGATTTTTGCCTTGAAATTATATTAGCTCATACTTTCAGATGTTTCCTTGTCCATTTTAGAATACAGGTTTCTGGTTTTTAACTACAGGGTACAGAATAAAAAACCCAGCGAACCAAACTTCCCTCTTGCCCCTTCCCCCCAAAAAACCCAAAACAACAACAACAACAAAACCCAACCAAACAAAAAAAATGCATACAAAAATGCAAACCAAACACCTTCCCGAAGTTTAAAAAGTCCCTAAGATGATGGTTGTACTATGGCCCTTACATGTTCCAGTTCTATTCCATTAATCCTGATTTCCAAACAATATGACCATAAAAAAGCCTTATGCTTGTATCTCTGTAAAGTCAGATCTCCCAGTGAATAGCACAGAAGCAGTTCAAAAAAATATATTAAAAGAAAAAAAAATCTCATAATGTCATCTGTTAGAGAAACAAAACGATGCTTTTTCCCTGGAGACTACACTGCCAATTTTAATTTATTTTGGAAAGAAAGACTATTCTGTGGAATGTGTTTGCCATTTGTGAAGTAAAAGGTGTCAGCAGAGAGTGTGAAGATATCCTGGAGAACAGAGCTTACACAGAAGCAGATGAGTTTATAGAAAAAAAGGGAAAACCTCTGCACTACCTTACATTTTGCATAAAAGAAATGGATAGAAGGGATTTTGAGATGTCATGCACGGTCTAGGGTGCATCAGCTGTGCTCAGGCTCTGGTTTCGGTAGGTTTGGTCCTCTAATCCCAGCTCTTTTACAAAGCCAGGTTTAGCTATGCCGAACTCTGGCCCCCCTGCCTGGGCAGGGTGCTGTGAAGGAGGAGATCTCAAGGTTGCTTCACACACTGCTGTGCCCAGAGCATGTGGGAAAAGGCTCCAGGCTGGAGGAGCTCTGCTGCAGAGCCCCTTGCCTGCAGCACAATTTAAATGCAGGATTTCAGTTGGTATTAATAATTTAGAAACCATATAGATTATTAAAAATGGAATTTCCTGACAGTTACATGTCACATGGATACAGGAGCTTCATATATACCCTGTCTTCCACTGCATGGTGGGTTTTTCTCTTTCACATTTTTAGAGAACAAAGTCTAGAGGTGTCAGAGGGTGCCTGGGATTGGTCCCTTACGTTTTTGTCCAGAAACACTACACCCTGTTCCTCCAGTACTGTGTTACGAATGGCTGGTAATAGCTGGATGCCCAGTTTGAATTTTTGCAATGATTAAGTCTTTTTGCATGAGTAGATGAGCCCCAGCCTGAGTGAGAGAAAGCAGATGGACTGCAGAGATGTGCCTGCATCCTGCACCCAGGAATGCACGTACTATGTTAAGAAAGCTAATAGAGGGGAAGAGGAGTGTCCCCTTCTGCCCCTTGATAAGTCCATCTCTGTGCTGTCAGAAATGGCTGTAAAATGGGAGCTCTGTGATTTTTCTCTGCTGAAATGGTCTAGTCATATTTATCTCTTTTCCTCTTTAAATATTGGCATATTCCTTCTTTGTGCGTATTTATCACAGTCTTTACTTGAAGTGTTGGACTAAAGGTCATATACTTTTTTTTTTCTCTCTTTCTCTCCTTTTTTTTTTTCTCCTCTAGTCCCTCTGTTTCTAAAGATGTCAAGCTAAATAACTGATGATTTCTTCTGATGCCAGAAGGCCTTCATAATATGCATATTTGGGTTTAGTGTGTTTTTCTTTTCTGCATCTCAGTGCTTTCAATTTGTATGCAGAGCCATCCTCTTACCATGAGCTCCTATGCCCAGAGCTGGGGATTATGTTCTTATCCAACATATGTACTCAGCCTGAAATGCTAAATCTCTGCTACTAGAGGAACAGAAAGATGTTATGGTTAAAGGAATTGTGTCAAAGCAACCAGTCAGATCAATCTATAAATCATTTTGTTTGAGAGGCAAGATAAAGATACACTTTGAATGTCTGTGTCCCCTGACCAGTACTAATTCATAAACTTGAATATTACTGTTCTGACTGTGAGGGATTAAGCAAATATGGGGTTTAATATGAAATAATGAAAATCAGTTTTGTGACAGTAATGGAGGTGTCTCTGGATGCTGCTTTCTATGGAAGGAGCCAGATTTTTGTAGCCTGTGGCATTGGGACTGTGGAAACAAGAAGGCAGTGGCATAGTGGGTTATTCCCCCACCCCATCAGCCAGCCTTGCTAAGAGACCAGAATCAGCTCCTGCAGGACTCAACCTGCTGGTGTCCCTGTTCCATCCTGTGCCTACTGCAACAGCTCATGTAGGAGGAAAAGGGAGGGCAGAATAACTCACTCACCTGGCTGTGTAGCTGCCCCCACTTGCACATCAGGAGCTCCCCACTGGTGCCAGCTGTCAGCATGTGCAGCTCCTGTTCAAGGGTGGCTTCGTGGTGGGGCATAGCAGGGTGGGGGCTGGGACCTGCCCTGCTGCTAGGGAGTATCCAGCTGGTCTTACATCCCAGCTTTCCCTGCCTCTGAGTTATGCCGTGGCTCGTGGAGGCTGGTGGCTTGCCAGGCTTGCTGGCATTGCCTTGCTGTGGTGCTCCTCCATCCCTGCAGCTCTGTACTGGAGAAGGATGCTGTGTCTCCCTGTTTTCAGAGAAAGGCGATTTCTTCAGTTCTGCTTTCAGTTCTGCTTTCAGCTGCTCCTTTCCCTTTTGGGGTCAGTTGTACCCTACACTCTGCCCCAGGGCAGCTGGACTGTGCTTGTGCATCCCTCTCCAACACACAGTGCTGTGGTACCTCAGCTCAGATGTTTTCCGAGGGTTTATGTTACCATTTGCATTATCGTGTTGTCATGGCAAAGTGCTGACTGGCACATAAAAAGCTGGTGGGGAGCTTATCTGTGGATAAACTGTAGGCTAATCTGGTTTCCAGTCTGTGAAACTAGGTTCAGTACTTGAGGGGAAGAGGAGGAGCACCTCTGAGGCAGCATCTTGTTGGAGAGTTGAAAGAAATTTCTAGGAAAGCGAAAAGACGAATCTTTTCCTCTTTTTTTCCCTCATGAATTAAATACTAGATGATTTTTTTTTTTAATGGGCAGTGTGTGAATGTTTTATTTATTAATGCTGTGGAAAAAGTATTGTAGAGGTTGGGTATTCGGAAGGTTTGAAAGGCAAAATAAGAATTTGGATTGACCAACAAACATTGTAGTTTTTTTCTATGACAGAGAAGCCTAAGAAGCTTTCCAGCAAATATTTCTATTCTCCAGAAAGAGCACTTCAGTCCTTATCTTTTAGACCTCTCTAAAGAAAAATGGAGTCAGGGACAGTCAGTCAAGAAAAATTCAACAACTACAATTTGAAATTATCTGCAAATAGTTGCAATTGTCTGAGATCTGTATTTTTCCAGGAATAAAATACTAGCACATTTTTCACATTTATCCTCTCCAGTGTTTGTCCCCTTGCTATTGTTTCCTTGGCCTCTTTCCTCTCCAGCCCACTTCTTCCCTTTCTGCTTCACTTGTCATCCCTGAATCTCCTCCATCTGCACTTAACCCTGCTGGAGTCCTTTTGGCTCACACCCAGCCTCTAACACACCCTCCTCACCTAAGCTACATAACCTCATTTCTCAAGTATTTTGCTTTTAACTTCTGTGTGGAGTTGTATTTCTCCAGTAAACATTTTGGATTGCGTTTTATAACAAAGAATAGGCTTCTCTGCACACACCATTTGCAGTCATTTAGCTCAATAGTTAACTTCCAGTGGAATGCTAAATAGTCACAAAAAGACTGTGATTACATGAAAAGACTATTTTAGTGAAGATAGCTGTGATTCAAATAGAGATCATATTTCTCAGGGAAAAAGGGGCCAATTACTGAGCTTTGTCACCTACACTGTGAATTCAAATGAACTTCATCTAAAGCAATGTTGTTACACTGATTTTTACCGAGTGATATTAAACCCTGCATCAGTCCCTGTGAGTTCCAGCTCAGCTGCTGTAACTGTGCTGGGTTCCAGAACCTTGTCCTGGGTACAGTTCACAGAATCACAAGGTGGTTGAAGCTGGGAAGGACCTCTGGAGGTCACCTGGTTCAGCACCCTGGCTCAGTCAGGGTCACCAGAGCTGGATGCCCATGACTGTGTGCAGACAGCTTTTTGAATATCCCTAAGCATGCATCTCCATAACCTCTTTGGGTTGGCCATATACCACTGCCAGCTGGCTCTGGGACACCAGCACAGGATCAACACACAGCAGACTCTTGATATAGATATGCTACTGTAAAATATAAATAGATTTATTTACGAACATTTTTTTCCCCATCTGAAAATTATTTCTTCCTTAAAAACACATGGTTGATTGTCCTAAAAATATTGTACTATAGTCTTAGAAGGATGAGAGCTCCAAGCCTTTGCGAAGAGCTTAAAATTTATTTTTATTCTTCCCCCACTACCTTCATCTTTTCATGTGAAACATTGAATGCAAGTTTGTTTGTGTGTTTTTGTCTGTCTGAATTATATACGTTTCTTCCATTTATCATATTCTAAGCTTTCTGGTAGATAACTTGGTCCTTCTCAACACCAGGACAGGTTGATGGCCCATAAAATAGATTTTCCAGGACTATTGCTATCGTTATGTGATTTATACCAAAGCCCTCCCTAAGTTCTAAACCCACAATTACTAACAACAGGGGGGCTCCCACACAACGTACTGGAATTTAATCCACCATATTATTAGCAAACAGGGATGCTTTATCTGGAATGTATATTACCTTGTTTGTGAGTACCACAGTTATAAGTTCCTACAGTTTTTGCTAGAAAACCAGTCACTTTGTCAATTTGTGAAAGCAAACAAATAGTGAGTTAAAGCCACACAAGCATATGAAGGTTATCTTCAAAGAGTGTCATCCACGGATGGAAAGCCTGTGGCTAGGCGCGGGCTCTGGTATCCCAGGAATTGAATGGCAGCTGTAAACTGCAGCTGGGGATGGTGTGACACCCTTTCAGGAGAGGTGTTCTGCTAAGGGCACAACTCCTCTGTGGCTTCTGGTGTGTGAGAATCTTGAGCAGGTGACTGGAAGAGTGTTGAATGGCATGTGGATCACAGAGCAGCAGCGAGGGGCTGAACTGTGCAGGTGAAGCAGGGACATGTGCTAGGGGCAAACAAGCAAGCCCCAGGTGGCTCTGCAAATGTTTCCTCTTCCTCCTTACAGAAATTTTGTCAACACACAGTTACATTACTTTCGAAATCTTCCTCAGTTTCTGGATGTCTGGTAGCCGGAACAGGTTGGATGCTGCTCATAGTAGCTACTGGGCTGTGGAACCTTTTCTAAGGAGTAGGTCCAACCTGCTGAGAGTGCTGAAATTGCTGTGCATGTGCAGGTTAACTGAGAGTTAAGAGGAGAGTGTTGCCTTTATGCTTCTGAATGTGTTGGGAAGAACTGCAAATGCCTTCAGAAGCATCTGCATGTGTGATTCTATACAAGTCCAGTAGTTTGGTTTCCTTAATATTACACTAACATAATCAGAGGTGGAGCAGCAAGGCTCCTGGAAATTTGTGAAGGAAGGATGCCGAGACTGTTGTCTTTCATGCCCTGTAACACGTTTCCTAGATGATTTTTCTTAATGGGGAACAAGGTCAGACAGTAAAGAATGGCCAAAATTGTGATGAAGATCAAATCAGTTTTAACCATGGGAGTTCAGTTGCCTTCTGTCCATCTCTAGCAGTGATTTGTCATTAAATAAGACTATTCTAGATTGTATACCTCAGCAGTCACTTGAAAATGGGTCTGGAATTAAAATACATTCTAAGTATTTCCTATTATTAAGCAAATGAAGTGACCTAAAATGGAAACATTCACTTGGTCAGCAAACCAATTACTACTGTAAAACCTTGCTTGACTTCATTTTGGTAAACTGCAATTCTGCACTAGAAATGGTCATTTTTAGGTTTTTACTGCAATACAGACAGATAGGAGTTTCTGCTGAAGTGAAAACATCTCTGCAGATTAGCATGGGACAAAGGATAATAAAGTCCTGGCACCAAAAGATGCTGAGGGGTAGAGAGTACTCACACTGGCATTCACAAACTTGCTAACGTCTATCTCATCTCCATAGGAAAATGAAAATTAATGATGCAGTATTTTATATTTTAATGATTCCATATCTATGTTTAATTGCAGTTTGTAAACCTGCAGGTTGTAAACCTGTCATTAATATGAAATGAATATTTCAAATTTTATTTTCTGTTTTGTTTTGGTTTTTTAATGATAGATTACCATATCCTTTTTAGAGAGCTTACAGTTGGGTATCATGTCCATGACACACCTAATGCAGAAAGGGGAATAAAATCCACTAGAGCAAACTGCTGCCTGTTCTAATCACAGGAATGAGCAATTTACCAAATACAGACTAAATTTCTGTCATAAGTAATGCATTAACATTGGTATTACACCATCAGCATTGCCCTTCTGCCCTCAGTAAAACTAAAGAAAGTTCACCTTTTAAATTGTATTCAGATTTATAATTGAGCACTTTGAGTGATGGCTTCATCTAATGCAAGCCAAAGGAAGTGATTTACAATGTCTGTCAGTAGAACATTGTTATGTGAGGAGAGATTAACAATCATAATTTCAGACACAACAGTATTTAGAATTCTGGATTGTCTGATTTAATGCAAATGCTCTGTCTTTAAATACTCTGCTTCATCTTAATTAGGTAAAATAACCCTTCCTTGCTTGGGTAGTCCCCTAAATTAGTGACCAGCCTAACACCTTCAGGATGATATTTTTGCATTGTTTAATCTATACCAATCATACAAAGTGTGAAAAACGAAGTTCACTCTCCTGTTAGGATTTGAAAGGTTTAATAAAAGGACAATAAGGGACAAAAAGTAATAAAGCAAAATTCACAGCACTGGGTGCTTTTGGCACTCAGCCAAGAGCACACTTGCTACTTCGGGGATCCCCCCTACATACACCTTGGCCTATTTCATATTCATAGACAATAATGCATATTCAAACTTCTTCCAGGAACTGTTTAGCATGGAATGTAGTCTTGATAGTTCTCGGAACTTGTAGATGTATTCAAACTTTTTCCAGGAACTGTTTAACTTGGAATGTAGTTAGGTAATTCCTCGGACCAGGAGATGTATATCTTTGCTGGGGGAATAAGCCTCTTGGCGACGCATATTATCTTATTGTATCATGCGCATTTCTTGCCTATGACTTTTGGTCAGTTTTTGTTAGTCCCGGAGTGGGCTTTGCTCTGTGTTTTCTGCAGACAGTAGTCGGTATGCTGGTAGCAGGGATAACAGAAAAAAAGAAAGAAAAGAAAGAAAAAAAACCAAAAAAGAAACCCCCAACCAAACAAAGCTACATTGTACATAAAGCTACTTATACATATAGCATCTATTTGTAACAAAGCCACTATTACAAAAGCTACTTAAATATTAACTTGTTTTAACATTCGCGGAAAGCCAATATTATAGCATCTATTTATCACAAAAGTGAAAGAAAAAGCGAATAAACTGGTCTCTTCCATATGGAGCACAAGAGGCATGCCTTCAGATCTTAATTCCTCTGGATTCATTCCGGCTTTTCATTTTAAGAGGAGACTTTGATAGACATCAGTGGGCTCAAAATCAGACTTACCCTGGTTGAGCAGCTTCCGCACCTTGCTTTTTGGGAATTTCTGCACTGTAGAAGTGGTGTCAGTAGAGAGTTAACCAAAGCAGCATCAGTGTGACCCAGTGCACTGCTGACATGATGAACAGAGAACACTCAGACAAGGGGCAGAGATCTGGGACTGGTGCCCTGTGCTGGCGCAGTAGAGTTACTGGCCCTTTGGCTGGATGGGTCTACAGTGCAGGCGGGATACGCGAGTACATCTCAGGTACTTGTGCATAAACTCCTTTATTCTTATCAGGTCAGCTACCATTAGCAGCAGAGCTGTGGGGATGTGAGCTTCAGCTGCTGAGTGTGCAGCCGAGGTGCAGCCACTGCCGATGTTTCCATGGCTCCAGAGCCAGCGGGCACAGGGCCAAACTCCCTGCCACATGTGTAATCCTGTTACACTAAGTGGGACCACTTCCATGAGGGCAGAGCTGCAGAATTAGACTGTGAAGCATAACCATATTAAAATTGCTTGGCAGCTGCAATTGCAGTAGGAGCGCCTGCGAGCGATGGATAACCAGCCCACGTTGGCATTGGCTCCTGCCCTCACAGAAGGAAAAGCTGCTTTCTGGGGCTTCGCCATTGCAGCTGAAGCCTGTGTCTGGGATGAGATTTGTTTTACCTGACATTAGCCACTAAAAAGGTGTTTATAGCCTGGGCATGAGCTGTATATTTGGCTGTATACTCACTGGAAGGGAGTGGTTTATATATCCCAGATGTTTCATATTGGTGCTAAGGTGTGGTAACTTACCCTGCAGACCTGGTCTTCTCTGTCCAGACAGCATGAATCCAACTTGCTCAAACCAGGTTTCCCAATTTTGAATAGTTTCAGCTGGAGGTGAGAGAAATCCAGAGAGGAAACTTAAGATTTTGTGGCAGCAGCCAGACCCCCTTGCCAGGAGTCTTCCTTTATGGCTTGGGTGCTGGCTTTTCTTGCCCACGTGGAAGCACAGGCAGAGTGATTTGGAGACAACAGATACCAAATAAAATGTAGCATTGAAAATTTCCTGGCATCCTTGAATACTAATACTCAAATGACATTTTATTGAAAAGTTGTTTGTAAATTATATAGAAAAGTGAGGGGTACAGTCTTACTAGCAGTGCATGGCAAGATCCTTTGTGGGGGTTTTGTGCTTCAAAAAACCATGATGTTTTGAGAACTGACAACAACTTTAAACTTTCACAAATTTCAGAGCTGATATTAGAAGCAGAATCTGTAATAATTATTGGACATCACAGTGAAACCTTCCTGGCCTCTGGTTCCACTGTAATTCTGAAGCTCCCGTTAGACTCGTTGGATGTTGTAACTGTAGTTCATATCTTTTAAATGCACCTTTCTGGCTGCATACGTTTTTATGCTGCAAAAGCCAGAGGAATTTCAGTATCTCTTGTTCATGAAAGCTTCTGGGTAATTTCAGCAGTTTTGAATGAAATAATTTGGACTAAGGTTTTCAAAGCTCTGGCAGAGATTTGGAACATTAGTGGGAGGTGAATATTAAAGCATCTAACCTGTGTTTTAAATCCGGAAATGATTTCTGCTGCCATCACAGAGTTAGGATTTCACCCTGACGTCTTAGTGATGAAACTAGCCTGAAACATAGTCAGTCCTTTTTCCCTTGGTCGTGTTATAGATTGAACCAAGAAAGCATGGATGAAATAAGGAAATATTTGTGGGACACCTTCCACTTGCTTTTTTGGAGATACAGAAAAGTTTGTCTTTTAGGGCGCATACAAAGCCGTGTGATTAGTCAGCTCTGACTACAAGAAATATAACACTGAATCCTCAGTGTCACACAACAAATGCGTCAGGCTTGGAGTACAGTCCATAATTACCTTACCAATTAAGGTAATTTACTGCACCAGGCTTCAGCTTTTGGGTTTCCATAGACTGTAGAGGTTTTACAAATTGGGCTGGTTATTGTATTGCTGTCTATAGACTCCTACTTCTTGCAGTAACCTCCATACAAGTTGCTAAGAAAATTTCACTTATTTTGGCAAGCACTCGGAAGCACTGGTTAGATTTCTTGGAAGTATTTTAATTTGTGTTATCCAATCCATGAAAAGTGCTGCAGGAAGTGGCACAGAGATCTCATATTAAGCTGAAGGAGAAACAATAGCATTGTTTCCTTTTACACTTAATCTGCTTATTAAAAATGACTCAAACTCATATGAGATTAATTTGTAAAACATCCTCCTTACAAGTTGAAATATTAACACCAAAAGTAAAATCAGCTTTAAGTGCTTTCTTTTTCATTGATGTATTTACCTAGATGCTTCTTACAGTACACAGTGAAACTACATTTTTTTCACTCTGTCTACCTTGCTGGGTTCCATTTAGTGGTTTGGGTTTTTTACTTGATCCTCATGGTCTAACATGGTGTTGTGGTTGTTCTTTTAAAGAGAAGAAAAGGGTTGAGTTTGGGGGGATTTCTTTGGGGTTTGGGATATATTTTTCATTATTTTTTGTTTTCTTTTTTGGTCATGTTTATTGTGTGTTTTTTAAATGTAATATTCTGAAAATATTGGTGTTCACATCAGGTTCCGTAGTACCTTTCCTGTTCTCTGGCTTTGTTATTGTTACTAATACTTTACAAAACACAGTTTTGAGGCTCAGACAAATTGGTAGCCACCCTTTGAAAGACTGAAATTAGTCTTTGAAGTGTAGTGTGATATGGACTTGCCAGCTCTTTGAAACAAGCACGGCTGGAAATATGGTTTGCAGAAATCCTCCTGGATACAACCCGTTTCAGGGAAGTGGGTCAGCAGATTGTGCTAGTGGATAAAATATGTGCTTTGGTTTTGGGGATGGATCAGATTTGTGTTTCTTCTATCTCTTTTTTTGTCACAGGCAATTTTTTCTAGCTTTTAGGTTCAGGTGTGCTATTACTTTCCAAATCAGAATAATAGATTGCTTTTATTTCAAGTTGTACTTATTGTATGTATTTCTATTATTCATAACATGGTGTAAGACACATACATAAAATAGTATGTGTAGGGAGAAGAAAGCTCACACACTGCCTGATAATTAAGACCCATAAGCTGTGGAATTTCATAAAGTAATACCTGAATGCTATGGCAATATTATTTTAAACAAATATTTCTTGGATAAACGGAACGGCTAGGAATGGGGTTTTTTCTCCAAAACTGAGTAATACCAGCAGCACATGACAATAGTTAATACCCCTGCGAATATTTCCATTTCAGCTGCCAATCTCGCCCTACTTTACACAAAAGTGTAAGTGGCTTTTCTCGCTGGGTTTATAGGAGGGAGTTTGCTGTACCACACACACACCTTACAGATGGTTATAATTTCTAGAGCCGTCACTCAATTTAGCTTGATCGTCATTTAGCCCATGGGAATCCTTCTCACTTATGTTGCTCTTCCCTTCGTTAACATCAAAAAAATCAAAAACTGAGTAACTGACACCAAAGAAGAAAGGCAGAATTTCCCTCCTGCCTTATGCCTCTGCCCTGGACTATCATCACATCTTCATGCAGACACAGCTTTATTTGGTTACTGGAGTAGTGAAAGCTGGACTTTTCCCTAGCACGTGCGGGTGAAACACTTCCTCTGGCCTTCTCACTGCACCTCTGCTGGGGCTGCTGCTCCTGTTGCAGCCCCCCTGGTTTTTAGGGACAAGCCTCACAGCCAGGCTCATCTACTGCCACAAGAAAGCAACAACATTTGCTCTCCAATGCTCTTGGAGCTGGATTAAGTATGAACCTATAAAAGAGGCCATCTATCCACTTTCCGGTACCTTGAAGCCATTTATTCCTATTAGCATAACTTTTTTGGCATCGACTTATTTTTCACTTGCTAAGATCATTATCAAAATGCAGTGAAATTAATTCAGAAAAGAATATGCAAAGGAAATAAAAATATGCTAATCCCAGGGAATTACTTTTTCATGGCTCAAATAAAAGCAGCCTCCTTCTCTTTCTTTTTTCTGCCGTTCTGCTTTTTATTTCACTTTTATGACTGCAGTTTGAAATCTTAGGCCCTCATTTTCACTGAGCATAAGAACAGCTTACACGTTTCACTGGCACATGCAGAGGTCTTAATGTGACTATATCTTCACCTTGTCAGAGGGGTATTAAGAGACTTGTGACAGATGTTCTGGTTCTACCAGAACAAAATTTTAAGCAGGGTGCAAGTGAATATGACATGGATATTGTAACTGGTTTATGCCTGGTTTAAGTCCCTTCTTTTTTTTCTTTTTTTCCCCCCTTCCTCTTAAAGTTCTTTATTTGTGTTTCTTCAGAAATCTGGAAAGGTTTCTAATTAGCTGGGTAAGTTAGTGCTTAAGCTCCTGATTTACACAAGATACAGATGTTGTGGCTTGTAAGTGGAACTCTGGACCAGTAAAACTGTCTTAATTGAAAAAATTAAGAAATACCAAGGACATATCTCAGATTGTAATGGGAGTCCTATAAGACCTCAGAGTATGTAATTGGAGTTTCATGACTTTTAAGACTGTTGATATATTTAGAACATTTTATTGCTTCATGGAGCACCAACAAAATTTGATTTCCTGAGCTCCAGGAGACAGGCATCTGTGATTCCTGTTTTGCAAAAACCAAGCCCCATTATTGTGAGGTACTATATTGTAAGTCAGTGCCAAATTAATTTCATCCCCTTGTGTTTACATGTTGAGTGGGTGAGAGTAAACATTTCAGCACCTTGGAATTCTTCTAGTTAGTTGCCATTTAATGCTCTTATCAGACAAACTGTAAATAAGAGTGTAATTAATTATTCTCTACTTACATGACAAGTTGGATATAAGTTCCACCCCCCTGGGAGTCTGTTATTTACCTGACAGTGAGGGGAAATTACTGCAGGGATATCTGGCGACTACCTGGAAGATGAACATGAGTTTTGCATTCAGTTATTTGTACATCCTTCCCAACTGATAGCCAGATTGTGCTGAGGACCCCCAACAAAGAAGAAAGAATTTAGGAGACACCAGCTCTTATAACTGAAGCTGGCTCACTTTCACTTGCCTCAAAGAATCAACATATGGCAAATTCTTTATTCCTAACTAAATTTTCTGTGTATGAAATCTGCCAAATTCGTAATTCTGGAGACAAAGTCCCAGTGCTTATCCACACTAAAGATGCCACTGAAAGTAATGCCAACTCCACACGTTGCAGTTCTTTCCCAGAGGCACTTTCTTGGGGTGAATCTGTACTTTGTGTCCATGGTAAGGTCCTCTGCTTACTCCTGCAGCAACCGTCGGGTGTGGAGTGCTCTCAGGGTCAGAGACTGCATCGTGTCACTGTTTGGGTGGTTCATGGTGTATATAAGAAATATCAGTAAATTTATTTGTCTTCTCCAACAGTAGTAGAACTGCAGTCCTGTGTTTTCAGTTCCCTTGTTCTGGCCTCTCTCTCCTTTCTGATGTCTTAAAAAAAAAATACATGTTAGGCAGAAAATGTAAGTGTTGCTAGTGAGAAAAGTCCTCCAAAATGTGAGACAGGAGAGGCATTAAGGCATTTGCAGAAGAGGAAAGGAGAGAAGGGACTAATTAACCTTTTGCTTTGTCATTTTCATGCCTTTGCCTTCAAATTTTTGTGCATCTTCCAAATTTCAAAGCAAGAATCTAAGGCATAAATGGATACAAAAATATCTCTCCCCTCCCTGCCCCAGCTGTAATCTGGTGGGGAGAGAAATCATAATTTTAAGTTAATTTTTCCTACAGTACTGTAAATTAGAAGGGATCATATAGAGACCATAGAAACCTTAATTAGAAACCTCAGTAATAATTACTGTAACATTTATAAATGCTTTAGGATGACCCAAGTGTTAAATAAGTAAACCTTTGTACAAAACTTCTCCCAAGTGAAATCGATGGGAGCATTAGCATTGACCTCACAAGAGGTAAGACTTTACGCTGTGGCTTTTCACTATGCAATCAATGTAATTCAAGGTTGTGTGACATAATGATTTTTCTTATCTTCCTCCAGCTATTCTGTCTGTTTTGTAATTACCTACTGCTTCTCCAGGCACTGGAAACAAGATCGTGCTTCTAATAGATATTGAGAGATTTGGGGCTTTTCTTAATAGAACATAGAAAGACACTTAACATGTTAATAGTACACTGTGATCTGAAAACACTCTTTTTTTAGAAATTGAGTTCACAGTTAAATCTCTTGAAGTGTTTCTATTTTGTTCATTTTGGCTCCATTTAAAAGAAAATCTTGCAAAGAGTAAGACTGACCCCTTAGTGGAATTGTCATTTCGGTTTTCATTTGTAAAGGAAGGAGATTCATTGACCACCTTACTGATATCAAATGTGCCCTTTTCGAGATGGTCTCGGAGAGTGAAAGAGAGTTATTGTCCATCTCTCCTAATAGTTCCATCCACTTCTGCTCTTCCTGATTATTCAAAATTTACAGCACAAGTATGACGGCTCGGTGGAGCAGGCTCTGTCAGGACCAACTGACGTGGCAAAGACACTGTCTCCACAGTTGTCAATTTTCTAGCTCTTTCTCTTCACATAAACTGGATATTCATTTAAGTGTGGTCTCCTGTCTGAAGAAATGTTTCCTGGCTGATTATCTCAGTAGTTGTGCAAATATTACCCATACCATAAAAAAAAAAGGACAAAAAATGACAAATCTATAAATCTGAATGCTTCTTGAAAGGGAAGAGGTAAATGAAGTAGAAGAAAGGCTTTACAGATTAGAAGTAGGCTAAAGAAAAGCAGCTTAAGTCAGTAACCAATTGCCTAAAGCCAGTTTTACCCATGAAGAGGTTTGTCAGTTCAGCTTAGAATAAAATTGGGAGAAAAAAAAACCAAAAAAAACCCCAAAAGTGAAATGGTTTAGCCTTCCAAGGTGAGGAGAGAGCTGTGAGACTGTAGCAAACCAACACAGTTGCACACCACCAGATAGCAGGAAGCAGCCAGAACAGCATTTCTCATTTACCTGCATGCCAGGGCATGGTCCTGACTACAACTTTCTGGGTTTGTGGGAAATTGCTCCTCAAATCTCACTGCAATTCAATTGGAGACAGCTGTCTGATTTCCTCCTCTGCAAATCTTATTTTCTATGAAGGACACAGCCACAAAGGGCCAAAAGAAACATCCCTCAGGTAAGAGCCCTGTGTTCACCACAGTGAACTCTGTACTCAGTTTACCCTTAGAGAAATTGTGATTTAAACCAACAACACCAACAGAGATGTGACAATGGTTTATTATTATTTAAGGATGTGGCTTTTATAGTAATTCCGCAAAATGAAATTTTGGAAGAGAAAAAGTAATGTTCTACACAGGAAAGGGAAAGCTGCTGAATGGAAATGCTAAATTCCCATCAACCCTTTGGCAGTAAAAGGACATTGTAGAAGCTTCAAAGTTCTCTGTTATTGTATACGAATTTGCATAAATCTCTCATCCCAGAAATGAAAATACCAAATGCCTCAAGCCACAAAATACTCTGTGTATTTCTGATTTCACTGTGACAAAGAAGCGTTGGAAATCTCAGGGAGATGAGAGTGGTCTCTGGGGACTCCACTCTGATTTTCTTTAGAAGTTGACACAGCATAGGTGTAAAATGGCTTCAGATGAAATGATTCATGAAGTAATTAAAAAAAACCAAAACAGCCTGCTGAATGAGCTATCTTCAAACCATTGTCCTGTGATATAGATGAGAATTTCATCAATATTCAAATGCAAATTTTATGTGTTGCGTTTTTCTGGGGTTAGCTCATGGACTCGTTGACGTTCACTCTCATACTTGAGGCACTGAGTACTCCCATTCTCTTTGCAGTTGGCTTTTTGAGTTACACCAATTTGTCCTTTCTCAGTCCACTAAACAGCCTTCAGCCTCTTGTGAAGGTCAGGAATATGAAGAGGATTGCAATTAAATAGCATTGTTCCAAAATGTGCTTTTTTATTAGCATTAAATCTTGGAGGAGCTGTTAAGAGGAAAGGATCGTAAACATATTTAACACTTTTAATTACAGTAAAAGACAGTTCCAGGTTGTGTTATCCTACCATCCTTTATATTCAGCTTGAGTCCTTCTAGGGTAAAACTATAATACTGAGTTCTGTCAATATAGTCTTCTTGAAATCCTATACCTATGGAAGTCAGATCCTGTTTGCTTTCAACCCCAGGTAGACCTATCAGCAGAAATATCAAGTAAGTCAAGTGAAAGGAATGTGACACTTGCTTTTTTTGGCATGAAGTGAACAATGCCAATGACTATAATTTACAGTCTATAAATATTCATGAGGAAAAGCGTAGTTTCTGTGACACATACCAGAACTGGATTGTTTTGTTGAATTTTTTCACCAAACTCTGGGGAAATTCATATAAGGTAGGACTGAAAAAAGGGTAAATAAACTCAGCAAAAATGGGTTTGTTTGTGATTTCTCTCAGTATGGCATCTGTTCACATTCTTTGAGTCAGAGCCTGGGGTTTAAACACTAACTTGACTTATGTTTGAATTGCTGAAGTGACAAGCCTGGACAGCAGTTCTAGTGACCCAGTTCTCCAGAAAAGCTACTTTCTCTGCAGATGAGTGATAGGTTTGTGACAGGACAAGCCTGTGCTCTGCTCCTTATGTGATCAGAATTAGCTAGTATGTTTTCTATGTATTAATTTTCAAGCCACTTACAAAGTGTTCTGCTGGGGTTTTTTGAGTGTGGGTTTTTTTGTTTTATTTTCTGCCATGTACATTTATCTTTAGACTGACTTATTTCTCAGCATCACCAGTACTTATCTACCACTGCACAGGCTGATTTCTCATGCACAAAACCAAAAAAAAAAAAGTTTGGTGGAGTTTCTAATGAAATCAGGCAGCTGAAAATTAGCAGCTATATGCCAACCCTGGGCTGTGAGATAGATAGAATTGACTCCTAAGTCATTGCTAAGAAGGACATGTGCAAAATTCTGTCAGTTGCTCTGCCCCCTTGAGCCCCATTCACTTAATGTGTGCCCAGAGGGTCAGCCCTCACTTAACACAGCAATCAGCCAAGCAGGGCAGCAGCAGACGAATGTCTGTATGGGGTGCTTGCACCCCATTGCAGGGATTTTACTGCATGGCTTTACTTTCTCTTTTGAGGGCAGACAATCTCAGTGCAGATATAACAACCCGGACACAAACGACTGCATTGCCTACTTCCGTGGCACACGTGGAGTGGGATCCCATCGCACCATCAGAAGTACCAAAGTGCAAATCCTGGTCCCCACCTTGGCTTCCTTTGATCAATCTTATATTACATGTTAATGACTTTTTCCAAATCGAAGGTGTGATGGTTTTACTGAAGGATGCTCATCGAAAAACTGAAGCAGAGTTGGTGACTTTGACCATGTTGAGTGTAATTCTCTTTCCTTGTAGTTAGTCCCTTCACACTTTTGAAGAGGTGATGGAAAGGGGCCTTAACAGTGTTTAATAACTTGCAAATTCATCTGTTTAAAGGAGTATTTTGGAAAAGACCTGCTTGCAACTTATCAGAGCTTTTTCTATACCTTGATTTAAAACGTTTTTAAGGGCAGCTACAGGCAAGTGAAAAACACTGGTTGCCTGACACTAATTTTAATTTATCAGAAAAAAGAGGAAAAGTCAAGTAATTAGAGAAGCTCTTGTGTAATCATGCCCATCTCTGCAGAGCATTGGCACTGTTGCTTACAAGTGATCCTCTTCTGACAACCCCCTGCTGCCAAACATATCTGCGAGCTTTTGGATCTTTTTTACGCAGATGCTGGACCTCCTCAGGTACCCTCAATCCGTTTCCCAACTGCCCAGTTATTCTGCAGCCCTGCATATCATGTGAGCCAGGCTGCACCCCTGCTGCCCAGTGCCCTGGCATTAGCACTGAGGTGGGAACACTTTGTTTTATAATTTCATTATGGAATTCAGTGGGAACCCAGAGTGAACTTTTCTCCTGTAAATCATCGGTAATACAACAACTGGCATGGTGCAGTTAGGATTTAAAGACTTTCTTAGATTCTGGCTTCCAGCAGTAACTTGTGTGGAGCCCTGGAGTGGGGACAGCTTTAGGAACTGGTGATGTGGTTGACAATCATAACAAGATAATCTGCAAATGAAAAACACTCTTTATTTCTTGGTAATCATTACCCCTTGATGAAATCAGCAAGAGGTTTAACTTACAAGAGGAAAGAACTGAATTTAAATTACTCTTGGATACACCAGAAAAATAGACCAGCTTTGACATTATTTGTTGGGTTTATTCCTTTATTACCTTTCATAGGACTGATCACGCCTGTCTTACTTGTCAAGCACAGGTGCATTTTTGCTTCAAAGTCCTTTATTCACCGTGTTTATTTGGTGCAGAAGCACAAAGTTAGGAGGGGCCTGGGCTGAGCTGCTGTGCTCACAGAAGGCAGAGAGCCAAAGCCATCCCATGCTACAGCTCAAGCTGCTTCTGCCTGTGGGCAAAGTGTGGCCCATGAGTAAAGGTGCAAGTGAGGATAAGCACTGATTTCTGAGGGAGACATTTTCTGAATGCCAGGCTCATCCCCTGGTCTTTGTGGAGAGAGACCTTCCCCCTCTTCTCTTCAGTTGCTCCTGGTCTTCCTCTGCCAGACAGGGGAAGTCAGAGAGCACTGCAGTGAGCTGAGGCACAATCTTCGGAGCCATGACGGGATCTGGCAGACAGTTCTACTGCTTCAAACAGTAGGACTTTTAGTATGTTAAATTGAAATGTTACCTGCTGTCTTCCATGCACTCACAAATCAGTGTTAACAAATTTAGTCCTTTAGTTCTTGTCCCTATTGGCAAGAATTAACTGGGGAATTTTTTTAGGGGGAGTGATACAGGGAAGGTGAGCCAGGCAGGAAACTGGATCTTCCTGCTAATCCTGAGGTAAAATCTGCTGAAGTAAATAAAAGCTCTCTATGGACTTAAAAGTGTTCAGTCAGGAAGTGCATTTGTACATGCAGAAGCAAAAGAGAGGTGAACAGTCTGCTTGTGTCAGCTTTGCTCTTCCCAAAGATACGTGCGTGGCTTTGGCTTCTTCTTTTATTCTTTTTTTCTTACCTTTAACAAGAATATATGTCCTAGGAGTGACACAAAGAAAAGATTATTATTTTATCTGGAAGTTTTTATGGGTTCATTTTCCTGCTCCTTAAAAAGCCTATTGAAATGTAAAAAATTCATCCATCTCATTTCATTTATCTATTAGCATCCAGACTCCATGCTGAGGTCATTAGTATCTCAGGTGTATTACCTCACCACAGTCTGTTGCTATGGAAATAGCTCCAAGCATTTTCAGTGTCTTGGCTATATACTGCCCATGCATCTTGGCAAGAGAGGCAGCATACAAGGGAGAAAAGAGTAGTTCTGATACGTACTGAGCATAACTTAAATATTTACAGGTATTTGAAATTCTTTACCTGCCTGTAAATTTACCCATACTTGGTTGTGATTTTATACTGATGTATTTCCTTCTTCCCTGTCTGATTTTTATCCCTTACGTGTGTGTGAAAGTGATTTCTGAGGAAAAGGAATGGCATATACAGAAAATAACAATCATCTAAAGGAAGAGTTTTTTCCTCTCATTTGTCTTTCAGTTTCCTAGATGCTCCTATGTGTGGCTTTGAACAATATAACTATACAAGCACTACTTCTAATATACCACTCTATTTAATAATAGACCAAGCAGTAGATAGTGTCATGTTCTCCCTGAACTTACTGGTTTGACTTATTCTCTCCTTCCTATAATGGTAATTATTGGATGGCTTAAATGCAGTTACACAGGCCCTTTTGCACTTTTCATTTAAGGATCTTCACGAGCTTTATACATGTTAGGACTGAATTAAGCTGCTCTTATCTCTCTGAGGGGAATATGGAAGAATTATCATGATATTTTCTCTGTTCCAGCTCCAGGCTGTAGCTGCTGACTCTTGTGGTTTACAGCAAAAACCCTTGGCCTAAGGGAGAGTGGAGCATTTTATGTGTGAGGACCATCTGAGCGGTGCTGTGCCCCTTTGGCAGGGAGAAAAGATGACAGATCAGGGAGGCCGGTGATCCCAGGCTGCCAAGTTTCCCCTGGAGAACTATTTGCTGCTGCATTTAAATTAAAGGCACTTGTGAAGGCTCTTCTTAAATTTCTTGAAGACTGTAGTGCTCTCCTTTCCCTCACAAGTTTCAGAGTTGGGAAGGCCTAAAGGTGAAATATAGCAGAAAGAGGGCTTTTTCTTATTTTTTGATTTTTTGTTTTCCCACATGTGCTTCTTACTTTAACTATGAGGTAGCATTTTTCTAATTAATCCAGTGAAAATTTAAGACATTTACAGTAGAGAGTATCAGGCAACACTTGTACCTAGGGAGGAAGCTGGGCCATTGGCAGAAACAGTGCCTCTGTGGAAGATGCACAGTGTCTCTTGCCTGTGTACTGTCCTTGCCTTTCTGCTCCTGTGCTGTTCCCTGTTGCCACTAAAACTTTGAAGCTTTTTTTTTTGTGCCCCTCTCTAGAATGCCTTTCAGAAAACCTCAGACAATGCAGTGAGCAAGAGTTATGTTTTTAATCTACCTGGCTTGAGACGCACAGTGAGCAGTCCTCCTGTCATTCCTGCTCATTTGATTGTGCTGTAAGCTTATAAACTTCTGTTTGGTACAGTGCTCTGGAGACTTGCTGGCAGCTAATAATTTCTATAATCCTATCTCCTAGACCCAGGAGTGTGGGCTATATTCTGTTTCCACATTTTTCTCAGAGCATAATCACTTCCAGTGCTGTTGAACAGATGTAACAGGGAGAAAATTTCATCTCCACAGCTTCAGAGACCTCGCAAGGTGATTCTGGTATGCAACCTGTTTATCAGCGATTATCAGTGGGTTGAATTAGCCTAACAAATAGTTTCCTAGTATGCCTGCCTGGCTGCTGGTGTAGGTAATTGGCCCATTTAGATCAGCAGGGTGGCTCAAGCAGCAGCCGTGAAGCCTGAGACGATGTAAAACCCCATAAAACCCCCTAGAGCACAGGTTTATTTGAACTGTAGCAGGCAGAGTAGGAAAGTTCGCAGGATTTCTTGCTAACCCTTGCTAGTGATAGATTCGGGCTTTGAAGCTATGAGATTTGATTACCTTGTTTCCCCGCTCTCCACTTCATGCACCTAACACACAAACACACACACTTTTCCTCTGCTTCTCTTCAGCATAATACACTTAGAGAGGGGCAGCAGGGATGAAGGGGCAGCAGTAGTACACAGTACTTTTCCTTCTGAACATCCAGTTCCCAATCTTGCTGTTATCCAAGCATGTATTTTATGCTTGCACTTGAAAGAGAAGACTTTTTCAAGCTTTTACATTCCCTAGAGAGGAAAATGCTGGGATTTTTATTGCCTGCTCTTTCATCTATCATTTTTAAGATGTGCAGCAATGGAGAGATCCTTGCCTGATAGCGGCTGGTAGTAATCTTAACTATGAGGAATCTCTGCCAAGGTAGACCCAGTATGACCAGGCTCATTTTGGAAGGAACTGTACAAATAAATTTTCATGGAGTGAGATGCTGGAGTTTGTGATGATACAGAATGTTGCAGCTACCAATGGAATTTGGCTTGATTTGCAGTGTTCTTGCTGAGTATGACCTCTGGTATGATGGAAACTTATGACCACTTTATAATGTTTAAGAAAAGTATTTTCAAATTAATTCTCATGGCTGCTATCTTTAATTTCTGATTTAGTTGATGAGGTGCAGAGTTTTTGCTGGTATTATAAATAGAAGTTTCATAGAGCTTTAGACAATTATATTAGATACTTGCAGGAGGTTGTCCTGCCAAGCTCCTGCTGATGGTGTTGTCAGTGGAGCTATACCATTGCAGGAAGTAGTGGGCAGTCCTTTACAGCAAAAAGTTCTTGCATAGACATACACTATTTACAGACATCATTGCAAGAAAATTACATTTAGAACAGACTAGAATGAGAAAGGTACAGAGTTTGCCGGCAAGAGTTCATGAAGTTCATGTATTACTGATTTTATTGACAGAGGCATTAAGAAGTGACAGCTGACTTCAAGCTAAATAATTTTGGATCCTCTGAGATGAGTTAAAAACTAGTGACATGTATTAGGCACTGAACACCTTATAATGATGTGGACATAAAATTTTCTGTCTGTTTATAGCTTACTACACTCTTGCCACTTTCCAGTCATATTGATCTATGCCATGCAAACTCATATCTGAGAAGAACTATGTGTAAGACTAAAAGTAACAGACTGAATATGCTGTCTCCAATGTCAGATACCTGGGAAAGGGATCCTACCTGATTCTATTTTTATTTCTACATTTAAAATGTGTCATATTTACTTATAGAACTATACTTTATTTTCCCTCTTTTTTGACGCAGAAGAAAAGCCAAGATCTAAACAAGTTTATGGAAGGGGAAAAAATCCTCCAAACCCACTTCCCTTCTATATCGACACTGTAAATTTCAGTTACAGAAATTTAGTCAGATCAAGTGCGGGGCCATTTCTTTCCTTTAGCTGTCAGCTTTGCAATTTTTTGTTTATGCTTGCTGGAGATGAAGAACGCATCCATTTTTAAAGAATTCTATATAAACCACTAGTCTATCAGTTCTGATCCTGTGGGATTGTTTTTATGTTAAAATTTGTACTAAAAACATGAGGACAAAGAAGAACCCAGAATCAGGCCCATAGCCAGAAACATGTGAAAACTTAAAAGCCAAGCAGAATAATTGGATATTCGCTAACAAACTGACAGAAACTGTCATAGATAATCAGATTAACATGGCAGAAAGCCCTGAAAACAGTGACAGAGTAATGTTCATTTCTTACCCACAGGAAACTTCGAATTTAACAAGCCAACGAACAGGCTAGCTGTGCATAATGTCATTATCAAAGCCAGAGTGATGTTTGCTTTCACACCTATATCTCTCTTAAACCTTTTGAAGAAAGGCAACACCTGCAAGTGCTTTCCAGAGGAACCTTGTTATTTCTCTCCATGCCCCCTGCCTTTCCCAGTGCCACCCTTCACAGCCACAGCTGCCTCCTCATTTTGCACTGTGGCCACAGCCAAAGTTGGAGCACCATGAGTGGCACTGACCATCTGAGCCTTCTCTTGGAGTGACGTATTCTGAAATAGCTGCAAAAACTGGAAAGTATTTTTAGCACGGCCAAGCTTGTTGTAAAAACGTTCTCCCAGAGCTGTTGTCTGCTGATAAGATACGTATGCAAAGGACTTGCGTGGCTTATTTGATTGGGCCTTTCATAGGCAAAATTAAGATAGGCTAGGGAAGAAGAAAAGGGTAAAAAACGCAGCAAAAAGACAAACATAAGCCTATTTCAAAATCCATCCCTTTTAGATATCCAATATAGTGATAGCAAAATCCTAATTCTCCAGATGTGTATTTGGGGGCTTTTAATATGTGAAGAGACTTCTTCACTTTGAGCCTGGGCTTTGTGGAAACCTGCATTCAATTTCTTCAAACTGCGTCTGTTGTCTTAGGCAAATCACTTTAATCTTCCCCTGCCTCAAATCTCTGTAGTGTAGCACAGATAGATTAAGTTTACTGCAGATATCCAAATTATCAATGGCACAAACCCTCCAGGAAAAGACTCCTTTGATCTTGCAGTAAGCAGAGCCCTTGTGAAGCTAATGAGACTGAACACGCAGGATAAGTGCTGCTGTAGGTGTAATAAAGCTACTGGTGAGCTGGGAAGGAGGGTAATTTTTCCTCTGCATCTAGATTGCATGTTGTTGGTGGGGGGAAGATGGAAATCCAAGTTGGTCCGTGTTTGTGTCTATGAAACGTCAGTACATTTTTGTCAGGCTGCTTACGTACGCATTCTGGTCTCCCTGTGTTCCTCGTAAGAATATAATCCATCCTCCTCCAGTGACCCATCAGTAAGGAATTACCTCTCCTCCACATCATTTAATCACTCTGGTATTTTACATGGCACAGCTGTCTTGCACTTGCTGCTGCTGGAATAAAATGTGCTACTTCTGGCTGTCGCCTCCTAAAGCTGACCCTGCAGGGCATATCCTGCCCTGCTCCCCGGGGGTGCTGGCTGGTGCTCTGCGTGGCACCTCCCAGCTCAGCTGCAGGTCATGGGGCCCAGCCCAGAAATCGGTGGGTTGAAACCTGTGGCCTGTGCTGTGCAGGATGTTGGCTGAGGAGGTCTGAGTGCCTTGAAGATGAGCAATCTGTGCAGTCCCAGCACTGGGGTGCTCAGGATTGCCCAGGCTGAAGCTGGAGTTCCTTTTAGCAAAGCTTATTCCTGTGAAATGGTACTTTAAATGGGTAGAGCATCACAAAGTTGCAGCCTGTTACTTAATGTATTTTGCTAACTCTGCTGTCAATCTGTCTACATAATTTTGATGGAGCTTTGTTAAGTTCTGCCTTTCTGTCCTTTGTCATGCTTTCTTTGTGTTCCGAGTGCTGTAGCGCCAAGACAAAGTATTTGGCCACGTCCTTTTTTGGTGGTTAGGCATGCTGTTCAAAAACAATCCCTGAGACCAGAGATGCTGGGAAATCAATTTCTTTTCTATTTTTCTCTATACAGTTATTTTTATTCTTGATTGATAGGGAGATCCCTCATTAATCATCAATGAAGTTAGAAAATTTAAAACAGGAAGGGATCTCTCGTCAGGTGCAACCCTCCATTTAAAGCTGTGAATCTTGTAGAAATTTTATAGGAATAATGGACTTCTGGTTAAAGAACAGAAATGGAATTTTGAAATTGTGCACTGACTTTTCCTTCTCTGCCTTAGGTTTCTTTCAATAACCTCTGTATTATTATTTATAATTAAAAACCTACAGATATTTTGTAGTCCAGGTCTTTTTATACCGTTTACTGCTTTGATCAGCTAATGCTTCCTGTTTCTGCACTTCATCTATTTTTTGTTATAATCAAACTCCTTTAGGGAAAAGGACTAGTTGTTACTCTGTGCAACATCTAGTACATGTAAATTTTGATTGTGGTTAGATTATAGTAACAATGCCCTTTAAAAAAAGATGTCACCACCACCTGCAGACAGGCTTTTTGTAGGGATGCTAGATATTAATTTTCTGTGACAGGACTGTAGTACAGGATGTCCAACATCCATCATAAAATGTTCTTTCTCGAAGCAATGAGCTTTTGATAATAAATAGTCACCGCTGTGTCTTGTGCATAAAAGAAAATGAATGTTAATCATGGTAGTGAATAATGACCCCAGGATGCATCTTATGGAAACAAATGTATGTTACTATGTTTGCTTTGATAATTGTCATATTTGCCTCAATAACAAAATACAAAATGCTACAAAGTAAGTCTGCTTTTGGATGCTTGTCTGCTGCCCATCCATGAGTGCTCCATTACTGTGTTGTGGTGGTGTTACATAAAAAAGCAGGTATACAGCATATTGGATCCCTACGTGTGTCGAACACTTAATTGAAAAATGTGTGCCAAGGCAACTACAGGTAGCTTGTCAGGCTGAGGTAAAGACCCCCTTAAACATTGTCAAGTTCAAACAAACTTTTGTAATAAGCACTTGTAACTGCAGCTTTCACCAGCTGCTGACCTGGTTCCTTTGCAAAGCAGAGACTCCTCTACAAATGGCTCTGTGAACCAGAGGTCTCTTGGTCAAGGCTTGTCTTCCCTCCTGGGGAGGAAAAGGCACGTCAAGGCCCCTAAATAAGAGGATTTGATGCTGCAGGTCTGCTGTGCTTCAGCAAGTACATTCCAAACTTGGCAGAAATTGAGATATCAGGGACCCATGGGGGTCACCCTCACTTCCTGAAGTTCAGCTGTCCAGCTTACGGGATTGGTATGTCCTATACATCAAAGGTTTGCAGAATAAATTGACAATGCCAAGGGGGTTGTGAATGACCTTTTAAGCAGTCCTAAACATCAGAGCAGACTGAAGACTTACAGTCAAGGACTATGAACTCTATTTAGTTTGTTTTGACCAGCATGGATCATTAATGCTGTATGTCAAGAGCTGTCTGGGAGCTTTTGTTTTGGTATAGTTTTTTTTCTGTTGTCCGAAATCACTTCTACTTTGGATTGCTACATGGTTACAGGTTAGCATGTAAGCTAGCTAGGGTATGATCTTTTAAGGCTCTGCCTACAGCAGGTTTTAACCATCTAAATTATTTTTTTTAAAATAATTTGGAATCTCTTTCATATTTTCAGATTTTGAGAAGTCTTTGCGTGCAAGCAGTTTGGGGACTTGTGCTGGGTGCTACCCAAACACAAACACAGAGGCAAGTTCCACACCAGAGATCTACCTAGGAAAGATAAAGCCAGGCAGCCTGATCAGCAATATTGTAGCTGCAGGTGGTTGAGGATGGAGTGATGCTATGATGTGAGCTGACAGGACTAAGCAGATGTGCAGTATGGCTTAATTATTGGATGCAGGGGGAGAACAGTACATGCCACCAACATAAACATCTTTTTTCAGAAAAACTGACTGGCAGCAAGAAAGGTAGCAAAAATAAAATAGAGAATTAAATAAAATAGAGAAGCAAGAAATACACATATAGAGTGTTGTGTGGGATCTGTTTGGTTTGATTTTGGTTCAGATTCAAAGACATGGTACAGTGCTTTATCTTCCTACACAAACAGCTGTAGGCATATGTGCCTCAAATTTAGCTTTATTTTAAGAATAATGTCTTGTGCTAGTTTTGTTGCTGATCAATCAGAACTTAGGCATGTATCAATTTCAAGGAGACTTTCACTGAAAAAAGTTACTGGCTGCAAAATGACCCAAAATGACTTTAGTTTTGAAGAAAGACTGATTCTGGAAGAGGTAATATTTTAAGGACCTGAGTGTTTGTCTCAGATGTGCAACCCTCATCTTCTCCACCTGTTTCAGCAGGCTGCCCCTTTGCATGCAAAAGCCCTAAATTATGGATGGTTTCATGAGGGTGCTGTCAGCCTTTCTGGTTGGAGCTACCGTAGTCTGTGTTTATAATGTCCAGTGCTCCAACATTAGAGTGAGTGAACGTATAGCCTGCAAATCAAGCCCTTTGTGTGGGATGCTGTGAGCAGAGGGGCCTGAACTCTAATTTTCCACCACTCATTCTTTTGACTATAAGCTCAATTTCTTGTAGGCTCTGTCAGCATGTATATACACAGAAAGTGATGACTCCAGGAGATTAAACACGAGACCTACACCGAAATAAGAAGTTCAGCTGCAGTTAAAGGCAACAGAACTTTTCAGATGGGAATGTGTGATCTTTCCATCTTCTAGCCTTTTTTAAAATCTGGCTTTTCCTCCTTTCCCTGCTGCTCTCTTCCCTTTCTCCCACCTTGTGTTTCTTGTCTTCTGTGGAAAATTTTGCAAGCTCTGAGTCATCTTAGTAAAGAATAGGGAAATAATTAATCTCAGTTTCTGCAAGGTGAAAGAGCAATATCCCAGCACTTAACTGATTTTCAAGTCAGGCAAAACCTAAAGAACCTGCACCTTCAGAAAGCAAAACAGATTGTAATTAGTACTCCCACTAGATACAATAATCTTTGACTGCTGCCAAGCAGATTTTAGAAAGGTGAGAAATTATTTGTTAACACTTGGGAATGAAAAATGCAAGGAAATAAAATACTTCTTGGTGTGGTTCATATGAAAATATCCAGCAATTTTAATAAGAGTCGAGAGGAATCAGAGCATGAGAGAAGAAAAAGAGCACAGAAGAAAAGCGGTCTGTTAGGAAGGAAGATACGATTATGCCTTTTAGCAGCATCAGTGTTGAGATAATTAAGCTGGTGTAGGGCCTGTTTTCTGAGTGTTGCTACAGAAGCAGCAGTGTTTTCTTTGTACCAAGTCTTATTCCTTACCTTGGCTTATTATTTCTTCCATTCGCTTTGCAGAGGTGGAACAGATGCACAAAGCCTCCACCTGAAGAGCTGGGTGAACAGCACAGAAGGGTGCTGGAGAACAGTGGACAGAACTGCAGAAAGAGTGAATTATTAAGTCAGCAAATTCTTAACACCTTATTTTAAATTGGCAGGCAAGATTTGGATAGTTCAGGGATGATTAATCTAGCAGAGTCTGTCTACAAAATCAGGGGCTTTGCCAGCTATGCAGGCTTTGGATTTCCCCCATTTCTTTTTTCCCCTCCCAGTGTCACAGTGATACTTGACCCTGCTGCTAGCCAGTCTTTGCTTTGAACAGCATCGTGGTTATCCTTTCCTCCCAAAGCTTTTCCTCCTCTTTCCCTGTGTGTTTTTCCCTTAACCGAGATCAGTTTAATGGTTGGGTTCAGAGCAGGGCCTCTTAGCAGGGCAAAGCAGTCTTCCTTGGCAGGAATTGGGATGGAGGGGTGGGTGATGCTGGGAGGGAGGGAAGTGCGGAGCAGCAGTGCTGCAGGGACACTTCAGTCACAGCACCACGGCCTTGGAGCTTCTCCACTGACTGCTTTGTATAAGGTGGCAGTTTCACAGCTTTTCCTTTGGTGCTGGTTAGAGCCATGCCAGAAAAGGAGCCTTTTTTGCACCTGCACTACCCTCCACCTGCTTATTCCTGTCTATACACTTAGGCCATCCTGTTCCTTCATTTCTGTGGCTGCACAGAGATGGAGACTGGTGGAGAGTTTTTACTTGGAAATAACCACTCTGAGTGAAGCAATGCAATGTACAAGTACTGTGCCTCCGAGCAATGGCACAGACTCCTTATTTATCATGATTCCTGGTATAATTGTGATTTGTGCCACAAGAGAAAGTGCCTCATTGTTATCCAACCTCTGTCCTTCTCCAAGTGTCTGAGTAGTGCATCCCTAGAGCTACCACCTGACTCAAACTTCAGAAACCTTGTTATGAGCTGGTGGAGCCCTTTAACTGAACATTTCCTCTAAGAAGAATATTAGATTTGTTTCCAGGAGTGTCTGGCTTTGTCTTACCCTGAAGCCTCAGATACATCCAGTAACTGACTATTCAGAGATTAAATTCATTATTAAATTCTTTCCCATTCCCATGCAGCCGAAAATTTCTCCTCTCCAAGGAGATGGCTCAGTGCAGAAGGGATGCCACATGGGAAGGGGGAAGACTAAAGCCGTCTCTTGCTCTGGGGATGGTGGAAGCAGGGAGAGGGTTGGCAAAGGGGCAGCAGGATCATGGTTCCTCAGGAGGTTCCATCTGGTGTAGATCAATACAAATGAATAACAAATAGGGTCCCTGAAATGTCAAGAGACAGAGAGAGACTGTCTCCTCTCCCTCTCCAAGACAAAATCCACAGCTGCTCTAGGAACCCCCTCCCCTTCCTCTTGCCTCCCAGTACTGCCATGCAGAGGCTGAGAGTGGCTGGTGCTCTCTGCTTTCCTGAGGCATAAAATGCAGCAGCCTAGAATGCAGGCAATCAGGGCCAGTGCAGAAATGCTGAAATTAGTTTGCAAATGTGTCAGTTCATGCATTTTTAAACAGGTGTCAGCAAAGGTGGCTGTTGTTTCAAAAGGCATTTAATTGGCATTCCAGTTTGCCTTGTTTTAATTGCACAAAAATGCAGTGGGAAGAAAACCTGCGAGTGGGAGATTAAATGGGACAGTCTGTCTGCAATAAAATGGAGTTTCCTTAATTAAATCTGCTCAGAAGTTGCTAAAATTTTGTCACTTGTTTTATTTCACCATTTAGTTTCTGGAAAGAGAGGAGGAAGTGGGTATGTTCTCATAAAAATAATTTATTATTATTGTCTTTTGTAAATGTCTAACAGGCTGGTGTTGCGGGGTAGAGTTCCTGGCAGAGAAGTGGTTGAGTCACAAAGGCTTTAATTTTTTTTAGAACTTCTGCACAGTAAATTCAGGAATTCTTCTAATTCTCAGTATCTGCGTGTGTCATATCTGAATCTACATAACAACTGTGGAAATGCACTTGCTATTCAAGAGTATGATGCAAGACTGTAAAAACTAAAGAGCATGACCCTAATCCCTGGCTATTATAGTGATATATTCCCTGCTGTTAGCAAGGGAATTCCATGAATCTGCCAATTCCACTGCTAAACCATGTCCGTAAATGCCACATCTACATATCTTTTAAATACTTCCAGGGATGATGGCTTAACCACTTCCCTGGGCAGCCCATTCCAATGCTTGACAATCCTCTCTGTGAAGAAGTTTTTCCTAATATCCAATCTAAACCTCTCCTGGTGCAAATTGAGGTCATTACCTCTTGTCCTGTCACTTGTTACCTGAGAGAACAGACTGAGCCCCACCTTTCCACAACCTCCTTCTCGATCAGCCTGTTGGGTTTTGCCCTTGAGGAGTGGGATGGGGTTTTTTTTCCATATTTTATCCAGAATGTGCTGTTTATGCTTCCACAGAAGGAAGTGTATAAATGCAGGTGAAATTTCCATAGGCCTCACCTGAGAAGTGGCACATAATGAGTTGGGTTAATGATGCCACTTCCTCGGGAGCAAATTGGAGACTTTTGCTGCTGCAGTTGGTAATTAGGGATTTCAGCTGTTCTGCACAGAATGAAGTTGAGCTGACAAAAAGGTAATTACGCTGCAGTGCATTAAGAAGCAGGTACTGCACATATAATTACTCAAGAATTTGTGTGTGTGTGTGTTTTCTTATCTTCATAGTCATTCCCTAACAACAGAACTGGGGACGGCTGGTGCAGGGTGCTTGCCAAGAAAAGCAAATTAGGAGGGTTATTACAAACCAATGTTTTCCTGTGTTCAAAGCCAAATTTAACAAATGCTCACTCCCTCTTGAGAGGGGGAGTAAGGAATGGGAAGAGAACCAGAGACATGAATTTCTGAAAAAAATTAAAGTACTTTGTTTGTGTGGTTATGTTCTGCCTTTGCTTTACCAGTACTAATATAATAACACAGCAAAATGGCAGTACATGAAGGAATCTGAGAAGGCCTTCAGTATTTACTTTCACGTGGGTTTTTCTGGCATGCAGTGGCCATCTCTGCGGAGCTGGGTGGGAGCACCAATAGCCTCTGCCTTCGTGTTTCCAGCTGCAACAGCCAAACCGTGCAGGGGTGGGTGTCCCTTGCCTGGGGACTACACAACCTCTTCATGCTGCCCCTCTGCTTCAGGACTTGTCCCGAGGGAGACTGGGAAACACCAGCGTTTCAGTGATGGATGTTGCTAGTTACCAGAAGCAGTCTTGTGTCTCTTGTGGTCTTTTGATTTTGGCATTTCATCTGTTTTAAATTTGCACTGGATCTCTTTGTCATTTAGTGTATGTTATCTGACGTCTTCATCTCTGTGGCATCCCCAGCCTTTCTCACTTTGCTTTATGGGGGCAGCTCTGCTCCCACTGCCAGGAAGGGTGAGTCTCTTTTTCTCCTCCCCTCCTGTCCATCCCCACCCCTTGGAAGGGTCAGGAACATGACAGCAACTCTTTTCACCTCCAAGATCATTCATACGCATCTTTGCCCATGCAGAGCTGCTGGCGCAGCTGAGAGAAAAGGCCATCTGTGTCAGCAATGGCAGTCATTGTCTGTGAAGATGAATTTGGAAGATCCCATTGTCGGGACCCCTTTGCTGTGGTCCTGTGTGGGTGCTGGCAGCGAGGTGTTTTGGTGGTGGTCTGACAGGTCACCTCCTGGTGAGTGACTCACAGCACAGCTGGTGCAGTGACACCAGGCCATTGGGCTACTGTGCCACACCAGCACCCCACTTCCCTCCAGCACGGCAGCTTAGGAATAGCCAATCTCTCTAGTGTTTAAATTGCTTCAATAGTCAAGGTAGAGGCTGGTGTCACGGAGAAATTTGTGGCGTTTGTAAGGACATTCAGTGAATATTCCTTTTCCTGCAAAGCAAGGCAGTGTAGCCTCTCAGACCACGTGGAAAGGCGAGGAGGTCTGGACTGGGTTTTCTCACTAACTGTGAGCACTGACCTGAAGCTACCTTCTTGATGTTTTGCACTAGAAATACATAAATTGAGCAAATTAAATGCTGCTAAAGGAGACCAACTTCTTGTGAAAGGGTCCTCAGCAAGACACCAGGCACTGGTCTGTCTTCCCAGCCCAGAGAACAAATTCTAGGTCTCTGAGCAGGAAGGGAGGATGGAGAAACATCTTCTGCATTCCTCAGGTTTTCAGTCTGCAAATAGAGATGATCAGAAGTGACTGCATCTACCTTAAAAGGGAAAGTGAGAATAATATGCTGGTACCATGACAAGTGCTTCATCCATACCTGAGTAGATCAAATTAGCCTTGCAAGACATCACACAATAAAACACTTCTAGGTACAATACATAGGAAATGAATTTGTAGTTGCCTTCTGTAGATAAAGTTGAGGGCTTTAGACCTTGAAGATCACAATTTGTATTGTTCATCCTCTTTTATCATACAGATGTTGAAGTATAAAGAGGATGCACGTAAATGCAGAGAAAATAATGGTCTAGTGAAACGCTTCCTTAGTGGTTTCTATCAAAGTTCCCCAAAAACCTAAAAACCAACACTGAAATTTTATAGGCTCAGGGCAAAGAATGCTGACTGACATGCTGCAACAAAAAATATGCAGGTTTTTTTCATGATACAGATACAAGTGTAAAATAAAACTCTTTTCTCTGTAGCCAGATAAATCACAGAGAATGGAATGTAATAATTTATTGTTGGTACATGAACCTTTCACAGAGACTAATTTCCATCTAAGGAATAATGTTGCTTTATCATAAGCAAAACAAGAGTAACAGTGAATGCAGATAAGATCATCTTTTTCTTGATGGTCCAAATTGTGAGTCTGCTGCTGTAGACATGGCAGTGATGAGCATCCTGCCTGAGTGAGGAGCCCTGAACTGCATTCTGAGAAGGTGGCACAGAGAATAGGGGAAGTCTGCTCCTGTTTCACATCCTAATTTATTAATCCAGCTCTTCCTGCCATGTTAAAGTTGTAACATTATTTCTGAGGTCCTCAAGCAGGCAGATCTGCTCTGCCATGTTAAAAACCTTATTTTTTTTCATACTCTTCCACTCAACCCCCCCTTTAAAAAAAAAAACCAAAAAATGCCCAGAGGAACCCCACAAAAACCAAACTCATAGCTCAAAACCATGTAGGTTTCTATAACCAACACTAGCAAACTAGTCCCACCTGTGTTTTCTTGGTTACAAACCAGTTACATGGTGCTTCCCTGGCTCTTTTGTCATAGGAAGTTTTTTCTATAATAGTCTGCATTGTTTCTAATGTTGAATCCAATTTGCTTGTGCTCAGGTACAATATTGTGCAAAAGCAAAACTGCTGGAAACTGGATTCTAAAGACAGCTAAATGCTTGCAGCAGAATAACTAAGATTATATCTACAGTTATCATTGTAGACTTTACGTCTTCATAATGGAGGAATCTTTGCTGATAAAATAAGAATGCAGTTCTGCATTACATGATGAAAGGCTTGTGGAGATGCTGTTTCCTTGTGTCTGGCATAGTTGTATGAAAACTATCCAAAATTTTTAGTGCAGTATAACGTGATATTTCCTATGGCATCCTGACTGTCCTGTTGTCATCCACTGAGGATAGCAGTGGTGTGGGGGTAGGAAATGCATTGATTAGAGAGGAGGGAACAAGATGATGCTGATGAAATTCCTCCAGATCGATAGGTCCTGGGTTAAATATTGCCGTGAGATTTGTCATTTCAGTGTCTCTGTGGATTCAGCTTGCATTGCATAGATTTTTTTTTTTTTCCCTCCAGACATGTTCTCAACCCTTTGCTGATCAGGAGAGTCCATAACATATTTTATTTTTTCCCTTTCTATTTTGCCTCTCTCTTTTTAGCAAAGATTTACCTTCTAGTGCATTTACACAAGAGTAGCCAACATCTTGCTATGTCCTGTGCTGTAGCAGCTTGCCATAGTCCATCAGCAGATTCAGTTCAGAGGATTAAGAGGCACAGGATTTTCAACAGTTGTTTTCATGAAAAATTGGCAGGTCCCCTTGTTGTTGGTTTGGGGTTTTTTTCTTATCCCCAAGTACAGGGCTGTTACTTTCCCTGAAATTGTTACTGTTTTTCCACAATGAAGTTAATTCCAGGAGATTTCCCATGGCTTGTTTTATGTGGACTGTCTGAGGGACAACAGAAGGAGATCAAGTTAGGTTTTCTTGTTCCTTATTATAGATATACTTCCAGCCAACCAGCCTTGAATCTTTCATGTGAGCAAGACACATTTAACAGTTGTATGAAAGAATGAGGGGTCCTCACCAAAAGCAGTATAGAAAGAGCAATTTTCACTGCTCAGCAAGACTTGGCATGTGGATTAAGCAAACTGGCTCTTTCTAATTCTGAATTTGTCTAGAGATGGATTTTCACCCTGCAGCAAAATGTGGAAAAAAAAATAATATTACACAAAATAAACTTTCTTTTCTTAATATGGCTACTTCTTCCTAGATCATTTTCTGCTGTCTGTGGGTAGGTTAGCATCATTTCTATCACAGATTTCCATTACAGGTTATAGGGCTTCTTTATTACAAACATGCAATTTCACCAATAATTTTACTTCTGGACTAATAAAAACCAGTTTCAGCTGGAGCTTACAATGACATCCAACTGCCTGGTCTTATGACTCTGCAGGCTGCTTCTAAGCTATGTTTTTTATGCAACTTAAAAAAGGATGCCACAAATTTGGAAAAGGCTTAGTAAAAAAGGGGGTGAGAGTGATGCTTGGGGAATGCACTTTAGAGTGAGAGATTAAGAAGCTTGGTCTACTTAGTTTAGCCATGGGAAGGGAAGGAGTCTCTTTGGTTATGGTCTAGAAGAACCAACACTGAAAAGAGACTTCTGATACTACATAGTGTTTTGATCTCCATATTTTTTATTCTGTTAGATCTAAGAATTTGATGCTGGTTTAATATGGAAAAAAAATACATTATGGATAATTAATCTCTGTAGCTACTTAGGGAAGCAGTGGATTCTTCCTCACTTGTAAATCTTTAATTCAATAAAAACTATCTCTTTTATACATGTTTTTCTTTAACATGTTACAAGGCAAAGGAAAGTTGATACAGGTGATGCCAAGAATCTGTGTAAAACTGTTATGGCTCAAGCAGAGGTTTTAGGCTTAAGAGAAATTGGTTAGTGTTCTCTGGCCTGAGTTGTGTAAAAGATCATGAGAACAGAATTCTGCCTTCTTTCCTTACAAAAATAAATCTTAGAACATGATCTGTTAGTAAAACGAGCTGTTACAGATCAAGGGTACTACTTAGCAAAGCAGTATGTAGTAAACACGTACTGGAGAGAAATGACCCAATCAAGGGTTTTCCTGCCTCGTTTCCTTTGGTCGTAGCAAACCTTGTCAATTCAAATGACTGGTATTATTGAACCAGTAATGGCCAGTTGTGCTTTATTGTCTCTGTTAGCATACGACAGCTGTGCAGGAGTACAGCTCACAGGCTGGTGCTGGTTACCCTGTCAGGGAAAGGCCAGTTAGGCCGATGATTCTGCAGGGATTGATTAAGCAATGCATCTTGACAAGGCTCGCAAAATAATCAGGCCTCTGGGAAGTTTTAAGATTAGCACCACAAGCCTTGGATTCCCCTGGGTGTATTTATCACATGGGATCTTCACCATAGAGTGGTTATTAATACGCAGCTGTTTGTGTTAGAAATATTTTGTTGCTACTGGTCCAGTCCCTTGGAACATTCTTCTGATCTGTTTTTTTTATCAAAGAAGACAGTAAAGCCACACTGCTGACTTTAAGTCTCTGCTTCTTGACCTTAATATTGCTTCTCGTTGCACCCAGGTACAAATAGAGGTCCCCATGCTACCTATCTCATCGAATTTACACAGGAAGTCAAAAATACTGTCTCCAGCAGCAGGGCTGTCAGGGATCAGCAGCCTAGCTCTGACAACCCATCTCTCCTTATAAAGCAGTCAGCAGGTGAGAAGCTCTCCTATAAAAGACATAAATAAACTGATATACCCTGTCAGTGACAACTTGTTCTCCATGCTCAGCCAGAGACAAGGGTTTTCCATGACTTTATTGTGCACATCTTTTTTACAAACTCAGTCCATTTTTGGTATGGCAGAGAAGAAAAGGGAACTGTCTTCTTTACCAATGGCAGGAGGCAGAGGATTTCCAGCAGAACCCCATGGCCATGGGCTGCACATGCCAGAGTGGGACAAAAAGGACTCCCTGCAGCAAGGTTGCCTCTTGTGCTTTATTTACCCTTCACTTTCTACTACTTCACCTGATCTGCCCTAAGATCTTGTCTGAGGGAAGGTGAAGATCAAATTAGTCACTGTTAAGTTCACATGCTGCAAAAATCCTGTTTTGCTGCTTATTTTTACACCTTCTTAGAGCAGAAGAAAATAGCAAAAGTGAAACCATCAGTCTGCATGTAGGCTGATAACACATTGCATGAGGAAAATTCTTGGCAGAGCTTGATTAGCTTAAGCATGGGGTCATGTCTCTTGTCTCTCTGTGGCTCTTGGATGTAGCAAAGCTACACAGGCAGCCTGAAGCCTGGGCAAACCATTTTCCTATCTGTCTGCAAAAAACCTCCGTGGGCATACCCTGAGTAACTCAAACTCTTTCAATTAAAAAAAATAATTGGGATTAGCAATTAGCTCTTTGTTTCAGTGAGCTTTGGCTGGGGTTGAAGGCGAGTCCATATGCAGTACCTGGAGATACCTGAAATAGATATAAATGAACTTCTGCTCAGCACTAATGAGGCTCTGGAAAGCCTGCTCTGGCATGGCTGCATTGCTCTGTTTCCCAAGTGCCCTTCTTCATCCTGTCTTGTGTGGGTGCTTCTTGGAGCACAGTGCAGGAAGTAGAAGCCCTGTGTAAGCAGTCCCTATTCAAGCAGATAATGCTGTTGTCATCACTAAAACAATTTGTGTGGTGTAAAGCTTGAAGTTTGATCAGTCTTTTCTCCCAATTTATGATTTTTGTATAGCTGTTCTAGAAGATTTTCCGGATCATGCATTAGGAGGAAAGAAAAGGACAACAGAGAGAAATTGAAATTTTCTAAAAGCTGGAATGACTGTCCTAGTTTAATAACTGATTACTTGTGCATGTCAATCTGTGTAGAATCTCCCTGGTTGAACCAGACAATTCTTGTACACTCAATCTACAGACTTCTGGCTTACGTAGATACAGGTTTTTGCACACAAAAGGCAAAAATCTTGGGAGTTAAACTTGAGAGTCTGGCTCACTTCATATACAGGATTTGGGGGAATGGGGATGATTGCATTTTGTTTGTTTGTTTTTTTGAAAGGTCTATGGTAAAGAAACTGAGAGGAGATCTAAGAAAACAGATTGCAGAATACAGATACTAGTGAGGCCAGCTTTGTAGCTTAATCGGATTCAAATAATAGAATTTAGCAGTATTTTGCCCACTATTGAATTGACTGGATTTAAGATAGTTTTACTGGAAGGGAGGGAATGTTAAAAGTGGATGATGTAATTTTAAGTTTTATTAAAATGTTAGTTCAGTAGCACCCCTTAAATGAGAATGGCCTTTGCAAAGCCAGGTTAAAGTATTATCTATTGAATAATGATGCAGTGAGAAACTATTGCCTTCTTGCTCTTAGCATCCATCAGGTTAAATAACTTCTGCATCAATCATTCCGCATAGTGCAAAATGTCATTTTAATAGAGCAGTGACATGGGATCAATAGTACCTTCTTTGAAAATTAATTCTGTTTGTCTTGTACTGTTTGCTGGATCTTCAGGAGATCACAGAAAAAGCAGAAAGTATTCAGGGTAATACAAAAAGTGAATAAAACAGTGTTTCAGTAGTAGTATTGAAATACTCAGCAACTGGTTGTTGCACAGATGGTAAAAAGGTCTTTAGACATCCACTGCATTGGCACTACTGCTGCCAAGCAAGTGGCTTCTTATGGTCTTCTGTCCTTTCCTAATAGTGTTCCACAACTCAGCGTCTCATGTAGCTGAAGGTGAAACTGCCCATAAGGTTAATTTCTGGGTTGGATGACTTAATGAAAAAAATGTGAGGAAGGATGACTTAAACTGTGCAGTGAATGCAGAAATATGGTAATTAAAAAAACATACACTTTCCCTAATTTGCTCCAAATTTATAGTTCTGCAAGGTATAGGGAACTGGAAGCATGGTGAAAAGGAGATTCAGGAAGCAGAGGAATAGCACAGGCATGAAGAACCTGCAGGAGGAAGGGCTGAATTACTGCTATTAAAACATCATATACCCTATTTTACATTAATTTTTCACGGATTTTCACAGTGTATAAAATTGGTTTCACTGTTACTCATCCAATGATATAGCCTTAAATACTTAAATATAGTCTTACATTCTTACATTTCAATAATATTTTATCTTTTTTTCTTTTTCTTACTGGTAATAAGTGTTGATCAAGTTCAGATAGGACAGTGTGTGTTTTTTGACCCATGATAATTTCTGTGAATGCTGCTTCATGTCCTCTTTATCATTAGAGACCATAACTTTCCCCATCAGCAGAGTAAATTGGTCCACTTATTTGAAAAAAAAAAAGAGAAAAAAAAAGAGACATTGATGGTTTATATCTTTAAAAAATGCTCAGGAAGTCTACAGTGGTGTTAATCCATCTATGTTAGTTCTGGAAAATTAGTAAATATTCCTGGCTGTAATAACAGACATAAGTTCAGGTGCAGAATACCAGGAAGCCCCATCAGGAACAGATATATACGTTCGAGCATCTGAAAAATGGTGCTAATTACTGAAAAATCAAGGGATAACTTGTACTCAAATTTGGTCAGTCTGAATCACCTTTACCAATCTGAGGCTGTAGGTTGTGAGTGTGCACACATACTGTATACAGTTGTATGTGCATATATGTATGTAGTCACAGCTGGGCAAGGGGTGGAAAACGTGGACATTCCTCTGAAAGAAATATGTGAGTGAAAGCACTTTGGGATATTGTTTTATTTAAAAATATGCATCCTGGTGTTGCATTTATCTAGGCATTGCATTCAAGCCAGAAAGGAGCTCCAATGGAGCACCCTACTGGAGCTTTTTTTGAACTTCGTATTTGTTTTGAGAATCATAATGGGAGGTTTGTTTTAGCTGTTGGGATCACTTCTGTGTGGAATTTCTCACAGCTTTCTGGACTGGAGGTAGAATTAATGTCTGAAAACTACCTGAATGAGCAGAGTGAAGATATGCACTCAGCTTTCAGATTCAGCCTTTCTCTCCTCAGAAACTCAGTTCTAAATTGAGAAGAGGATGCCTGAAAAGGCTTCTTATGTTCTTTCTGTGCTCATCATTGCTCTCAACATGTCAGCGTGATGAAAGCCACTATAGAAATGTACGATCATTATGATCATTCTTGTTTTTCTCAGTATAGAGTGAAAAAGAGGTCATGGTGAATGATACTAACAAAAATGACTAGGGAAAGGCGAATAAAACATAGCTGTTTGACTTCTACTGAACATTTTGATGGATTAGATTGGAAGCAGGATATTTCCTTGCTCTGGCTGAAATCAGCGCTGGCTGAAACACCCCAAATAGTAAGAGCGAAATGGCAATGCTGTGTCACGTGAGTGGACCATGCAGCACTGTTTTCCCTCATCTTCTCTAGCAACATGATAATAAAACACATTTAAAACAAAAATCAAGAGTAAAGCAATCACTGATTTCCCCCCACCCTGCCCCACTTTCAAAGTTCTTACATGGCAGTGAATTCCCCCAAGTCACATCTGCTTCCTGCTGCTGCCTGTGCAGAGTCTGGTGAGAGGAGCTGCCAGAAGGGGCTCTCGTTTGGGCTCTGTCCCCATCTCAGCCCCTGGCTTGAGCCCTGACCTTGGACTAGTTGATCCTTGTCCATGCTGTTTGTGAAAAACCTGTAGTAGAATAGTTCTGAATTACCTTGCAAGGCTGTTGGGGGGTCTTAATGAATATTTGCAGAGCACTTTGAGACCCTTGAATGAAAGAAGCTATAAAAATGCAAGACGTTATTATTTATTTATGAAGGTCCTTTGGGTTTTGGCCAACAGCATGAATTGTTGACATTTAATTATTGAAACAGTATGCCTATCAGACTCCTTATGGTAGGAAGAGATAAATAATGCAGAAGACTTCAGAAAACCTGGTCAATACCCTCTTGAGATCTGAAGCAAATATACCAGACACATAGCTCTAGCCTAAAAAGAACTGAATAATTAAACCAAGGAATGAGATCAGTTGTTTGGAATGCTTTTTATAATTTGTGCACAATGTTCTACAAATTATTTATTATTAGTCCATTACTTCCAAGGAGCGTTTTCTAAATAAGTACCACACAGCTTTGCCTAGAAGAGTCTCTTCATTGGGTGAATGTATCAAGGACCAGTGAAAACGTATGAGCATTTTGAGTTATTTGAACAATTACAATGTTTCTTCCTGATATCTTGAAGTGTTAAGGGTTTTTTAAAACATGTAATCATAGAACCAATTAATATGTTTAAATATGGAATCAATCATTTTCATATGAAAAGAAAAAAGGATTTAGATGCTTAGAATGCTTTTGAAGAAGTTGCTTGAAAAGAAGGAAGAGTCTGTGCAGTCACATTAATTATACAGAATACTTTAGATGATGTTTTTCATCCAAGCGTTGCAAAGTTTTTACAACTGTTGAGGCTTGATGTCACTGCAAGGCAAAGTACATAATTTAAAGTTCTGATGGATAAAGTGAGGCACTGATGTCTTATATTATTGCTCAAATAACTTAAAATGCCCAAACATTTTCACTGATCCTATATACATTCACAAAATAAAGAGACCCTTACAGGATTTCAGGTGCACAGCAAGGAAACAACAAGGAAATTCTGTTCTTCCTCTCCAGGGAATACTTCCTTCTCTCCAAACTGTAGAATAGCAGTGGTATTAGCATTTACAGAGGATGACTAGAAGGGAGAGACACTTCAGGAAAATAGCAAACCAACACCTTTTGCTCCACCTTCCCACTTCCTTGCTCATTTTAACACTTGGATTTTGGTGGCACAAAAATTTATAAATAGGTGCAGTTGGCTGACTCCAGGAAGTTCTGGTTTATCTGATGCCGTGCTGCAGGCTGAGTAAATTTGAGATTAGAACTCCTCCATTCCATGGCAATGCAGTGATGCGTGGACACAATGTTAAATGAAACCTCTGGCTGAGCAATGGGATTTTTGCCATGATTTGAATGGAGGGGCTTTTTTCCCAACTTTCTTGCAAGACATTAATACAGGAATTTATCTATTGCAATAGATCATAGTGATTTTGACTAACTTAAAGCTGTTCATTACATTATTCTCTTCTGTCATTTCGAGTAGAAAGAGTATTTCTCTTTGTTTCCAGCTGTGTCGGTTATATCACAGCTGGCTGTACTGAAGGAATAATGCTTTCTGCAGAATCATGCAAAGTGTAATTTGCTGTCCATCGATTAACCAGCATCGTCTCCACAGCATCTCACCTCTCTCTGGCTGCCTCTTGTTAAAGTACTGACTGTGTCTAACCCTGCCTCAGTTATCAGATGACAAGCTCACAGCCTTAGGTAGTGTGACTCAGAAATAGTTGGGGAAAGGGAGAACAGCCAATTTCTGTGACAGCTGTAGAAGAGGATTAGTAAATTCCACAGATGTGAATGATTCCTTCCAGCAATGCAGCTACTGAGCTAGAGAATGCTGAAGGAAACTAATAATTCAGGCTGAAAATCCTCTGGCTGTGGCAAGTAGTGCTGCTGGATGCTGCTCCTTATCTGAGTGAGGGCTGAAAGGATAAAAAAATCATACTCACCTTCACTTTTCTCTTTATTTCTTGATCCTTAGATACTGTGGTTCGTAACCATTGTACATTTACATTTGATATTTCCAATATATTCGTAAAGTTTTGGAAACAGTACTGAAGGTTAATATTTCGTCTGACCCCCTCCCCCCAAAAAATGCAAATGATAGTCCTCAGACTGTTATTCTGATTTACTCCAGCGTAAGTTGAAGGGGTTTCCTTCACTTTATATTACATCATACAAAAAGCCACAAATGAATAAACAGACTTTTAAATGCTTAATGATGTGTTTACCTCAATTCTTGCAGTTAAACTTCCAAGACATTTGCTGTGATACTTCACATGCTGCAGGTATATGACATCCTGGAAGAGTCTAGGTTACAGCACCATTAAATGTGTGGCTTCCATTTGACTCTGTCACCAATAAGCACGGTGCTTAGTAAGGACTCGAGAATTTCAATTGTCCATGCCATAAACCAGAATAGCAGAATACTGAAAGCAGAAACCATACCCCAAAATAAAGCCTGCGCTTAAAAGTCCAGTGTGTTCTGGGATCCCTGACAGGATGCAAAAATGTTCCCATGATCACCTTTCTCTAACGATTCTGCTTAATTGTCTTAAAGATTAAAGGCAATCTGAGGGGATGGGGGAATTGGGGGAAGGAGCCTGCTTAAAACATGAATGAGAAGGTGTGGAATCAATCTGTGGCACTGACTTAGTGATGCTAAATAAATCAGATTCTCTTCCTTGCTGAATTCATTGAGAGGGAGGAATGAGAATGTCTGTACTTTTGTTAGTAGAAGGTGTTCTGGGACAGGGAGCCTGTGGCTGTACAGTGCTCAGTACCATGGCTCCCCTAGCTTCAATAATGTTGTGAATTGAACACAAACTTGGGGAGTGCTGTGGTATGGGGCTTGGCAGGGGAGGCACAAAGAGATTGTGGATATTAAAACTACTCCAGCTTTTGAGAACCAAAGTCTTGTATTAATTTCTTCCTGTCATTAACTTTCCCTGTCTTACCAATATCTTCTGTAGGATGTGAAGTCATATCTGATATTGATTGCTGTGTAGTCTGAAGCACAGATCAGTGTCAGCTTGCATTAAGCTGTAGTTAGACCTCTCCCCTCCTCCCAGCCCTCCCCCTTCCCCTCGGTGCTTTAATCCGTAAGTAGGTCATTGCAGAACTGGAAGCTGTATTTTTTCCTTCTCCCCCATGTGGTTGCTGGAGTACGTTTAATTGCAAAGCAGAGCATCAAAGCTGGAGTAGCCAAGCTCACCTCCAAAAGATAATTAGTGAATCTCTGTTAGTGCAGTGCACTGGAGGGTGAGCTGCAATTGGAGAGGGATAAACAGGCTGGTGTTCAGAGTCCTCACGTTCTTAAAAACAATCCCTGTTTGAGACTTCAATAGATGTGTGTTTTACTGGGCCAGAGAAATGCTTGAATTCCCAGGTCAAATTCGCTGATGATTATATAGGGAAGTAACTGGAACATGGATGTCTTCAGTGCTGTATTTTGGAGGCCTGGCTAAAACATAAAACAGAAGTAACAAACTGAGACTGAGGAGAAGGAGAGAAATGAGGTTTTACTCAAAACTGTGTCAGGTGAAGTGCAGGGGGCCAGCTTCCAGCAGACATGTGGTGAAGCTGTAATACAGCCAGTGATGCTTGGTATGCTTTTGGCACCAGCCCCGTCACTGAGAATATATGAGGATGGCTATTTCAAAATGCTTCATTTCTGGATGTGTTTAACCTAAAGACTATTTAAGCTTTTGGAAGATTGAGATGGAGAATTGATTGGAGTAGAGTTTGGCCCTAAAAGCTCAGACAAATAGCTAGATTTAAGCATAGGATAAGAAATTAGGCTATCTAGAGTCTCTTCACAAATCTGCTAGGAACTTTATAAATGAGCTCCCTCTATGAACTTGTGCAGTAATGTAGTTTCCAAAATAAGGATTCTGGTATTCTTTTAAAGACTTCAGTAAATCATTCCACTTTAGTCATTATGAGATAAACTAATAAGCATTGTCACAAAAAGCTTTATTAACAACCCAAATATAGAATCTCATATTGCCATTTTAAGCGTCATACCAACATATTTTTTGGGTTTTAGTGGAGTTTGGGTTTGATTTGATTTTTTTAATGTGGGATAAACTTCCTTATCTTGGTCGTATAGGTTGTCTTAATAATTGGACAGCTAAATGATAGAAGTTTTATGCAGAATTCTCCTGCAGCCATAAATACACATGTTGTCATTTGTCACTGGAAAGGGCTGTATCTGCAATTGGAGCAATTACATTAAGGGTCTTTGTATGGATCTTTATCAAGCCTTGGAACAAATATGCTTGCTGGCTCTTGACTGCTACACTTTACCCATTTTCTGAAGGAGGGTAATAATCTCATGTGGTTGGGGTTTTTTTAATTGTCATGGTCTGCCTTGTCAAAAACAAGGCTGGTTTATTCAATTGCGGTTGAATACAGACAAGAAATGCAGGAAATATGTTAGCCCACAGTAAAAGACACCCCTGCTCCATTGAAAAATGTTTTAAAATGTGTAAACTATTCTCTCATTTTGCCATCAGGTCAGCTTTGCTTTATTCAGAGATAAGGCTTCTCGGTTCCTGAGTTTTCTGAATCTGTTTTCTGTAGGTTTTTAATCTGCCCTAAATCCTTGTGGATTTTTTTTTTTTCCTTGCCTTTTGAGAGCCGGTGCCTGGATCTGCTATTAGCTCTGCTGGCTACATGGTCTTTTTTGTGCCTTAATTTGTGGAACAGGGTAATGCTACTTTCTTCCTTTTTAAAACCATTGAAGAGTTACAGCTGAAGAGCGAGCTTGCTATCATTAGTTTTCCTTGCTGTGTGGGGAGCTCCTTTTCTGTGGCAGAAATAATAACATTCATTCTTCATTAATTTAAATTACAAATGGAACATGGGTAGCTTCTGTGCAGAGACAGTGACAGCACTGCAGCTCTGGAGTGCAGCATGCAGAGTCAGGCCCTGGGCTGGTACAGCTCAGCATATTCCACGGGAGGGAATGAAGCTGTGATTTATAGCAGATAAGCATTTACAATATCTCTAAAAGCCCTCTCCACAGTCTGTCACCTGCTATTGCGGGCTCAGCAGCAGGATGAGATAATAGGAAAGATAAGGAATGACGGAAAGGCTTGTTTTCTCCTAACGGAGGAAAAAGCTTGGTCAGAAGAGCAAGGCGTAGGTTAGTCCATCTGTGCTCCAAGGAGCACTTGCTCCAAACCCTGTCCAGTACCTCTCATTTTGGCTGTCGTATGGTTTGCCTAAACTTCAGGGCCAGATTTCCAAGCCAGCATTTTAGGTGCTGGTTAATGAGAAGGCAGTGTGTGACAAAGTGCACTAAAATGAGCACCCTGAGTCTGTGCAGCGTGGCTGTCCCTCCTTAGGGACTAGGATAGCTCCAAAGTGTCCTAGGATAGCTCCTACGTTTTCCACCCATGGCATTCAAAGACAACCATGCTGGGGTACAGCACTGCCATGTCCCTTTCCCTGGCTCCTTCAGGACATGTTGGCAGCTGCAGGAAGGGCAGAGGAAGCTGCCCACGTTGGCTCTGAGCTAGCTAGAAAATCCTGCAATTTTCCTTGCTCTTTGCCTGGTTGGAGCAATGCAAAAAGAGCAGATGGCTTTGAGTAATTTGGTCAATGCTATTTTTATTATCCACTCCGCTGTAGAGCTTTCACATAAAATCCGTGGTTTGGCCCTTGCTATAGATAGACTTTGAAAGGAATTATATGCACATAGTTGCAAAAACAAAATATTGAAGAAACAAGCGATTTGTATTCTTGGCGTCTTAGAGTTGAGATGTGCCACCCACCATACTTTTATCTGAAATTTTCAAATTACTTTCTCATGTTAATTTTTACATTTACTAAAAATATTTTTATGAGGAAGGAAGTTTAACTATCAATAGCTTTTTGGTTTTCAATAATCACCTTTAGTTCAATAGACTGAGAAAACTACAACTTTTATTTCTTTAAAGACAGGGGGTGTCTTTAAAAATAGCAAATTATGTTCTTTACCCTTAAAAGAATTTTTTTTTCCCCAAGATGTGAAAACCTACTCTCTCCTTGGCTTAAAAGACAGAAAATGTTGAATGACATTATTCAGCAACTGTTTTTGAAGCTGTGTTTCTTTATTTTCTATTTCTGTTGAGTGCCATGGAAAGCTAATTATTGTTTGGTTTTACTGGCTGAAATGTGTACGATGTCTCTAACAAGAAAGTGGTGTTCCCTTTTCAGTGGGCATCAAACAGACACTTCATCAATCTAATCTAACACCTCATCTAATTTCCTTCCAGATATTTTATTTCTGTAAGTCAAACTGCAAAAATACCACAATTTTTCCATGTTCATGTTCTTTTGTACATCTCCTACTCAGGTGACAGATCTCTCTTTCATAAAATTAGAGATCATATAAAAAGCTGCAGATTTCAGATCTTTCTCTTCAGGGAACTGCCTCTTGGGCTGTAAAGAAAAAACCTGAAAATTATCCATTTCCTGTAAAGAGAAATTACACCACTTTATAGAAATTCCATTATGAAATAGGGTGCTGAGTTAGTGTACAAAAGCACATTAGGTGTTTCCTTGAGTTTGCTTAGAGAGCAAAAATAATTGTCATTATTATGTGGCTATTGATATTTTACTGCTGTTGTGTCATTATCTTTTTTCTGAGGTCCTACAACTAAGGCTGAGCTAAGCATTTTCAAAAAAATTAAGATTTTCCTCTTTAGTCCCGCAAATAAACCTTACTCCATATTAAATCTGAACTTTCTTGAGCCAGTGAATTTTTTGGCTATATTGTTTTCCATGCCTGATATCCATTCAGTACAGGAAGTAGAAGTACCAGAAATGCAACAAGAGAATTGGATGAAGGTCTGTAATAGCAGAAAAAGTGTCTTAGATCACCAGCTGAAGATTCATTATTTACCATATTAAGCTCAAAATAGCATAAATTTGAACTTGACTTTTGATCCTCAGCCTACTTACATGTACAGAAATCTGTTTGAATAGACAGAACCTTTAAGTGCTTGTCATACGTATATAAGGCACATTTAAAATAGACTGATGCATTTCCTTGGCTCTAGGGGATTTTTTTGTGATCTTGACATTAATTTTTTTTTTTCTTAATACTAAGATTTGCATTCCTGAATCATCTTGAGCTGTGCATCTCAGACCTTGTTTTATGGATATTAAAAATGTTAACAAATTCACTTCGTTCTTCCCCTCCCTAGAGTCTAAGGAACACAAGCCCTTCTGAAGTCAGCAGGAGAGCTACCAGCATATCACTGACAACTTTAAGTATCACCCCTGACCCTTAGAGGTGCTCTGAGGTCCACACTGAGACACACAGGGCTACGTGTACCAAAACTCAATAGAAAATTCTGTCTGATTTTTGTACATGGTCAGACTTCACCTGCAAAATAAATGTAATCTATTGAGGCTGTGTATATAAGGCTGACACAGGGACCTAGGTTTGAAGTAGAGACTTTTATGATCATCTAGAGAAAGTTTATTCTAAAGTTTTCTTCTTTTGGGGCATAAACCACTTCAATGATGCTGCAAACTTCCTTTTGCTGTCTGTTGACTCTGCATCTTGATAGGAACATGGAATGATTGAGAAATGTTCCTCACCTGCATGAAATGTAGAGCATTTAAAATGGAAACCCACATTCTCCTTCCTCCTGCTGGAGGGCTGGAACGATATTGAGGGAACAGGCAATCTGTTGTTAAATTTTGGGAGAGGTAACAGTTTCTCTGCATTAATTTTTCTGTTTTGAAACTTTATTTTGTAACTTAATTGACTCCCTGAGAGAAAGGATCTGGGTTTTGATGTCTCAGTTAATGCTGAGATCTCTAACTGACCCATGGGGGCACTGCTGACCTTTGATTCACTTTGGTGCTGAGTGCTGAACTTTCTTATCAAGCAACTTTGGTTGTGTCCTTTTTTAAACCTGTAAAAAGAGAAAATACTGGACAAAAATTTGCTGCAACCTGGTTGTATCTTGTTCTCCATGACAGTTACAGAAATTTGGTCTCTACAAGAAAAGGTGAAATTGGTAGGGAGATGCTCTTTTTCATCCTCTGAGGAGTATGACAAGAATTCAGCGGTCCCTGGAAGCAGTGATTTATGCTAACCTCAATACAGTCACTTAATTTAGATCTTCCTGTTTACTCCCTGCACTGAGTATAAAATGCTGTAGGCTCTGCATAAAACACACTTGTTCAAGTTGCTTCATGTTCTGTATCATTGTTGGGTTCCACTCATGATCATAAAGGGTTTGACTGGGTTAGATCTCTATTCTGGGGATTTATATTCTCTTCTGAATACATGAATACAGACTCCATTGCAGAGTATTTTCCTCTATAAATGTCTAATAAAAAGTAGAGTGTTCTAAAACCTTCACTGGCAAAGCCCCTTATTTAGCTAACCAAAAGGTAGGAGATCTGGAGACACACTGCTTCTTCTTTCTTTCTTTTTTTTTTTTTTTTGAAATTATAACATGAGGATGTGTAAGGATCAGGAACAAAAATGTTCAGAAAGGCTGAGGGAAGTCACTAATGGATGACAAAACCTGACCTAGATTGTCAGTTTATCCGTTTTAGTTTCAAAACTTGTATTTTTAGCTGCTAAGACCTTCTTCAGTCAGATTTTTTGGGACTTGGGGATTTGCATTTATTTTGAACTAGTCATTTGAATACTCTTTGTGGTTTTATTGGCATAGACACACACACACACACACACATAAGATATTCTTGACAGATTTGCTGGGTTATATCACATACACTGTTTCATGCTTTTCTTTTCCTTCCATGGTACATGTTGTTTTGTGCTGTCTCACATAGGATAAATTGGAGATGACAGTAAACAACGTGCCTGACTTAGTATCTTGTATGTGATCTGAGGGCAATGTCGATTCCATCTTTCACGGATTTCCCTCAAGATCTGTACCTCAGCCTCAGATGTGGCAGGGGTAAAAAATGCTTCCTGTCAGAACTGAATCCCTTTGCACAATAAAACTCCACAGATACACTTGCAGCAAACTACTTTGGAAATGAGTCAGTTTCCAGGGAAAATGGAATAAATTTGAGTAGTTTAATACAAAAATGCAAAACTTGTTTCCAGCTGCAGAAATGTTGTAAAACCCTCACTGTTACAGGTTTTTTTAAGAGGTGCTCACCTTACTGTGAATTGAGTCCAGTTTCAATACAGTCCTATGTATGCAGTAGTATGAATGAATATTAACTGAGACTGATGCATAATTATTATGTGAAGTTGACAGATAATTTCCATAGAGGAGCAGGACTGTGTGCAATTAACTTGCTGAAGGAATTACATGGACAGTTATCATATATTTTGGGTAATGAAGAAATGCCAACTCACTAAATGGATGTCTACTGAGTAAACAGTTACGTTGATTTCAGACCTCATTTATGTAATGAATGATGTGCAAACTGCATTTGGACTGTAATAGATACAGCTCAGGTCACCAGCTAATTTAAAATACATATAAATAATACAACCCCCTTGCAGATATAATTAGTGGAAAGTACCAAATTGGAAGCCTCTGGTCTTGAAAATGGGAGCCTTAACTTCAAAAACTGATAGACTCATATGGTGAATTGTTGCACAGCTTCACCCAACCTTCTGCAGGTCAAAGGAGTTAGTTACTCTTCCCACCACGTGAGATTTTCCATCTCCTTTCTCCTTCTCCTTAACCCCAGACTGTCATTTTCTTTCCTCCTCTGAAATACAGGGTAATTTTTTACCCTCCCCAAAGTTATTAACTCTTCTGGATAGGGGCCATTTCAATTTTAACTCCATCAGGTATTTCACAAGAACACTGCTTTTTCCAAATTTTGCCCTACCAGAAATGGTGATAAATCCTCTCAGGAGCCCTTTCAGCCTCTAGAGGCAGCTGTCTCCCAGACAGTCCGTGATCAGCTGGTCCCAGTGCACAGCAGTTTCTCTCAGGTTGTCTCTCACTGATTGCACATGTTTTGTCATCAATTTTTTTCTTAGCTTTTAATGGATTGGTCATCCTTGCCAAGTCAAAGGGTAAGGACTACAATGTGTTGCTGCAGCATGCAAGCAGATGCATTTGAGTTTTCTCATGTTTTGCCCACTGTTTCAGATGAAATTCCTGGAATGTAAGAGCATTTTCATAATGACAAAGAAACTGAACACATCCATGCAAACCATTTGTAGTACAGCAGACCAGACTGAGAAGAAAATCTTTTAAATGGCAAAATTCTTAATTCAGACTTTAATTACTGCAGGAAAGGCTTAAGTGCATCACTTAAACAGGATTAAGCTTCAGTGTGTTTTTTGAATTGTATAAGGCAGAGAATAGATATTTTTCCATTTAAATCAAAATTTGCAGACTTGAATTCTTAGCAGTCATAGCCACTTACAGAATGAAACTTGTAGTGGTTATGGATGTCTTGGAGTTCAGAGGTATATTCTAGCTACAGAATCTGCTCTTGGATTTGAATATTGAGAAGCTTGGAGTTATTTGACTTCAGGATAAAGAGGAGATAAAGACAAGAAATGAGTATGGGTTTGTGTGGGAAGAATGGGACCTGAGACTTCAGGGGTTTAACTGAACCTTAGCTGCTCTTTCTGTCCTTCTTCCCATTTGGATGACAGGAGGAAGCATCTTCCTCTCTACTTCCTCTTCCTTTCTTTGCTTTGGGAGAGCAGTGCAATTAGTAGGGGTTTCTCCTTTCCTCTCACCCTGTCTCAGTGCTCTCACCTCTGTGAATGCTGCTGCTAATTTTTTGTGCCTTGTCCAGGCACACCACGTCAATCATCCTGTATGCAGGAAAGAAAGAAATCACTAGGAAATGGGTGGTTTGATCCACCTTTCTTGATTCCACTGAGACTGGGCTGAAGAAATCTAGTTATTGTGGTTTCAGCTCTATTATTTACCCTCTGAGGGGTCTTTAACCATTTATTTAACTTGTGACGGTTTACAGACAGGCATTATTTTGCCTTCCCCTCCTCTAAGCTAGCAGGAAGCTACACGGGCTAGTGCTAACCTCATGCTAATATACTTGACCTCTCATCAACTTGTATGAGCACAGAATCCTGTTTATCTCAATTAAAGACATCTGTCTGGCTCACAGTTCCTGTGAAGTACCATGCAAACAAATCTTTCACATGACTTCATGATTGCTCTGTCTGTAGAACCTCTTTAATGGGTAATTGCCACAGGAGCAGAGCGAACACTTTGAAATTACAAAGGGCTTTACTGGAACTCCGTGTTAGTAGTTAATTAAACTAAGTAAAAATGTCATTCAGTTAGGGGCATAGGTAAGTTTAAGAGATTAAATATTGCTTTTTCCTCCTGGTTTATAATTAAAATCAAGTCCCACAGAGGGTCTATACCTTTTGGATCCATATCCATCCCCCAGCAAAGTTCCTTTTCTTCCTTGCACCCTGCTGTAGACCATTGGCATAGTATGATATGTTTAACCTAGGAGCTGTTACATTTTGCTTTAGAATTTTTTTTTGTATTAGAAGAACACCCTAATTTTTGGTCAGGAGAACTGTACTGTTGTTGCTTTGCAAGGCAGTCACGCAGTGGGAGGGCTGTGGTAAGCAGGGAACATTTCTCTCAGCCTGAATCCTGCTAACTAGAGTCAGCCTTGAGGCAGACTGACCCCCGAAGACACAGGTACTGCTATTTTGGCTCAGTTGTCACAGAGGAATTTGCCTGAATGCTGCTCTGTCACTCTTGTTCAAGCAGCGGTGTAGGTGATGTAAAATTAATAAGCCACATGAGTCATATACACATGATATTGTATTTATAGCAATCTTGTGAGGCCTCATTAAGACGTCTTAGAAAAGTACTTTGAAATTCTTCAGTGAAAGATATCACGACACAGAAATAAAGAACATTTTCCAATCTTGACATCAGCTTTAGTAAGTTTTTCAATTTAAATTTTCTGGATCTGAACTTCAGTTTAGGACCCTCTCCTTCAGGGTGGCAAGAAGGTTACGCGACTGACGTTTCCAAACTTCCTGGAAGACTGAATGATGGTCCAAGAAGTCTTTGGCTTGAGCACTATCCACGTTACATTTGTACCATAAACCATGCATATTTTCTCATCTTCCCCAGTCAGCTGCAATAGCAACAGTAGAGCCACATAATTAACCAAAAATATTCTTTCATTACTATTTGTTAACATAATAGCTGGGAATGTAGGCTCAGCTAGCGAACCAAAACATACTCTTTTGCTGCTGAATTTGGAGTGGGAGGAAGTGTGGTGGGGGAGATAACATGAGTACAAATTGCCTTTTCTCCTCCACTCATTTGTTTTCACTACTGAGCTGCCTTCTGAAAGGGAGAGAGACAGAGTTAAGGGAGCAAATTGGGATTAGTCACTGCAGCAATCATGCACAGAGGAATACATGATTATTTCAGGCTGACTTTTCTTGGGCACTTGTCAAAAAGCACTGTTTCTATGCACAAAGTAAGTTAGCAGAAGGATTTTCTGGGCCACCATGACTGACATTAGAAAATAGTTCACCACTGAAGGCTTTTCAAACAAAATTATTGGTGGAGTTGTCACGTTGCTTCAGGTCAGGCTCTTGTGTGTTAAGGATGATGACGTCCTCTGCATAGATCAGAGGAGATGCAAAACCCTTATCCCTTTGGGGACGAAAAAATGAAAATTAAAATAGATTCATTGTGCCATAGCTATGCTTGATAGCTGCAATGCAGACTGAAGGAGCAGTGAGAGCTGCTGGTAGTGCTGAAAACCTGTTGGGCTGGTTGCAGGATGAGGTAACCAGCTAGGTCTCCACAGGAGCAGCATCAATCCACGTCAGTCAGAAGCAAGAAAGAAAAAACAACCAATGCAGAAGAAAGATAGAAATACTGCAGATTGCAACAGATGAATCAGTTGGAGATACAACACACTTATGTTTCTGATTTTTTTTAATTCATTTTAAAATTGGGGAACATAAGCACAAACCACATGCAAGTTTTATATGAAATATTCTTATTTATATAATTTATAAATATATACATTAAGTAAATTGACAGAAGCTGTTGAGATTTATTACAAACCTCTGTAAAAAGGAGGTGTTCTTGGTTATTGATGGCAAGACAGCATCATGTACAGAGAGCAGTAGTGAAAGCAGAAATAGGTACTTGTGTCTTCTGTTACTGGCAGATAATGGAAGCAGGTAATGGGAAAGAGTACCATGAAATAATGGTAGTGAAAGTCTTTAGTGGAAGAGGATAAAACCTTAGTCTGTGCAGGATAACCAGTGAAGGGATTCAGTAAGAAAGCTGACATCATCAAAATGCGCAGGAAACACACTTTAAATATTAAGTGTTCTATTCAACTCTTAATTATCTAGGATAACAGGAGCCAGTATAAACCAAAGTCAGGAGAAATTACACATTTATAAACAGGGCTCTTAGAATATGAGCAGTTCATCCACCTTGAAAACTTACAAACAAATATGTGGTCTTGAACTGGAGCCAGCAGAGGAGGGAAGAGGCTGAATGGCCTGATCTGTGCATCTGCCCTTGTGTGGCAGCCCTGGGCAGGCAGCCCAGCTGGGGGAAAGCAAAGCCAGCACAACGGGAGCTCCAACATCTGCCCACACCCAGCTCGCACCGCGCTGTGTGGATGGAGCCCCCGAATTTGATCACCCAACGTGTAACAGTTCTGACTAGCAGTGGCTCCAGGGGGTTATTATTCAGAGCAAATAATGCTGTGTCAAGCCCCTTACGTTTCTCCAGTTTCTAACATGACACACAGTCACTAAAATAGACCGTGCTGTTATAAACCTGGTGCTGCTCCCACAGCAGAACAAGCCTTCCCTCTGTTAATTGAGACACAGAGAAATGTATTTAGCTTCTCAAATTACTGAATCAATTTTTATTTCCTCCTCCCCCAACTTCCTTGTTTTCTTCTTCTACCAGAAATCACTGTAGCAGGAAAGAAGTCAAACAGCACACTTAATGCAGATAATTACTTCCTGGATGGTATTGTTTTTCTTTTGGATATGCTGCCTGACAGTTAAAATCTCAAAGAAAAAAACAATCAGAGGGGTATTTAATTAAATCCCTCTTAATAAATCTGTCTTACCAGGATGAAGATCCTTCTTTTCATTTTTTTTTGTGTGTGTAAAATAAAATCAATTAGTTATCACAGTTGTAGCTTTTTCTGCCCTTTGAGGAGTTTTTTTAATTATAATTTTGTTTGAATTATTCTATCTGTGCTCTTGGTCTTTATCCCTAGATCCTCATTCTTGAGTTGCTTTTGCTAAGGCAAGCTGAAATTTCTAGGAATAGCTAACATGAAAGACTTATAATGAAACAAAACAAAAGCAACCACGTAAGATGTGGATATCAAATAAGTTCTTAAAAATTTTTCAAAATTAAATGTGAATAAAATAACATGTAAGTTTTTCAGCTTCAGGTAAAATACTTGAGTTCTCGTAACAAATATAATCAACATTCACATCAGTGAGTTAGAAATTTTGCTTTGGCCCATGGTATGGAAGTTATAAAGGCCAGATTTGTAGGTCCATGAAGATACAAGCTGGTGCCAGTGGGATTTTCAAAAGCAAAAATTTTTGTACCAGGTCTGTAAATACCTTTAAAAATCTGAAAGTGCTTTGCAGCTACTGCAGAAACCTCTGCCAGTACCTCACCAAGCCATGAGGCTAAGTCAGAGCAACAGTGGGGTTGGTCACTGTGAGGGATGGCACACTCCTGAGACTGTATGGAGATCACAGCTTGCCTGGTGGGAAATAAGGAAGGATGACCTTGCTCTTTACCTGACGAACTGGAACTCAAGGAAAACTGACTGGGTTCACATTTGAATGGAGTAGATGGCTTCATTTCCATCCTCACATCTACAGTGACCAAAATGCGCTGTATCATGTTGATGATGAGAACTGTAGGAATTTGATTTCAAGATATATTCATGCCAAATTGGATAACTCTGTTTTTCTGACATGCATCTGGGTGAGAGCTACTGGCTTTGCTCAGTCAGCTTAGTAAAGCAACAAGGTCTTTACTTTGCAACTTGTTTTACCACAGAGATGCAGACTGTTTATTTCTGGCAGAGATACGGTTTTATGTGTTTGCAGTTGTAGCAGATTTCAACCAAAAATGGTGTTTCAAAGGTTCCTTCTTTCTTTTTCTTTTTTAATTATTTAATTTGATATGGAAGAAGCAGTTGTACTGTAAGCCCTTAAAATTTACAGGTAGCAAAATGGCTCATGGGCTGAAGAGGCTCCAGTGCTCTGTGCTGCACTGGGCACACTACTGGGCCTAAATTTTTTTTTTTTCTTTTTCTCCTTAGCACTGCAAGAGGAGAAAATTTTATTTATTAGGTGACATGGGTATGATATTGAATCTTACTTTAGATCTCAAAATCTTCTGTTCCTTCACAAACATCTTGCCAGGTTAGGGAATTAGTAATGAGCAGAGTCTGAGATAACAGTACCTTGTATCTTGTAGCGGTGTGAAGAGGAAAATTTTGAGGAGTTCAAATACAGCAGTACGAGGCAAAGAGCCTCATCTCAGGGAATGAAATTGTTACGTGCTCATAAAGATCTCTCTGAGTTACAAAGCCATTCAGGACTATAAAGATGAAGCTGTTTCATTCCATTTTTGCTCTTGTGTGCCTTGCGAACAATTGGTGTGGTGTGACTTTTTGATTTCACACTTGCTAATTGCTATAGGTTCCAGGAGCATGTGCCAGTTTTGTTTCACAGCAAGAGCCCTAATCATGAATGACTCCTCAGTGGTGCTGTGCACTTTCAAATCTATTCTAGGTTAGTCGAAAAAGTCACACATTATGACAGTGTGAGGCACTCGGAAAGAAGCCTTTTTTATGACAGAAGTGAAGACAAGTTACACCAAGACAGTGTATTGAGAGAATAATAGATCTCCAAATCTGTATTCATCTGCACATGTTGTTTTGTACATAATGGGACTTTCATCTGGCTCAAGGAATACAGGACAAATGATTTCACAAGGATGATATGTCCTTGTACTGTTTCTCCAGTGAATTGGACACAAATAGGTTTTCCATTACTATCAGTCATGCATGTCTCTTTTTTCCCCTCTTTCAAGTAGAGACAAACGGGGGGAAAAAATTCAAGATTTCCCCAGCTTCTGGTTTTACTGTGGCCAATACTAAGCCATTCCTGTTTTTTGGAGCATGGTCTCTAGTCTTTGGGCTTAATTTTCTTATTTATGTAGACATTCTGCACTTGTGTGCAACCTTGCAAGGGCGCTGATATTTTTCTCTTTCTGTCTTTTTGGTATGCAAAATGTGTGAACTGAATGAAGAGCTTACAGGGCTAATAAGATGAGAAAGAAGAATACTGTCAAATTGATTATAGTTTATTCGTAAACATGCAAATAGTGCAAGCATGAATGTTCCCTTTCACATGCATAGTGTAAGTATTTGCAGCAGCAGAGATAAGGAGAACATGGCTAATTTTATTGCCACAGGTAAATACGCTTTTTGTTTATAGACTTGAGCTATGGCAACTGATTGTGTTTATGATTGTCCTAATCTTTGAGGTAATTTAAGTCAGTCAGTTTTGCCTGGTGCTTGAACTCAGAACATGCAGACAGTCTGTTACTGCTGGTGTTTCATTAAGTTGTGGAGGAGGTATTGCTTGCAAATGACTTTTGCTGCTGTGAGTTTTAGGGAGCTCAGGGTGCTTTTGGGTGATGAGTTTCTCCTCTGAAGTCTGGGGGATGGACAGAAAATTCCATGACTCATTAAGCCATAGCTTTCTTCTGTGTGTTCTCCCCACCTGAGAAATCGTCACAGGAACATGCCCGGAGTTACAATACTTAATGCAACCTACTGTCAGCCACAGAAAAGAACCCAACACCAACCTTCTTCCTTCTCTGCTGCTTTAGATCTCTAAAGGCTGATGGGAAGCAGCTGAGTCTGTAGTGTGCTTCTGTCCATTGACTCTTCTGGCACCTGAGTTAGGTGGTACAAATTGCATTGGGAGTAAACCTGAGCTGAGAAACAACATTGTAGACTGTTACCCAATAATAGAGAGCTTTCATTGCTGTATGAGCACACTGGAGTAGGAAAGGAGGGAAAACTGAGTGATGTCGGTAGGGACCTGGTAAAGAACAAGTAAATAAAGTAATTAAAATTTTAAAAAGCTATAAATAACTAAGAGAAACCACTCATTTGGCTTGAAGATGAAGCAGCTTCTGTTACCACAAGGGCTCAGTGCTGCAAATGTATTTCCTTGCATATTTCTGTTGTACATAAAGGACCGTGCTCTGAAATTGGAGAGATTTCAGGGTGCACTCATGACTTAAAATAAAAAATACATTGGTGCCCAGCTCTGGGTTATTTGAAGTATCTTGTAGATATTTATCTGCATTGTAGGACACTATATGCAATTATAAAACTGTCCTAGTGACTTTTCATGGTCGCATTTATGGAAGAAGAACCACATGAATTTGGGTATTTTGAAATACAGGCAAGTGTGCTCACAGGAGGATCATGAAGAATGTTTTGGTTCATTCAAAGAGTTGAGTAAGAGCTTAGGCCATGTATTTATTGCTTGAATTTGGAGTGCAGGAATTGATGAGATAAGAGACATTTGTATATTTACATTGCAGTTATTGAGAAATTACCATCCTGAGGCCTGCAAATGGCAGTCAGACAATTAGATTAATGTATTTTTTGCGTGGATTGGTGTAATGCAAAATGACCAGTGCTTATGTATGGAAGCACCACTTGCTGTGAACTAAATAAAAGGCGGGGGGGAAAAAAGAAAATCTGTGTCATCATCCTTCATCCTTATTCTTTGCTTTCACTGGCAACAAAAATACTTCATATAGTGGATGAAGAAAACAATGACATAAACAAATATGTAGTGAACTCATATCTAGAAGATAACTGGGAAAGAAAATCATAATCACTTTTAAATTGTGCATATTTTTAAATGTCAGAATGATAATATTGCATATTGCATTGTCTAGTGGCATGAGAGCTTTTTATATTACCAATGAGAGAATGCTTATGAAATAAAGCTCAGTAAATATTTACGGAGGCGTACATCTGGGAAAGGTCATGTTGACTCACTTAAGGTCATGCTGTTTATAAATTCATCCTTTTCAGAAGAGACTATAAAGGTTTAGCATCCTGAGTTAAAATGAGGAAACAGTGTTCTAAAAATTTGTATTTTTGTTTTACAGTCAATTCTACTGTAGGGAACTGGCTTCCCATTGACAATTTCCACACAGCCTTTTCTCAGCTGATTTCATCTCAGTTTATTAAACCTTCTCTTGCCTGACTAGTCATTGTCATGCCTGGGGAAAAGGCTCCATCAGGTATTAAAAGAGAAATTTATAAAAGAAAGCTAATGCTGAAGTTAAATTCTTCAAATTCTGCACTCACAAGGTGTGTAGCTGCCAAACCAGATAGAAATTGAATCTGTATGCTCTCCATACCATTACTGCTGAGCTACCTCAGCCTAAAATATTAGGCTGATGAATGTATTTATAGTGGTTTGTCTGCATCCCTCTCAGCCACTGAATAACTGCCAAGTGTGAAAACCACATGACCAGAGCAAGGAATAATAATTATTTCTGTGAAGAGAACACTAAACCAGCAGAACAGGGGGTCTCAGCATCACCTAAGAAACAAAGACTTTTATTATTCTTTGAACGACTTTTTAGTGACCTCAGTTCATAAAAGACACAAAACAAATTAGAAGGAAGTTTCAGGGGTTTATTTTTGACAACTGCAGGAAAGAGACCTTGATCTCCTGATTGATTCTTTCTACACAGGGCCTGCCTTTATCACAAAGGCAAAGGATTTATGGACATGCTTACATCTTTTGCTGAGTAGAACCTTTTGTGTGCTAAAAGTTATTTGCCTTGCTCAGTCATGGCCATCATGCACTTTTATACTGCTGAAAAAGAAAACAGCTAAACAAAATTTAAACCTTATAATATCAATTTAGACAAAAAAAGATTAGGAGCCATATTACATAAAGATGGCTTTACAAATCTGAGTTGCAGCTGCCGTCATACCATACACAGCTGTTTCTGGTCTCATCTGACTCTTAATGGAAGGTGCACAGAGGGAGAGAAGCATCTGCAGAAGGCAGTTTGTTTAAGGTTAAGTGGATAAATCAAATTCCTCAGATCTGTCTCTCCCTACAGAGTACAGAGGGAACCTAGATGATATGATTTGGCTAGATGCCCAATTTATATGTTGATAAAATTAAGCCAGATTAATCCCACACTAAGTACAGAAGTCTCATCATATAAAGGTTCTGACCATCGTGTCTTTAAGAAGCCCTCAATTTGAAGGCAGCAGCATATTTAGCCTTTTAGCTGTACTCACAGAAGCGTGCAGAATATTTAAGCAAGTTCTTGTGACAGCACACAAGTAGGTGCCCGTGAAACATAAATGTGATCACTGTGTAGTAGAGTTGAAGGAGTTACTGCTTTCCTGCTCTGGTAAACACACTTGTAGAAGATCCTGTTTTGTGAGTTGAAGCCATTAGGCTGCTAGGAGAGGACATTGTAGAAGAATTATATATTTCATGAAATGCATATAACACTCAACAGCCTGGGCTGTCATCCCTTTCACAGGCAACAGCAGTCATTCTCCCCTGGTCAGTCTCTTGCTCTGGGCAGGTGGGGTGGCACTGTTACATCTGGAAGGACTTTCCAGCTGCTGAGAACACTGACTCCATTTCCTGAGCTCTTTGTATCCACTCCTCTCATTCACTTTCTTCAAGTCAGCCTGTGGCAACTTTACTAGAAACTGAGTGCTTGATACACTATGACCGAATAAATCCTGCTGGAGTTATCCCTGCAGGGCAAGATGGCAGTGACAAGTTACGAGTTTTTGCAGCATTAGAGTTTGTTGGTGTTTATGACTTCTGAGCAGCTCGTTGTCAGCACTAGTGTGACAGAGCATTCTTCTGTGGGTGTGAACTTACCAGATCAGTACAAATGGCTGAACTGAGCCTAAAGCCACGCTAGAAATGAATTGAAAATCAGGCTGTAGCCACAATTGAAATGTTCTGTGTGGATTTGCAATTGACCCTGTGCTTTACAGAGAGTTACAGAGGTCGTATCTTGCTAGTAACCAGAGAAATGGCACTGTCGGCTTGCTTCCCTTTGAGTACAGGTTGGGAAAAAGCAAAAAAGCCCCACCAAGCAAAACAATCAATCTCCACACGCACACACATTTTACCACTGTCAGTACTTTAGTGAGAAAAAAAAGCCATTTATCTGCAGAAATTACATATAAATAACAAGAGAAAATCTCAGCAGCTTATCTGTTCATCCCTTACCAGTTTAGAGAACACATGAACACCACAAGGTAATTAAAGTACAGAAATCAGGTTCCACTTGACCCTGAAAACAAAATAAACCTTCACTTGAACCTGAGTAAGCAATCTTTCAGGGATAGCCGTAGCCACATTATACTTATGGCTCGGGGAAGAGAGGTAGTAAGTATTTTCGAGCACAGAATATGAAAACTGGTGATGTGGATTTAGAGTTAGGTTTTCCACACCGTGCCATGACTCCTGTGACCACTGAAGAAAGGGTGGTGGGTGTTTGAAGCTTTTTTTCTGGGGAGTTGAGGGGCAGGGGGTGATAAAAAAATGACTGACAATAAGGCAGACCACTTGTTTAAGGTGTACACCAGACCACAGTGAAGTCAGCACCTTAGATGGGGACAAAGTGCCCCACACCAGCTTCTGAATTCTTAATGTCACAAAACCAGATTTGGAACAGAATTTTTATTTTCCTTTTTAATGAATGAATGGGTCCCAATTTCAAATTTCAGAACCTCTCTAGTAGTCTCAGAATTCTGAAAATACATAAGAGCATTTTGGTGCCAAATTCCCTTTAAAAACACTTGCAGATATGGAACAAGGAGTTAGGATTCTGGAATAGCCCCTATGTACGAGTAAACTCATTGTGTTTAATCTGTCCTCTTACTATAGATTCACATGGAGGGGGAACAGAAAGTCTTATTCTCTTCCACCATTTTCCCTTATCTTGTTTTGTGATTACAAATTAATTTGACAACTTCTTTGGTCTCCAGTTTCTCCTACAAGTGAGAACTCTTATTTCCTCCCAGCTGTGCTCTTTATAGCTGATGCAAATAGCAAAGCATTGCACTCTGCCTTTGAGAACTAGTTCACTTGTGTACATGTGAAGGGTGTGTATACACAGTTCAAAATTGAGGGAGTTTCACTTTTGTAGTACTCCTAAGCCTCAGTCTCTACCCCTCTGTCATACTCTCTGCCAGAGTATGTGGTACAGAGTTCAGCTGACTCCAGTCCAGTCCAATTCCTCTCAGCTGCACAACAGCGATGGAGCAGTTTTCTCATGATGCAACATCAGTCTTCACATTCTTTTGAACATCAGGAGTTTTCTGTGTGACTTTCTAATGTCGCCTTTCAGCATCAGTAGTGTTCAGAAGCTGTTTCTGCATCAGAAGCTTGTATTACAGACTCCCATTATTGGCAGAGGTGAATCCACAATTTTGGAGCTGCAGCACTAAACAGCATGAATGAATTTGCCCTTCATCATCCAAAAACCCACATCTTCTCCAGTATTCCTTCTCATCTCCCACAGGGTACTTTGGAATGTGAGACACCTCAGAGATTGTTTCACACCATGGAAGGAGAGGTTTCTTGCTAAAAATTCAGGTTCTTCAAAATCTACTCTTAACTTATCTCTCACTCCTTCACTCTGCTTTCACCTCCAACCTTATCATGAGGTGATCTGTTCCTCCTTCCTTCGCTCTGTGATGGACAGTGAACTGAAGTGTAGTAGCACCCTGCAGATGCTGTGCTGTGAGAGCACTTACTCTCAAGTGATGGAGTATGTGTACATTCTTAGAATAATGTATATGTGGAATATATATTGCTTTTCCTGTCCCCATACTTGTTCTTTTTGGGATTTAGCAGAGAAGCCACCTAACACCTCCCACCTGGCATATGTACAACTCTGTTCATTTTACACTGGTTCAAGCAGAAATTTGCTCTCATTCTTCTCCCAAAGACAGAGAACAAGTATTGACAGGTGAAGGGCCATTTTGGTAGAATTAAGGGAATTGAGGCAATGTAATACGCTTCCTGTGCCCTTTTTCATTTTCTGTTATTCACATACAGACTCAAGAGGGAAGATGCATTTTAATTAAAGCACATGGTTCATCTGGCATCCCCCACAAGGGATGGCTAAACTTTAATTGCAAAGGCTCCATAAAGGTCTGACTTGAGGAAGGGAACCAAAATCATATTTTCTTTCAGCAGACTTATCCTTTTTGACATAATTTTTGTGCTAGGGAGAAGCTAAAAATCTAGAGTGGAGACAAACCAAGCTGTATCTGCCTGGATCTGAATTCCTGTTGCATTTGGGGTGTACATGTGCAGTCAGGATCAATAATAGGGAGAAATGCCATCCATGAAGTCCTAACTTAGTTTTAAATTTTGTCAATATCAAGGCCTCAGAATCACTGTGCTTGGGTTTTGCCCTCTCCAGTTTGCACTAGAAAGATGGGATAGAAGTATATATTTAGCAATAATTTATTAAGTATTAAACAATGTGATACATAAAATATATTAGCCTTACTGAAATTAGCATTCTGGCTTTCACTTAATGCTTTTTTAGTAGCAGTTGATTGTGTGAAGAAATATTTCCTTCCAGATTTTTAACTTCAGAATGGCAGCAAAACATGGTGGGCTGTACGTACCATAAAGATGTTTGCTTAAAAGAACCCACTCTCATATTCTGCATTTGTGGGCAGAGGTGGGAAAGAATGCTTGTCCCTTTAAAACTGTCTCCCAGAACAAAGAAATGTTGAGGCTCATTTATAAATTATGACCAGCTGATTGTTATTACTGGCTTTTCGAGGCCGAGAATAGCAACAGTGCTGAGGACACTATTCATAGAGCAGAATGCCAGAAATGATGTGTTAACCTGAATCACAGATCATAAATTATTGAGAACTGCTGCTTTTGCTATCTTTTCACATATTAAAATATTCCTTTTTGCGTGGAAAATCTTGACTATGTGGATTTGCATTTGTCCCATGGAGTATTTCTTCTAAAGAGTATTTATTAATGGACAATCTTTACACAACCTGTGGGAAAGTGTAGATAAAAACAAAAGTCCCAGAAAGAAATATCCTTATTTTCAAAACGTCTTTACATTTTTTACAAGGCTGTAGCATTTTTGTTCACACTCTTGAAGATCATTTCAAACAACCCTTTCCTCTTACAGCCAGCACCCAAGTCTATGTCTGCTCCAGAATTCACTGGAACATGTGGAAAGCTTAGCATGTACTTTAAATTCTGTAAGGATGTCTTTGCCTATTCGGTTTAAGCTGTAGGATCTAATAATGATAGCTAGGAATTCTAAAGAAGCATGTTTTGCAATACTATTTTTTTTAATGTGCTTTCTGTGCAAGACTACAGCAGAGGCCAAGATCCTGAAATCTGGTTCTTAATCCTATCTTTATTGTGAGGCTTGGATTCACTGTATCTAGTGACAGAGGACTGCAGGAATTTTGCCAATCTGCGACCAAGGGCCCTTTGGCTGTTCAATGCACTTTCAAAAGTAGTTCCAATCTTAGATGAATCCACAGGTACTCTGTCTGAAAAGGTCATCCTGGTCTTAGTCGTTCCATTTCAGTACCTAAAATTAGGTAAGATGAATCATGGTGAGAATGAGTCATCATATGATTTAGAATGAAATTAGTATTATTGGCCACCAGGACAAAATGTACCTGAGTGTGGTAGAATCACTCACAAAATAGCCAGTATTTTATCCAAGAGGTCTGGATATAGTGTCTGATATTGTCTTGTCTTAACATTGGTGTTATTTTTGTTCAATGTAATACAGGAGGTGATCACAATGGTACCTAAGTAGAACCTCATAGCTTTAAAATTTGCTCCTGCTTTGGGATTTCAGATGCCCACTTTGAAAATTCTGTGATGCTGTAGGATTTACTCTGCAAGAGCTGACAAAAGTCTGATTTGTTTGGGATTTTAGTTACACTTGTCTAGCATTAGATAACATGATGCAGTTACCAGTACTTTAATTTTACAGAGCTGATGAGCATCCACAGTTCCTCTTAAAGTCAACAGAACTTGTAACTACTCGCACTTCTGGTAATTGGGTTCTGGCACAATGTGTTTCAGAGTGAGACATTCAAAAGCTAGAGTACTTAAAATTAGTAGTTGATTTGCAAGTTTGATCTCTTCCTCATGTGTAAAACTCATTCTGTTATAAGGAAATAAATTGAGGATATAAACTTCTGAAAAGAGAACTCTGAGCTCTGCTGCACACCATTTATTTTCCTATTACTCTTTGAATATTGTTTATTTGACATGTTGTATGTCTCCTTGCCTCCCCTTCCTTTTTATTTTAATTGAGACCTGGTTATTGGCTGGAAATTCCACTAGCATGACTCATCCCTGCGCTGGAAATGACTGTGAACAGCCATCACACTGTGGGATTTACTTCCCCCCTCCTTTTTTTTTTTTCCTAAGTGCTTTATCGTGGCACGAGCTTGTAATAATAAACTAGGAAGGAAGTTGGATCTAATCATTTGGTTCTGAATGCACAAGCCCTGCCAAATTTCCCCACAGGCATGAAACAGCCGCTCAAGCTGTGACACCAGCAAATTAAATCCTGGAGCTAGCTGACCAGAAGTAATGAAATGTGTATTTACCATACTGATGCTGTCAGTCTTAAGACATACTAGGTTTACAGTGTAGTTAAGTGGGGCACGTTTGTCACTTCCAGTGGTGCTTGGAAAAAGTACTCAGGTTTTTTCCTAGCCTTCTTTTCAAAATCACAAGCCCAGTGCTGGCTGGTAACCCTCACCTTGTACAACACAAAGAACAGGATGACCAGAATGGTCTGTTCAAAACACTGCCAAAGTGAAATCCCTATTCCAAAGGAGATAAATGATTTCATCTTATGACATGTTAATTGTCAATTCTTTTTATTGATCCCTTACTGCTGCTTCGTTCTTAGAAGATGAAACTGAAGGGTGAAAGTTATTTCAAGAGCCAATGGATAACAAACAACAGATGTCTCCCACAAACCATGTGTCCCATACGTGCAGCAGTTTAACATAGCAGTTTAGCATACAGGGGTGTGGAAGAGGGACACATAATCACTGGAAAGGGACCACTCAAGAGAGGGATGCATCATGCAGGTGGGCAGTCATGGGATGGATGGGGCACACAGCTGCTAAAGAGATGTCAGTCAAAAAACGCCTGTGCATCATGACAGCAGAGGTTCAAAAGCATCTGGACACAGGGACACGGAGGAGGAAAGCTATAATTTCACACTCCCCACATGCTTAAAGTGATAAAGGACTCCGTTATTTACCTCAGACAGGTGTTGTCCTAGGTAACAATAGCCTATGTCTGAGGGTTTTATTTAGCTAGAGGAGACACTCTGCTAATTGTGTGAGAACTGTGCCAGAAGGTTCGTGAACCTCTTGCTGAATGGTACCTGCTGTACGGAAACATTAAGGGGGAAAAATGAAAGTACAGTCTTCAATGTAGTTAATACATTACCCATGGAAGAATCAAAAAATAAAATCACAACCCATATGAGCATTCTCTGAAAGCATCTAATTAAATCCTAGGAATGTCTATGACTCGGCAATTACATGCTTAATTTCCAGCTGTACTTGATTAACATAGCAAATGATTTATAATACAACCAGCTCTAAGGAACTTGAACTGTTTGTTGGTACATGTAAATGTGTTGGGCACTTTTGGCTGTCCCCTCCTAGCAAGGTAGGCACGTGGACTTAGTCCCGTGCAATTCAGTGGCAAGGCCAAGGGAAGGACATAATGATTTTAGAGATAACATCTTTTTTTTCCTCTATTGGAGCATTCAAATGCAAGTCTATGGAAGGTCAAAACCCACAGATTTTTATGCAATTCTACAAGTACTTCAAGCTTAATATGTAGAAATAACCTTGCTGAATTCTTGTTTTATCTTGGAAGACAAACATGGCTTCTGTGATGCAATAGTGCACATCCTTTTGGAAAGCCAGATCATGTGTGCTTTCCTTCTCCTGTCTTCCCACACCAGGAAGGCTGAAGTAGGATTAATTCCACATTTTTTTAATGAAAATAGGGAGGAAGAAAAATAATAGAACTTCTACTTTGCTTCGACCAGATCTAAACACCATCCCCAGTTAAAGGTTTGAATCTGTGTGGATCGAAATGTTAGATTGGGATTTAAGGCAAAATACAACCACTTGAGATGTGGTATTTTGATCTACTCAAGGGTAAGCCTGTTGAATTCAGCTGAGGCTAAGAAAAACACATGGAAGCTTTTATGTAGTTGTAGTCTTACATTGTAAGCCTTTTGGAGCAATCTCTCTACCATCTGTGAAAAATTAGCCAGACTTCTACACCAAAATATTCTTCCACTGATAACACTGGCTTATATAATTTTGACAACTTAAAATTAATTTTAGTAAAGACTATTTAAAGTAAACCTCGAATCAGCAGCTGAAATTGCATTGCCTCTTTTTAATCTCAGGCTTGAAGATGTCTAGACATGTTATCCTGTTTGGGTTGGACTGATTACATGCTTGTTCCTTGTTCCCATGTTGGATCAGATGAGTGGGTTTGCTTAGGGCCTTTGTCTCAAGCCTGCAGTTTTGCCTATAGGGTGATATAACCTTAGGTACACTGTAAATGTCAGAGTCCAATGATACTAGCACGAATATATGTAAAGACAAACTACTGATTAAAATCTTACAGCCCTAGAACCAATTATTTGTTCTTGGTGGACCGGTTTCTTGTTGTTGTTGTTGTTGGGGTTTTTTTGAATGCCAAGAGTTGGCAACACCATGTGTGTGAATTCCAAATAGGGATCCTGGTTCCTGCAGAATAAATCCCAGAAAGATTATTTTCTGGAAGAATCCCCACTAAACAAAGCTACAGGAGGTAGCCAGGCTGCTAGAATTAATCTCTGAAGCAGGTGTCTGTCTGCCTCTCTGGTACAGGAACAACTTGATTGAATAAGTTGTAAAATAGCCTTTCTTTTCCACCCTTCCCTGAGAGCTCTCAGCCTGTGAAATATGAAGGAAAAGAAATACTGTGGAGTTGGGAATTGCAAATATCAGGTATGGTTTTCACAGGGAGTAAAAAAATTCTAAGCAGCAGTGTGGTCTGATAAACAAAAAGGCAACTCTTAATGTAAGCTTGAACTTTTCATTAATTACCCTGAATCTATTTTGAAATTCCTGTAGAGAACAAGTGCTTCTCCTGACAGCTGGTTTGAAATTAATAAAAAGGAAAGCGTTTTCAGCTGGCAGTGACTGAACATGCTCATGATATATGAAAACAAGGTTAAATTGCTCCTTTCTCTCTCTACTACTAATAAAAGAAATATTGAAAATTAAATGCTATGGCTTAGGAAATGAAAAGTGCCAGCCAAAACTATGGAGATAGTGCTGAGAGCTGCTTATCACTTGGTACTTGCTGGAATGGGCATATTTGGAAAAGCTTAGGCAGTGCCAAAAATCATTCTTCACTTGTAGGCTTTCAGAATATATTGCATTGAGGAATATATGATCCTGTTTTTGCAAGATAAAGGAGTCTTGATTTAATCACCTCTTCTTTGGGGATTTAAATGTCTTTGAGGCTTTATTGGAAATCCTCTTGCCCCTGATACCCTTTACAATCTCATCCTTCTTTTGCTGTACTTCACCTTCTGTCCTGAAAGAATGATGGAGGCTTTATTCCTCAGGATGTAAGGAATGGAGTATCTGGAGTATCAGAAAACACTCAGCAGGATCCAGGCTCTGCTGCAGAGACTGGCCTCTGATAATCAGATACCTGTGGACTTTGGCTGACTGTGAGTTGTAGCCTGAAATAATTGCTGTGGTTTGACATTAACTCTCTCGTGGAATATAAAATGTAACTTTATTGCGAATATAACAAGTATCCTATGAATACCAAGGGGAATAGGTGAAAGTAAAATAATAGATTTTACTTCAGCAAACTCTTTATTCTTGTCTTGTAGAATGCAGAACCTTTCCAAGTTACTGTCCGAGAAGACAATTGTATCATTGTCTCCCTGGAAGCATCTGATGTGGTGAGCTCATCCTCTGTATATGTTGTGAAGATAGCTGGAGAATCCAAGAACTACTTTTTCCAGTTTGAAGAATTCAATAGCACTTTACCTGCCCCTGTGGTTTTCAATGCCAAATATCATGGCTTATATTACATAGTAACTCTGTTGGTAGTGAACTCAAATATGGTTTCCAAGTCAGCAAGATCAATCACTGTGTTAACCAGTAAGTAACACCTTATTCTCTTTTTCTTCTGTTACTTGTCTTTGTGTGGGTTTTTCTCCCCAGAAGTTCTTGTGAGGAGTGTTGGGTGGTTGGGTTTTTTTTCTATAGGTCCTGCTTGTGTGTAGGATGCATCCCTATGTGAGAACAGCGGGGAAGATGTCTTGAGAAGGTGTGAATGAAAATTCACAAGGTGTGGGGAAGAAGAAAGGTTTTAGGTTTTCCTTGTCTGGCCCTTCCTGAGCACTGAGGTGTAACATATTAAAATAGTGTGATGAATGAACCCTCTTTTTAGATGTTCATGCTAAACCCTTTGAACCAAGAATTCAAAAAATCTAGCAAAGGGCATGAAAAATGTTGACTGGCATGTCAGTGTAAGCACTCTTCCTACATGGTGAGGTTTATTCTGTTTTAAATGCTCTAACAATATTCTTTGATTGCTAATATGTTGAAGAACTACTAAACTTGGAAAGCAGACACCAGTCACCAAAACCATGTGTTTCTGCCGGTGTAGCTGAAGGTGTTTGTGATGGAGTCTGTATTTGTAGTAGCCTGTCTCTTACTATTTCCAGGTGCATTGATCCTGGGGGAAACGTATGATTTTGTTTGCTCTGTCATCATGCAAAGCACCACAGATTTGTGTGGTTCCAGATGTGCTTCTGGCTCTGAAGTTGATCCAGGTTCTGTGTGCCAACCTAAAAACAATTTGTAGAATATAAAATGATTTCTTCATCTGGAAGATGACAAAAAGCTATTTGGATGGAGCAAGACTAATTTCCAGATTTTTTTTTTTTCTTAAATGGCACCTTGGAATCTATGAGTACTTTTAGTTGGCTTACAGATGAGGAATGGTTATGTTTTTTTGTATCTGTATTATTGTGTCAATGAGGAAACACTATCCCCTGTAATCCAATCAAAGCATGTTAAAGTAGGCTCACATGTCATTGAGTGAGTTGCCTGAAATTTAGAAGTAACAAGATTTTGCATGATCTATGCATTCTTCAGCCTTCTCTTGTGTACTCAAGTTGTGCCCTGATGAGGAAAACCATGAAGGGTCCCATGGGAAAAGTACCATGTGGTAGGGTAGTGCAAGTAGTCAACAATTTCAGGGTTCGCAGGCAGCCTGAATTTCCTTTTCTTTGACTGCTTTAACCTTGCAAACAAAGTAGTCATTTTAATGCAATTTCCTATTTTATGTTTGTTTACTTCAAATAAAGTAATAGAAGCATCTGGTGTCATATACAACCGAAAAAAATGCCTCACTGTGCATTTTTAGTGGGTTTTGGATGCTGCATTTGCAGCTGTGCAGCATCATTGCTCTTTGATGTCCAGAGCCCACGAGGGTCTCTGGTAGCAGGGAAGGTGTGATCCAAACTGGCAGATGGTGCACACACTCCTGTGCGGGGAATCTCTGAAGGAAGAAGGAAGCCAGTGTCACTCAGCCCTCCAAAGCCAGCCCCAGATTTCCCATTTCTGGCTCAGGAGATTTCCACAAGGTGTTCCTGAAAAAGTGTGAGGCTGAAGGGTCCGGGGGCATATCCCATGTCACTCTCCCTCTCCAAGGTTTGATGGTTTTACCACCTGTCTTACGTGGATGTCCTGGCAGCATCTTGGGGGTTCCTGCTGTGGCCACTGCTGCTCCCCCAGACCTTGGAAAGACCAGTGATTCTGGCAGTCAGCCAGAACTGCTTGGGGAAGTCGTGTAAAAAAAAGGAACAGTGGATTTCTCTGGCTTTGTTTCAAAAGAGAGACAACCCAGGTTCATGGAAAAGAAAGGGCAATCCTGCAGGCAGCGTTGAAGGATGCTGTTCTGAGCTCTAAGAGCAGACTGTAAATTGTTAGCTTTGGAAGGAACAGGATCCAATCTCCTTCGTAATATTTTCTGTCAGGCAGACTGATGAGTGCTGGCTCTCATGTAGCAGCCTCTGCTACTGAGTTCATCTTTTGAAGCACAAGGCTACAGGAATGAAAGTAAATTTGTCATGAAAAGACAGCATGGCAGGGTGGGGTTTTTAAGGTGTTTCAGTACTTTTCAGGTTTTGAGAAGAGATCTTAAAACTCCCGTAGTGACACTGTTTTGTCCACAAAAATTCATGAGGTGGTAGTTGGTTTGTTGGGGTTTTTTTCCCTCTTTTTGGTATTGTCCAAAATTGGACAAAATTGCCTATTTTACATAATTTTATGACCATCAATTAACTTGATTTTTTTTTTGGCAGGCAATAATTAGGATAGATTCATATTTTTCCCCTTGCCATATGCTCTCTGACTGTTAAACATTCTTAGTTTATTTAACCATGCAAAGACACATAACTACCTAAATTAGTCCATCTACATGTTAGACATGAATGAATGGCACATTGCAACTAGCTTCCAGTACCAAATTAATTCCTGTTCTAACTTCATTGGTATCAGGAGAGCTTTACCAGTGGCAGATTGACCCCATTCATTAGGCTGCCATAAAATAAATCAAACAGGATAGCCAGTGATGCCAATGTGGTTATTCCCAAGGCAGTACTCACAAGACTCTTCTGGGAGTTTGCAAAGGAGACTGTGCAGGGAGATGTAGCCTTTCAATGAGGCCATTTGCTGGAGATCCGAGTTTCACACAGAGCTGTGTGTACCCAAATGGTGCACATCAAAATGTGACCAAGGTCCTTCAAAGACATTGCCTACTTAGAAATTCAGTGAGAGTCATGAAAGGCCTCTGCTTTCTGATGGTGTATCCTGATGACATTTCCTTTCTCCTATTCATGTCTCTCATGAGTGTTCTACAGCTAAGGGAATTGGCAAGAAATGGTTGTGTCTCTTCGCATGTTGAAACTTTTTAAGTAAGAGAAGAACTCATTCAAGAGAAGACTTTTGTTTTACCCCTGAGAAGTTTCTGGCTAGAAAAGTTTTTGAAAGCTATCAAATCATATATATGCATATATAGGTATATATATGTATCTATGCAAATAAATATATGTGTGCATAAATATGTATGTATAAAAATACAAAATAATGTTATATAAATATACATAGAACATAGAACCCATAGTGTCATTTAGGCTGGAAAAGACCTCTGAGATCATCAAGTTCAACTATTAACCTAACACTGTCAAGTTCACCACCAGACCATGTCCCCAAATGCCACATGCACATGTTCTTTGAACACTTCAGGGATAGAGACTCAACCACTTCCCTGAGCAGATTATTCCAATGCCTGACCACCCTTTCAGTGAAGAAGTTTTTCTTCATATCCAATGTAAACCTCTCTTGGTGCAAATTGAGGCTATTTCCTCTTGTCCTGTTGCTGGTTAGCTGAGAGAAGAGCTTGACCTCCACCTGGCTACACCCTCCTTTCAGGAAGTTGTAGAGAGCAACGAGGTTCCCCCTGAACATCCTTTTCTCCAGGCAAAACAGGCTCAGCTCCTTCAGCTGCTCCCCACAGGACTTGTACTCCAGATCCTTCACCAGGTTCATTGCCCTTCTCTGGACTCATTTCAGCACCTCAATGTCCTTCTTGTAGTGCGGGGCCCAGCACTGAAAACAGGATTTGAGGTTGTCCTAGTTTGAAAAGGAGA
>WBMZ01003447.1:0-24038 GCA_013400975.1 Atrichornis clamosus | reverse complement strand
CGCGGCCGGCAGGGGGCGCGCTCCCGTGCGCGCCCCCCTCACCAACCGCGCGCGGCCGGCGGGGAGCGCTGCGCCCCCGCGCGGCCGGAGGCGGGAAACGCGGTAGCTGCAGCCGCCCTCACGGGTGACACGGGTCACGCCACGAGTGTGGCTGGCCCCAGAGAGGCGGGACAACCCCTGAGCAGCACCCCCGGCTCGCACAAGGGTTTGTGTCCCCCACGCACGCCCCCAGGTGACACAGGTCGCCCTTAGAAGTGTACGTGTCCCCGCGGGGGGCACCCCACTGTCCCTGAGCGCACCCCCCCAGCCCCACACCAGGGCTCACGTTGTGTCCCCCTGCGGTGTCCGTGGGGCAGGGCGGTACCTGTCCCCACCCAGGTGACACATAGCATCCCAAAAGCGTACCTGTCCCTCGGGGGGACACCCCACTACCCCTGGGCATCCCCACGGCCCCACAGCAGGGCCGGGGGGACACCCCACTACCCCTGGGCACGCAGTGTGCGTGGGGCAGGGCGGTACCTGTCCCCGCCCAGCTGACACATGGCACCCCCCGAAGTGTACCTGTCCCCGGGGGGGGACACCCCAGTGTCCCTGAGCATCCCCACAGCCCCACATCACGACTGCGCACCGACAACCCCCACCCGCCTCGGCGCGATGTCCCCTTGTCCCAGCGCCACATTCCCAGCACGTGTCCCCAGCCCTTGGGGCAAAGGGGAATTGCGGGGGGCTAGGGGGGAATGTGATTTTTACAATCAGCCGCAGCGTTTGAGCTCCAAAGGCTTTGTAGCTTTTGGGCTCGGCCGTGTTTTGCTTTGTGCCGATCCAGGGCGGTCCCTCGCTGCCCGGCGGCTGTGCCGGGTGGGCAGCCCCCGCTGTCGGACCCTCGGGGCGGGTTTAGGGCCGCAGGCAGGAGGCCAAGTCCTGCTTTTCCCAGTGTGGGAGGTCTTCCCTGGGAGTCACACCAACCCCAGGTCAGGCAGAGGAGCTGTGACGAGCGGGGTGCCGCAGGAGAGCTTCCCATCGCTGGGAATTAAAGCCCTCCATGGAGGAGAATCCAAACATCGGTTACGTAAAACAAAATTTAAGACCAATTTAAAAAAAACCCCAACATTTCCCACACACGCTTTCCCCAAACCTCCCCCTCCCACTCCAGGAGCCAGGAGCATCAGCACTGATGCAATGTTGGCGTAATTGGAGTATTCTGGCTGCTATTTTGTACCTGTCTGTTTATTTGAAAGACAGCCTCAACCTCCTAATGAACACGTCTGAATATTTATCTGCTGCTTCTGAATGATGCATTTGTGTTTCAAATGTTTAACTGTTATTTTTATTTGGCTGCAAATTGCTGTTTTTATTTCGCTGGCGTACCTGCTTGGAAATTGCTCTAGCATCAGGTTAATGCTGAGCTTTTTTCTATTTCTGAGGGGTTTTTTAATTAATCCTGTGCTGATAAAAGTGTAGGGACTGACTCTGCAACCCCTTTCTAGCTTGTCACAGAGCTAAGATGTGAAGATTGTAGAATCAGACTCAGAAGAAACTGGCTCATGTGAAGGAATGAGGAATCCCAACCAGCTAGGATGGAAGAGGAAACATGGGCAAAACCCTGGGAGATGAGAAACCCCAGGAAACAGGAGCAGCTCCGCTCTCCTATCCTGTGCCTGAAGATACCTGTATAAGGCAGCAGCATTTCTCAAAAATCTCTTTTTTAGTCCTCCTCCTTGAAGATTTCCTCCCATCCTCCGTGGAGGAGGCTTGGTCTCCAGAGCAGCACACTGCCAGATGGAGATGGGCCAGACTGGTGCCTTGAGCCTTTTTCCCTGGATAAAATCCTGCCTTGCACATGGTGCTGACCCCAGCAACATCTCTCCTTGCAAATGAAACATGACTGGGACTGGTTCCCAGCGCTGTCACCGGCTGGTAGGGGACAACCTCAACACAGGGGCCAAAAAGACCTCCTCCCTGCCCATTCCCAGCTAGCTGTGGATGCAGCTCTTCCCATAAAGGACCTTGAGAAGCATCTGGCTGAGAGCACATATGGAGCAAGACCTGTCCTTGTGAATAAATCCTTCATGATGTATTTGATTGCCCATACTCTGGGCTTGCACCAGGTTTGGACTGTACAGTCAACTTGAACTTTTAAAGTTGTGTTAGTGGTTTTTAGATAAAGGAACAAAGCAATAAAAGAAGAAAAAAGGGAAGAAAAAGGCGAGTGAACACATCCTTGGAGTGAGGTTAGAGGTGGGTGGGTAGGGAGCACACAAGGAAACCCCAACTGCCCCTTTTGTGATGGTACTGCTGAAGATGGAGAGTGTGATTTGGAGTCCTCGGATCCAGGGCACACTGTTGGATCCTTCCCAGGTTGTGCAGGATGGAGGAAAATCAGGCAGGGTTTTGCACCAAGCCATAGCTGACAGGAGAGACTGTGAGCAAACTGGACCCCTGCAACTGGGCCACATCTGGAGTTGGTTGGACCCCATCTCCAAGCTGATTTCAGTGGGAAGACCTAAATATTTCTGGGAATAATCAAGAAACTAAGAGCTAAAAAAACCCCAGCTGTACATCAGTGTGGAGCTGCGTGGAAGGGCTTTGTGCATCCTCTGGCCAGGGAGGTTCTGTGGACTGGGGCGCAAACCCACAGTATGCCTGTACCACCTCCCCCATCCCCTTGAGTCCTGGGGTGCTGCCAAACTGCTCTGGGCCCTTCCAGCACAGAGAATCTCTGTGGATCTGATGCTGCAGAGAGCCCAGTGCTTGCCTGGTTTGCAAGGAGGACCCATTGCTGGCATCATATTTGACAACTCTTGGGTGGGTGAACCACCAGTGCTCCTGGGCACACCATTGCCACGGGTTAACATCTCACAACTGTCCAGAGCCCAGCTTTCCCCCTCCTTTTAAATCTGATTCCAGCGCTGTGCCTCTTTGCACCTGCTAAGCATCCTGGTGGGGGCTGTTTGAAGACGTGCACGTTAATTCTCTGCTCTGCACTCCCCCAAAAGGACCCCAAGGGGCAGGATGGGACCATAGGAAGGTTCATCACTCTGTCCTCTTCTGGGGTGGTCTTTGAAAAGCCATCTCCATTTCCTTCCCTGGGTATGAAATGGAACCCCCATAGTAAAGGGGAGCTCCCAGCACAACGGGCGAGACTTATTGCATGATGGAATTTGCAGGAAGGTAAAAAAGAAGAGGGGGTTCAGGCCTCCCCCCCGCTTCAGCTTGCAAACTTTTGGGCACAGAAACAGAGAGGTATCAGCACCCCTGAAAGATCTGTGGGGTGTTAAAGGCATACGAGNAAGAGAAGAGAAGAGAAGAGAAGAGAAGAGAAGAGAAGAGAAGAGAAGAGAAGAGAAGAGAAGAGAAGAGAAGAGAAGAGAAGAGAAGAGAAGAGAAGAGAAGAGAAGAGAAGAGAAGAGAAGAGAAGAGAAGAGAAGAGAAGAGAAGAGAAGAGAAGAGAAGAGAAGAGAAGAGAAGAGAAGAGAAGAGAAGAGAAGAGAAGAGAAGAGAAGAGAAGAGAAGAGAAGAGAGGAGAAGAGAGGAGAAGAGAGGAGAAGAGAGGAGAAGAGAAGATGTGGCTGTGTCCCCTCGCTGCTCCCCATGGGGACCAGCAGCGGTGGGGGAGCAACGAGACCACAAAATGGGAGGCAGGAGGGAGTCTGCAGAGGATGTGAAGGGATGGACAGGAGGGGAGAGCCCTGCTCCTGCCACAGGGGATTTCTTTTAATGGAGGGAAAGATGAAAAAACCCTCCGCAGAGGTGTGGGGAGGGGGAAAGGTGCAGGAAAGGGAGGGGGAAGGAGCCACAGGCAGGAGTCCATGGCTGCTGGGATCAGCGCGGCTCCTCAGCTCGCAAACACATTCACGCTCCGCCGCATTTACGTCTCGGCGCGCTCTCCTGGCAGATGCTCAAGCCCCGCTGGCAGAAACCCCTCGGAACCCCCCAAAGCCGAACCGGTTCCCCCCGCGTGCAGAGGGATGCGGGTGGGCGAGGAGCTGTGGCGGGGTCTGGGCTGTGTTCGGGGGCTGCCCGGGCCGGGGCAGGGAGGGGACCGGGTCCCGGTGCCACTAGATGGCAGGCGGCCCCGCTCCGCTCCCGCCCGGCTCCCGCCGCATCCCGGCCCCGGCGCGGGGCCTCCCGGCTCCCCGGCATCCCCGCTGCGCTCTGCGAGCCGCGGCCGGGACAGACTTTCCGTGCCGGGATGCCTTGGAAAACCGAGGGGCACCCGAGCCCAAGCCAAAGGGTCTTTCGCAATGCGGGGCGACGGCGGGGACGGTCCTCGGAGGCTCCAACGGCTTCCCGAGACAACATCCTCCCTTTTCCTTCCCTCCCGCCCTCGCTTTTGGTTTCCTTCTGTTTTTCTTTCCTTTTTTTTATTTTCCCCTCTCCCTCTCCAAACGGCTGCCTGCTTTTCCCTAGCTCTTTTCCAGCATCAGGGTTGCAAAATCAGACAGATGCACCCTCCGAACACAGGCTGAGCTGTAGCAATGTGCACACAAGGTCCAAGCTGATTTCCCAGCAATGGGGCATTTTTAGTCTGTCAGTAAACTAAGCAGGGCTTGAGGCAGTCTAATAAATAGATTAACCTGGCTTTCCTCCATAGGACTGTATTTTTTTAGCCTTCAAAACAGTGTAGCTGCATCCAGCCGGGTTCTAGGGTACAGTCCCCAGCTCCTGGTTTCCCCCAAGGAAAAGTAATGAGAGAAATACCTGGCCCTCATCCAGTCCCATGGCACAGAGCATGCAGATAACCACGGGATAAATCCCTAGGCCCTGTTTTCATCTCTGGGGGTCACGTTAGCGACAATAACCATCTCTGCTCCTTTTGGTGCATCCCTCCTCCTATGAACAATTCCGAGGGTGATGCTGCTCTGTCCCTGGGCTACCTGCAAGGAAGGATGTTCTGAGGGTCCATCTGCTGTGGAGTTTCCACGTGCTTTACTGTCATCACCCCTACTCTGGATACAAAGATTTGGGCTATCTGGTGGCAGAGGAGACACACTGGATATTACTGAAACTCACCCCCTCCTGGGACAGGGCTTTTTTTAGACTGAAATAGGAAGCACAAACCTCACTGTGAGCTTCCTCTAGGGTTTGGTTCTTCCTAGAGGTTTCTCCTTACTGGAAATGTCTTTTCTGCACGTCTGGCCCTGATCCAGCCAAATGCTGAAGCACAGGCTTAGCTTCAAACCTGCATTCCCACAGTGTCTTCTTGGATGGGTCCTGTTGTCCCTTCTCACCTTGGGAAACTTGTGCCTCTCCACGCTCCTGCTGTGAGATGATGGGAAGCAGGAAGCAGGAGTATCAGCTTGCTTTGCTGTGCACCAACCACAAAACTAACCCTGTACCTATGCAGGGAGAGAGTTATCAAATCTGTGAGGGCATGTGAATGCTGCATGTGAAGATCTGGGGTCCCAAAGCTTGTGCAACTGAGAGCTGATGTCTACAGCTCAGCCCACCCTCATCCTCCCTGCCCTTCTCCCCAGGCGATGGGCAGGTTATGCTTAAACTGTCAGCAGTGAATATTTGCTGCTGGCTGAAATGGCCATGCAAATCACAGTTGCTGTCACCAACAGGGACTCAAAAATTTGCCTCCATATCAATGACACACCACAACACCCGTTCTCCAGGGACTGGGACCACCAAAACAGTCTGATCCATTTGGTCACACCCTCCCAAACAGCTTGGACCCTGATGATCTCCCAGGTTTGGCCATGTAAGACCTCTGATGGAAATTCATTATGATTTCTTGACCTGCCATGCCATTCACTGTAATGAATTTAAATTCCTCAAACCCTAATGCAAGGAATTGAAGTGCATATTGATTAAGGGCCTTTTATGGATGTCTTGCAGAGCATATTAAAAATAATTTAAAACTTGCATTCCAGTATTAATGACTCTTGTCGCCAGCACTTTGCAGTGATTCAGTCTCGACTTTTAATTGAAACTCTTTAGTTAAGACAAATTCTTTCAGCCGGAGAAGATAAAGTGCTCCTTCAGGTGTGTGCCATGAAAGGGCTTTTGACCTCAAGGTTCCGAACTTCTCAGATGGCTGTAAGACTCTGGAGAGGAGTCCCTGTCCTCCAAGTGGGTGAGCATGGCTTGTTCTCTGAGGAGCCAATTCTTTGGGCTTCCCCTCTGGCTGCTGCTGATTTGAGAGCTGCAAAACAAGCATTTCACTGCTCCATCACCTTGGCTTGAAAACACCCAGAGCAGATGTGGCATTTTGCACGAGTAGCAAGAGACGGTGACTGCCAGGATGAACATGGTCTGGCTTGGTGGAGACAGCACTTCATTTAATATTTGCTGGCTCCATGGTGGCTGACATAGGAGACAGGGGGCTGAATTGTGGTTTGGTGTAGGAGACCAAGATCTTGCATATTATGGAGCCTTGTTTCAGTGTTGTCTTCCTGCTCCATGACTGGAGCCTTCAATATCAGGGGAAGGGGCTTTGCATTCCCTTTGTCTCCAAGGAGAGACAAGCCCACAACAAATGCACCTCTGAATCTGCTTCCTCTGAAAGAAAATCAGTATTTTCCATCCAGTCTCTGGTGGGATAGGATGCTGAACAGCAATCAGTGCCTTCACCCCCTGCACGGGCCTGGAGCCAGGGGGACTCCAAGACCACAGGGATTTCCAGGTCTCATGGCATCAGCACAGGATAGAAGAGTTCCCCCATGCATCAGAGGGGACCTCTGACCGTGACAGCAAGGGATTAGTACTGGCCACGGCCTGCTACGATTCTGGTTTAAGAAAACCTTCCTCCACCGTTTGATTTTTTTACGGCTGCATGTAAAACATGAGCCAGCTGGGATCCGAGCGCTTCTCCCCACCATGAGTGCCTTTCCTGTAAGTCTCATCACAGCCACCCGTCCCCAGACACGTCCCCCAGGACCAAGCTGCCCGTTCAGCCCATCACATGTGCAGTACAGCTGGGCCTCTTATGGGTGGGGGAGTTGGATCTGGGTGATCCTTATGATCCCTCCCAATCCGAACCATCCTGCGACTCTGTGATTTACATCCTGAGAGGAGCCACAACCACCAGCACCATTCAGGTGGGGAATAACCATTACCCCACAGATGGATATAAAGAGAAAATATCTTGCCAGATGCTGCCATTTTTTTCCTTAAATATTAATTTTGTTCTTTCTCTGGTTTCAGCTTCTTGGTGCCCTTCCTTGCCCCACCCATCACAATGAGACAGAAATACGCAGAGTTTTAGTTTCACATCCAAAGAAGACCCATGCCTCCTCTCCTCCCAGGTGGTAAAAATACTGCTCCATATCTAACTGTGCCATTGTGGCATTTTACAGGGTAATGGAGTCTACCTTGTTTCCAAGGATCTGTGTTGCTGTTGTTGCTGATTTTGCCTTGTGAGTCACACAGTTATGGGCTTGATTCTCTGAGCCAAGTGCTTGGCTGGAAACCATTGGGTTCCTCAGGCAGCAAGCAAAGCAGGTGTTTGTTCCTGTGATGTCAAGGACTTAAAAATCATTAGCTAAACCTCCAAAAAACAAGCTGAGGCATCCTCCAGACCCAACGTCCACATCTTGGCCTACTTTTTTCAGATTTTTAACCAACAGTAAGAGCTATAAACTCCAAGGGCAGGCAGGAGTGCATTCACCTATGCCTTGACTATCTCGAGGAGTGTGTGTGGTGCTGTAGTTGTGTGTGTGAAGAGGACCTTGCCAAAAACCACCCCGACTTTCCAAATTGCAGTGCTTTGTGCACATGGATGGACCAGAACATAGCCCTTGTTAAAGAGTCCATCAAATAACCAACACATCCTTCTCCTCCCCAGTCTCCAGTGCCCACAGATGACAGTGGCATCACCATGGGACTTCCAGCAGGCAGTGAGTTATGATTGAAATGGTAGTTATTTATAATAAATGGAGCATTCAGATGGAAAAGTCCCGTTAACTCTTCTAATTGTGCCCTGGGGTGGCTGTGGGCTTAGGGACACCCTCCCCTCACTGTTGTACCACAGCACTGTACATCATCTTCCCAAATCATGGTGAAGTGATTTCAGTTTGGTTTTGCTGTGGGTCAGGAGTTTTGCTGTTCAAGGGGAAAGCAAGACTGGCCTCTTCCTACCCCTCTTTCATTCTTTGGTAGTTTGGTTTTTTGTTTTAAGGGGTTTTTTTAACTTGAGTGGAAGGCTGGAGTTGCTTTTCTGTGCACAAAATGAGGATGCTGGTGGAAACCTTCACAGAGATGGTACATGTTATATCCCAGCAGTCCCAGATCTCAGAAACCCAGGCCAAGATCCTTCTTTCCTTATCCCTCAGAAGCAGGTGGGATGGAAATGATCTGCAAGTGAAGGACCAGTTGGAGGATGCCATGGCTAAGGCTGAAGAAAACCCACATAACATGTGATGCTTTCATCCTGGTGATTCTGAGGGGTCTTTTTTCAAAGCATGGTGTGTTTCCTGAGTGGAGACACAGCTCCATTGCTGTAATATTAAGCTTCTTCAGAACTGAGACCTACACACAGCCCCATGTTTGCTGAAGGATCTCACCTTCCCAGTGCCCCATGTGACAATACTCAACCCAGACCCTCCTCACCACTTAAGGCAACTCAGAAGACAGAAGTGAACTGTAATAACTTGAACTCCTCTTTAATTATCTGGAATTTGTTCACACTAAATCAAACAGTGAAATGTCCTACAAGCATAGTCTATAATTCATGACTGTGTTGATTTCTCTCCTAGGCTACAGTGACATCAGTAAATAACAAAAGACTGTATCCTGTCAAAAAAATCAAGGAGATATCTGAGAAACTGGGCAAACGCTCTCCAAGGGACATGAAAACTGCAGCAGCCTGCCATCACCCTGTGAGAAAAACAGAGTGAAAGCACATGAGATTTAACTCATTAAAAATTAGGGTTTAATGCAGATTTGTGTTTATATATTGTAGCATCTGGGGTTTCCAATGAGTGTGACCACATCCTCCTCGGATTCAGCAAGCCTTTAAGAGTGAACCACAAAGGAAGCACAGAAATTACTTATTTAGGGACAAAGAAAAGCTTTTGTTTTCTGCTATTTTACAGAATGCCATTCTGCCACAACCCTGCTTCTTCTGGGCCCTGTGTTATGGAAGCAGATCCTGCTGGTCCCAAAGGACATATCCCAGTCTTCCATCTTTAAGACTCATTCCACTCTCCTGCCTTTAAGACAAAGTAACAATATTTTCCTGACACAGTAATTTTGTGGTTTTATACTTCTAGATCATCTGAATAATATGGCAGAATAAGGAAACCAGACCTCACCTGCTTTTTTCTCTTCAACCTCGTGACAGACCATGTCAAGGCACCCTTGATTTTCCCTCTCTCAGCCTCCAAGAGCACCTGTCAGCAGCCCATCTGCTGGAGAAAAAACCCATTTGGCTCTGCTCTGTAGTTATTTAAGGACAACAAATTATTACATCATTCAGGAGCCTGAGTCCTGAGCGAAACCATCAGGTTTTGATTCTTAACACACACCAAACTTGAGCATGGCCTGGTGGCACAAAGCTGGTGGGACACGAAGGCGTTCCCATGCTCCCACAGCCATGTGTTTTTCCACAGCTCCACTTCCCAGATTCCATGTCCAGCAGTGCCATGCAGGGACAGTGGCCCTCAGAAGTGGCCCTTTCCCTGGAGACGGGGTGGGGATGAACACCAGGGCTTCGTGCTGGGGCTGGCTGTCATGAGCAGCAGACGGTGCAAGAGGAAGCATCGCCAGCAGGATCAGCAGCTTTTTTCCTGGAGGATGATGAACCAATGCCAGTGAGCTCCTGGCTCCTGCCCTGCATGGTGTCCAGTCCAGAGGAAGAGAGAGAGAACTGGTGGTGGATGGGTTGGGCCGTGAATGTGGGAAGATCTCTGAAGGAGGGAGAGTCTTGAAAGCAGGAAAGTGAAGCTCAGAGGGATGTGCTGAACTCGCTCTAGACTGGGTGGAGCAGAAAACCAAAACATGAATCAGCTACTGAGCACTGAAAGGAGGCTGGTCTGGGCCATTTGGAGTTGGCTGCCACTGACTCTTCATCGCCAGTCAGGCCAACACAAGCTGGACAGGACGTCCTGGCAAAGAGCCTGCTGGAGTGGATGAAATCACCATGCTGTTGCTGCCTGAAACTCCCTACACGCTCTTCTGGAGTGGCAGCACCATTGATCATTTCCCAGGTGTCTTCTCACCTTCCAGATATCCGCCCTCTTGGCATGTGCAGGACAGCAGGAATGTGTGCTTGGTTAATATAAAGGAAAATGGACCATTTTATTGATTGTTGCTTCTGTCCTGCAGTCAGTGCTGGTTTTCCCTGAAGGATATAAGAGCAAGAAGGGCTGGAGCAAATGAACCAAAGCTGAGGAGAACCTAAACCACCACAAGTTTCTGTGGCTCCCTCCCTGTTCCATGGGAACCAGGAAGGATGAATCAGGGGGTATGATAATCTGCTCACTCATGGTACTGTAAGATACCAGATGGAGATGGACCAGTGGAGGACTGGCCGGGGGGGACAGATAGCTGAATCCATGAAAGCCACGTAGCTCTGCCTGGCTCCCAGTGGGAAGCTGGAGAACATCAAGCAACAAGAACTCCCTGCAAGTCCCGTCCTATCTCTCCACAAGAGCTGACCTGGGCCCCTCGCTCAGACTTACCAGCTCTACCTAATTTTTCTTTGTGTAGGTGAGTTGAGTTGCTCAGGATCCCATGTGGGATGCTCTTCCAGTGAGTTTCATAGGAAGGAGCACAGGCAAGGGCGGTCCTGCCCTGAATATGAGCAGAGAGCTTTACCATGGATGGGGGTTACACAGGGTGGGGGAATATGGCCATAGGTCAGAAAAAGCTGGGTGAGTATCCAGCAGAAAAGAGCAAACGCAAGACAGTTAGAGTGAAATGACAGAGTTATCTATAGATTTGGAGTACAGAGAGCAGAGATGGGTAGAGGGCTTAGGGGAGATGAGCCTGGGCCAGCTGCAGGGTGTCCCAGCAGGGAGGTTAGAAGAGCAGCAGACAGATCTTACGGTAGAAAATCTTCCAAACAACGCAAAATCTTTAGAAACAATATAACAGTCACTCTACATCAGGTTAAATATCTAGATCTTGTAGCTCTGGTATTTAAATCTGGTCCTCAGACTCAAATTACTGCACTGTCTGATGCTGATGGCTTTAGGTGTCTTGAAAATCTCATGTGTGTTCTACAGCGTAATTGTTCTAAAACATTCTTTTCTCATTTTTCTGATGCCAGCATCAGTCAGGGCTCCTAGGTTTTGTGACCTGCTTGTTTACACTGCTTCAAGCAAATCGGAGTCAAGCCTCTGGATGTTGTGGTGCCTTTCACCACATTCTTCCTTCAGTCTATTTTTTCTCTCTTTTCCATCCCATCCCTGACAGGGGAAGCACTGTTCTTTCCGTGCTCCTTGGTTCTGTCTTTGAAGCAGTCACAGAAAAAGTGACAATTAGGAAAGAAAGAACCTTCAGTATCTGCTTTGGCAGGCACAACACATCCCACTGCTGAGTTGCAACGAGTCAAACCAGCTGCCTGCCTGGGTCAAGTGGGATATTGCTCCTTATATTCTGGGATCTGCCCAAGACAGCCTGGTGCACTGCCACGCTGCAGAGGGAGTGCTAATCCAATGTTAAAGTCAAGCAATGCACGTTTATAGCAGTCCTGCAAGGAGCAGGGAGTTGGACTTGATGATCCTTATTATTTTTCCCTGTGAGGGTGGGGAGGCCCTGGCACAGGTTGCCCAGAGAAGCTGTGGCTGCCCCATCCCTGGAAGTGTCCAAGGCCAGGCTGGACGGGGCTTGGAGCAGCCTGGGATAGTGGGAGGTGTCCCTGCCCATGGCAGGGGGTGGAATGAGATGAGCTTTGAGGTCCCTTCCAACCCAAACCATTCTAGGATCCTTATGGGACCCTTCCAACCTGAGATATTCTATGATTCTATGATTTCAGGATGCTCAATTACAATTCAGGAAACAATGGTGATTAGAAGCAAACAACAAGGTTAGATAACTTATTATTTGGGAGATCGAGTAACCTGGGGCAGGGTAACAGACATCAACTCCGTCTTTCCCAGATTATTGTGCTCTACCAAAATGACTAAAGGTTGCTAAGCAATGTCAGTGTTTTTCCCCCAAATTGAGGGAGCATAGCAGAAGCAAATGAGTTCACTGCAGTTGAACTGAACTTATATCAAGTCTAAATATATAGATAATCATTGCTACTGATGATTTCTGTTTCTTAAAGCATTCCAGGCAGCTGAAAGATGTAATGAAAGCCAAGATCTTATTGGCTTGTCACTTATTTCATGTCACTTATAGTGCAGAAGTCTTCTAGATCAGCCAAGGTGGACCTGCAACCCCTTCTCCAGGTCTTCTCTGGCCCTGGTTTGGTGTTCAGGGCTGTTGCTTAATGCTGCATGAAGCCTCATTTTCCTTCCTTTCCAAATCCAGGGAAAATGAACCGAAATCTCCACCCCAAAGGAGAAAACAGAAAATCTTATCAAAGCATAACTTTATAAAAGGCAAGGCAGACAAAGAGAGTGGGAAGAAAGAGAAGATAATTTCCTAAACCATTAACAAATCTCATTTTCCCAAGGATCCCACACCACAGCTTCTCCCTCCTTATTTTTATGAGGCAGCAACCAGCCCCTTCCTTGTGAACACATCACCTCTGAGTTTAGTGGGACCCTCCATCCCCTTGCCCAGGGGAGGGTTTTGGGTCTGAAGGTCCCCCTGGAACTCTCTGCAAAGTCCCTTCTGTCTCTCCTGGTCACCCCTCTCATCTCCACAGGACACTCTTTGGTGACTCCATGCACCACAAGTCTAGAGAAGACACAAAATCAGCATTTGCCATGAAAGGGGGAATTTCCCAAACAGACTTTTGGGACTATGGTGGAGTGACCAAAGAAGTCTGGAAGTGCACACGCAGGTGACATAACAAACAGGGACAGTAGATGCCAGCGGGTAAGAGATGAGGACCTGAAGTTGTCCCATCACGTCTCACAGGGGCACAAAAAGGAGACTGAGGTGCACAGCAGAAAAATACCAGAGCACAGGAATCGTCAGCACTTGCTGGAGGTTCCCCTGCCTCCTCCAGGTGAGGACCAGCCAGCACTGGAGCCATGGAGTCATGGAGACATGGAGCTTGTGCAGCCAGATCTGTGCAGCTCATCCGTGTTGTTCATCCCTCCAGATTTCCTAGTGTTTGTCCTCCTGTTCTGGGAAGAGTTGAGAGCTGCAAGAGGCCCAGCTCACAGGGATGTTTAGAGAAAGGAAAGCCCATTGTGTGAAAGGCTTTGGTATTTCAGGGTTTGTTTTCCTTCTGACACAGAACAAAACGCCACCATGTCAAAATCCTTCATAAGGCAAAACAGAGCAGAAAACAAAACCAAAACAAAACCAAACCAAACCTAACCAAAAAGAAACTTCAACCCACCTTCCCCCCAAAAAACCCAAAAAAACAAAACAAACAAACAAGAAAAACCCAGTGGCATTCACTTTGGACGTGGTCTGTGGAAGTGTTTCTCTTTGTTTTTGGGCTTTTCAATCCCAGGATCTACTACTGTAGCTATTTTATGAAAAGACAAAAAATGAAAGAAGAAAGAAATAAAGGAAAACAAAATCCACACCAGAGCAGAGGAGTAGCCTTTCCCTGCACCAGGGTCTGACCCTGCCTCGGTGGGGTTTCTCTGCAGTGGCACCAGGATCAAAAGGGCTCCCCTCCTTCCACCCTAGGTGAGATGCATAGCTCCAAGGAGCCTCCAAGCTTTAAGAAGGAAAACCAGGGAATGGGCAGTGCAGCGACCCTGTATGACATCAGCAGAGCTATTTTGCACCAGCTTTCCTTGAGCAGAAGGACTCGGGCCAAGCAGTCCAGAAATTTTAGAAAGGTTGGACGTAAGGGTTGCTTCCCAGCAACAGAACTGGGGAAAAGCCACTGCTGTGGGCAGTGTTTTGGGTCAAACTGCTTTCACACCAAGAGCTCCCAGCCCAGCTCTCCCACACTCCCCGACGGCCCTGGATGGGCTCGTGCCTCTCCTCACGCTTTCAGGCCCGGGGACGGGGATATTTTGTGGGTGCTGGCGCCTGGATGAGTTTCCCCGTGGGGCAGTCCCGGGTGCCGATGCCTTCCCCGGCGGCAGGGAGCAGCTCGCCACCAGCTCTCCCCGCGCTTTTCCGAGCGCTGGCACCGCGCCCGGCCGCCTTTCACTGCTGCCTTTTCATTCGCCTTAATTCACTGCGTTTCCTTTCTCGCTCCTTGCGAGGAACAGAGGGAGAGCTTGTTCCAGCAGACGGGCCCCATCCGCTCCACCCGGCTCCGCTGGAGCGAGGGCTGGAAAAGCGGGATGCAGGCGAAGGGGTATCTCCCACCCCTCCGGGGCCCCCGTGCCGCCTGCGCGCTGCTTCCCAGCAAATACGGTAAGCGCTCAGCCTAAAAATGTGAGTCTGATCTCATGACACAGGGTGGCCCTGCATTCCTCACCTCTGACATAACCCGCTGGGAGTGTGCTCCGCAGAAAAACACAAACAAGATGTACTGGCGGGCTGGCGGCGGGAGCCGGGCAGCTGGCAGATGTTCTGCAGAGCCCCCGCGCAGCCCCCCGGCTGCCACAGCTCCAGCACAGCCCCTACCCTCCCAGGCAGGGCGAAACCGCAGCCCGTGCTGCGGGGACAGAGCCACCCACTGATGGAGGGGTGGGTGCGCAGCCTCCCCCAGCCCTCGGGAACGTAACGTGCTGCGGTTCAGCAGCATCCAGGGAGGCGGCTGGATCCCTGCTCAAAATCAACCCTGGGATTTTGCTTGGCAGATGCCCGAGGGCATTTTTAAGGACTTTGCGGTGCTTTTGCAGGCGGTCGGTGGTTGGGTTTTTTTGGGCTTTTTTGGTTTTTTTTTTTTCCTTGTTTTTGTTTCTTTCCGAGTCTCCCTGGGACAGGCTCCGCTCTGGGTCTGCCACGGCCATGGAGTGACTGCTCCAGCACTGGTGTCCCGTCTCCATGAGCAGCTCCACAGCGATTCCAAAGCCCTGTTTGCTCCGGGTACGTCCTGGCCAGGTGCAGGCCGTGCCCCACAGAGCTTGGCACCCAAAGCCTTGGGTGTCATGGGGCGGTGATTCCTCCCTGCACCCAGCAGAGCACAGGGATGAAATGATTTGCCAGGGATCACATGGAGAATCCGAGTCCCGCTGTCGTAAACACGAGGCTGACTTTCCTCCCAGCCAAACCCTCTTTCAAGCACAGCCTTGTCTTGAGCAGGATCTGCTCTCCCATCTCGCCCGGCCACACTGCACCACTTGTTTACTTTCTTCTGCAAATGCCCTAAACCTTGACAACGACCTATTTTCCCTTCTGTTACGCAAAGCTTCTTTCCTAGAAAGAGGCTTTGTAACGCTGGGTCCAACCAGCCCAGCTCTCCTCCCATGTGTGTGAAAGCAAACTGTGAGTGCCTGGCAGGTCCAGCTCAGCTCCAGCACATCTAAAACCCACACACAGATGAGTCAGGAGACTCGGGCAGATGTTACCTGAAAGTGTCCTGTGAGACAGCTGGCCCCACTTGCAGAGGAATCAGATAAGCAGTAACGCAGCCTCCAAGTCCACTCCTCAAACGTTCTTTTTATTACTGCTTTTCATCTGTCTCCTCCTTCTCCAGCATTCAACAAAGCTAGGAGACAGCTTTTCTCCAGACATTTCTCCTCTGTTTCTGTCCTTACCTTTCTTTGGCAGTGAAAAAATCTGATTTTTTTTTAATTACACATTTTAAAATAGGAAATTAAAAAAAAAAATTCTTCTCCTTCCTCCACTGCCAAATTTTCAAGATTGCTACTCCTCTGGCAGTGGATAGTTTGCAAGAGAATGCAAGACAAACAATGGCAATGAGAAACAATAGTAACAAGAGGAAAGAAAATGTTTCAAATTTGCTCCTTCAGAGCACACAATGTTTGATGCCAGAGCATAAGGAGAGAGCCTTTGCTCATGGGTCCAAGGCTCTTTTCAGCCACTCCTTTATCCTGGGGCTCTCATCCTTTCTTTTTTCTCAAGGAGGTGCCCTGGCCATGCTCAAGCTGTTGGCAGCATGGAGTTCTCTCCTCCTCCCCACACTGGTGATCACAAACAGCTCCTTACACAATTTCTTCTCCATCTCTAATCCACAGCCCAGCTTTTTAAGTTAACACAAAGCCAGGGATGGTTTATTTTAACATGCCAGGCTGTAACCTGAAGCCAGAGATACAAATTCAGCCTAACAAGTTTCCCTTGGCCAGCTGAGAGCACAGGTTAGAGATTAATCCAACAGCAGCAGATGGTCTGGGCTGGACGCTTGCTGCTTCCCACAGCTGCTCTTTCCTGTTCCCTCGGTACCTGCAGCCTGGCTTGGCATCCATCCCTGCTCTTGCCTGCACAGGGACGAGCTGCTTTACATGAAAACAAAAGCAGAATTTGAAGCCCGATCTGCTGGGGACAGGGTCTGGTTGTGAACAGCTCAAAACAGCAACACCAACACGTGCATACACGTGTTTTCCTTCACTTAGAGACTTCAAATTACTGCCAGCGACTCCTTTTGTCTCTGTTATCTTGTCCATGCAGGACAAGGATGATGGTGAGGGCTCAGTTTAAGCCAGAGAAGCTCTTCTGTGGGTCTTACCCCCTGTTCAGACCAGCTTGAGATGACACAGTGAGTGGAGATACTGGGGTAGGTAAAAGAGCCCCTTGTTCCTTGGGAAGCCACTCATGAAAGGAATGAGTGATGCCATTAGTGACCTGGGCTTCCTTCAGGTTGAACCCTTGGATGGGTCCTTGCGTCTCAAAAATAGTAAATCTCCGTTTTTCTCTCTCTCTCCCTCCCCTCTATACCTGGCTGCTTGTTGGCACAAACCCTGTAGGCTTCAGCTCTGGGAGTGCAAAGGTGCCACCAAAGTTGGAAATTATCACCTGGTTCACAAATGGTGAACAGGAAGTGAGAGAGAAGCAGCCTGATCACATCTGCCTGTTTGGCTGCCAAAAATGCCAGGGACTACTTAGTTCCAAGGTGCTGATGAATACTTTGGGTATGTTACCCATAACAGTCTATGGCAAACCCCCAATTTTCCATGCTTTTAGACCAAAAGGAAGCAGCTAGAAAGTCAGGAAGAGTAAAAGGCATAATTTTAATTTACCTGGAGAGGTACAGATCAGAGGAAGAGGTGGACACTTCTCCCCACTGCAGACCTGATAGGACAGTCCATGGCCACACCAGGAGCCATGAGGAAAACTTTCCCTGGTCTGAGTATTGCACTTAAAGGTACAGTGGATATCAATGCACTGAGGGGCTGCACAGACGCCCCTTTCCATCTCTGCTGGAATTAAAAGAAGCGATGGTTTTACCTGTAATTCTGGAAAACATCACACGGGGGTTTTCCCTACTAAGGACAAAACTTGGAGAGGGTCACCAGGGCATCGTGGCTTCCCTAATGCCTCCTGCCTGGCTGACCAGAGCTGTCCTGCTCCTCTCCCCCAGCCCCTGACCAAGGCAGGGGTCTCACACAGGACTGGAGAAGGTTTAACATTCTTAGAGGAGGGAGCAGCTTACAAGATGGGTTGGTAGGAATTTTTTTTTTTTCCTATTCAAGCTGACTCCTTTGGGGTGAGATGAGCTGTGCCCTAAAAGAGCCACTGCTGGCTGTAAAGGGAGCACAGGGAGACTAACGCAGAGACTGCAGCTGTGGCCCCGTGGGGCGTCAGACAGCCCATGGCAGCACCCGTCAGCATCAGCCACTCTTGGCTGTCCCTGTGATCAGGAGATGCCATAGGATCCTGGCTTTTTTTTTTTTTTTTTTTTTTTTTTTTTTGGAACTAGTTTTCCTGCTTGCATCCCAGTAGCAGGACACAAAGCTGCTTTCAGTACCCACCAGCTTTCCTCCCTGAAATTCTTACCTGAAAAATAGCATGATCCCTGTGTCAACCACATAAGCCCTGCCTGGGAACCCCATGGAATAAAGGGTGCTTGACTGGAGCTGTTCTTTGAGCTTCGACAGCCCTGCAAATAATTTTCCCACGTTTTCTGGCAAGTTTTGAATGTGACATTGGGCTGAGGTGATCTGAAATACTAGTGGTCTTCAAGGGAGTGCTATCCACTTGCCTTGTTTTACTTTTTGCCTGCTTCCACATGCACTTTGAATGCCAACAAGCAAGGAGCTGGCTGCTGGGCTGATTCCTGTGCTTGCTCCTACAGGGATTACTGGGAACCTGGGGTTTTCAGTGGGATGACACGGAGGGGTAACAGACACTGCGTGACTTTGGGGCTCTTGGCTGTGAGCAGAGTCAAGCCCCCGAGCCCCTGTCTGCTTCAGTGTCCCCACTGCTGAAATAAAGCATCTCTGGAGCCAGCCAGCTGTGCTGCAGCAGTATCTGGGTTCGTAGCTGTGCTGTATTTGGTACTTTGGCCCATAATGATGAACAGCCAGGCCCACAGAGACAGAAGCTAAAAGTTGGATGCTATGAACAGACCAGGGCTGGGGTGTTGGCAGGTCCCTCTCCCACTGAGGCAGCACAGATGCATTTCCAGTTTCATTAGTTTTTCTCCATTTTAAATCTGAAACCCTTGGAATCAGCAAGTAAGGGAATGCCAATGTTAGGATTAAAAATAAAACTAAACTAAACTAAAAAAAAAAGATATGAAAAAGCCTTCTTTTGAGCACCCAGAAGGCACAGCAACCAGAAGGAAATAAACCATGTCCCAGAGTTAATATCTTGCTGTAATTCCATGCACAGCTACAGGATAAATGGCCTATTCCTGGAAGTGCTCTTTCCATGGTTGCGTCTGTGGGCTTAGATTTAAGGTCAGATTACCTGATTTAACAAATTGAAGAGTGTCAGCTGATCCACAGTAACCAACCAAGTGCATGCAGCAGCACCACTGTGCCTCCCAATCTTCTACCTCAGTGTCTGAAATCATCTCCCCTAAACCAGTAATTCTCAAACCTCAGTGTCTGGGCTGTGATTCAGCAGCATAAGGAACATCCCAAAACACAACCCCTAAAGTATTCAGGCATAAACTAAAACCTATGCTCAGTCCCCATACTTGAGAATTCCTTTTCCAGGGCTTTCAACATTTCAAAGCATGAAATTTCCTTTCACATTTACTTCTAACTAAAGGATGCAAGGGAGAAAACACAGTCCTGTCTACAGTCACTGCTGGACAGAAAAGTCTCATTACTGCCTCCTCCATGAGGCAGGAAGGACCTTCAGACTGATGTTTGGAAGGTCACATATTTCACTGCTATCTTGTTTTCCATGGAACTACAGCCTGCTGCTTGCCAAATCTGAGGATCCAGCCCCTCTGGGCTCACTTAGGAGATGTCACTGACTTGCTGCTATCCTTGGGATTCCCTGATGAGAAGTTGGTCAGCAATCTACTGATCCTCGTTCCACTGAGTGTCTGGAAATCTGTTCAGCTTTACTCGAGGTCTAGCACGGCATCACGAGCCCGGGAGGAAAACAGCCGCACTGAAAATGCCTACCATTTTTAATTCTTCACTCTGATTTCCTCTTTCTAAACCCAAATGTGCCAACAATTGGGTTTTCTCTTCCCTGAGTTCTCCAGAGCCGTAGGCATGCAGCAGTGCGTGTGGGGTTTAATGAGGTTTGTGCTGTTGGTTGATCCAGGAAAGGACTGAAGTGGATAGCAAGGCAATTTCCAAAACCTGCAAGGAGAATTGCATGGCCAGCATCATTGTGTTCAATTAGAAATTTGGTTTCTAGTACTTTCATGGAGTAACACACAACCCCAGCTATTGGAAGATCTGGGCTGTGTGACATGGAGGAGGAGATCTGGAGCCAGTAACCCTGAGATCCTCAGCTTGATTGTGCCAGATGCAACAGTAACCTGGAAAACCTCAGGTGTTCACTTGGACCAGATTCAACTCCCTTCCTGTGCAGTCTGATAAAGCCTTAAACATCAGCAGGGCTGGGACAGGTACAAGCAGTGTCACTCAGAACAGTGATGGACCCAGCGTGCTCTGCAGCCTTCAAAGCTGGTGCTTTTATTTCTTCCCACCGACGAGGTGCAGGACTAGGGGTCTGGCAGCCCTGTAAATGAAAAAGTCCTGGCATAACCATGATTTTCATGATAACAGTAGGTAACAAGTCTGTAACAGACTCTATCAGTGGCATTTTGAGAGCCCTTGGTTTTACAGTGCTGTGTCCTTACAAAGTGACCAGTTTTCCCTGATCTTTGCAGCTGCAAAGCTGCAAATGAAAAAGCCCCACAGTGCAGCATCCTGCCCCATTTGCTGCAAAATAAGGCAATTAAGGACCGGAAGCACTCCTGAACAAAGTACTACACAGGCATGGTGTTGTTTGTTCTCTCTGGGCCTGAGCCCAGGGCCCGTGACTGAACCTGTCAAACCCCCACACCTTCAATGCCAGAGCCTGGTCTGTGTTCATGCTCTCCTATCGCAGGGTGAGAGCTTTCCTGGAGCCACCAAAAGAGCCCAAACCCTTTCTTCTGTAATCTCTCATGCCTGTCAGGATGCCAAGAGACACGCCAGACCTAGAGCCTGGGCCAAAATAGCTATGTAGGCATGCCCAGAGAGGAGAGCTGGCACAAGGCGTTGTCTAAAGTGAGATATGTGAAGCTGCAGGCAAATAGTTTGGTAATCACATGGGTAGGTTAGGCTTGCCATGTCTGCTCATCAAGGAAGGAAGAGGCAAAACAGCCTGGAAAAGGTTTGGGGCCTGGTTTAGTGGGAGCTCGGGAGAGCTTCAAGGGGTTAAGCAACAATTCTCCGAGAAAGGTCGAAGGGAAGGACGCAGTGATATCCCAGCGAGGCCACAAACACCCTTCCAAAAGAGATTTTCCCAGGGGAAAAAAAAAATACCACATTCCTGATAATGAATCCCATTTCACGATACGGCTCATGAGGCACTGGAGGGAGGAGTACCTTGCTAGCGTTTGTGCAGGGGGACGCATTCCCCAGGAGGCTGGAGCTGGTGCTCACGGCCATCCAGCCCCCCGATGAACATTTCTGATCAAAGCCTTCCCCAGCTGATCTATTTCCAGCCCAGCCCACTCAATACCTTGATTGCCACACAGCTCTTTTAGCTGCTCTCAGGTAAACAGGCTGTCGCTCCTTGGCATTTTGCCTCGCTAAGCCCAAAAACACAAGTGGCACAGAAAATTAGAGAAGCTGCTCTCCTCTGCCAGGAAAAATGATGCTATTTCTGAAATAAGCTGGTTTTAATACACCTCACTGGCCATGCATGGATAAATATGCATAAATACACTTGAACTGAAGGTTCGGCTGTTGACATCAGTATTCCTATACAGAGGCTGAAAGAGAGAGAATTATGTACCTCACATGAGATGAAGCACTGCACAGGACACTTCTCACAGGTCCTCCCTCAGTCAGCACCCCTGGGGCTGAGCCACAGGCTTGAGCAGATCAAAATCAGAGCTCAATCCACGGCAGATCTTATTTTTGAGGAATGGCAGGAACACGGGCCAGAGCTTGGAATCATGTTTTCAGTTTCCCCTTAGTAAGTAAACACATAGAAGTCAACAACAGATGGAGCATCACATGGAGTTACACAGGTCAGCACAGACTGCAGAGAACCCCTGAGTCTGAAAAAGAAATAATTTGGAGCAGGGAGCAGTTGGGAGATTTTTCTGAGATATTGAGAAAGAAAGCAAAAAATACTGGCGTGAGCGACCTCCTCTGCAATAAGCAGCTGACAAGCTTGGGTTTGTGCAAGAAGATAAAGATGGGCAGGCAACAGAGCAAGCTGACAGCTCCTGGGTGGGATAGGTTTTGGGTTTGGTTTTTTTAATTTGTCTGGAGACTAGACAATGCAAGCCAAAAGGTGTTAAACTGATCACAAAACAGGCAGGACTACAGCAGGCAAAAAGCAAAACAAAACTGGATTTTGTGTAACGAGCAGATCGAAGCTCTGCCAGGCAGAGGAGAGATTTTCAGTAGTTTATAGGGTACCGTGGGAAGTCTGGGGTGAGAGAGGAGGGATTCAGGTGAATGGAGTGCTGCAGTAATGGGCTGCAGTGTGGAGGAAGATGAAAGGGAGGAAAGGGAGCAGAGGACACCCATTAATAAAAAAATCCCCATTTCTTTTAAGATTTATTGATACCTCAGAGCCAAAGAGTCTCCCATGCCTTTGCATCTTCGAGCTAACATAACCCAAGAGTCAAAAGTGGCAGGGATCTGTTATGAGATGTTGGGTTCAAGTGGAGAAGAGCTCTGGATGTTAATTTGCAGAAATGAAAAAAAGACTTTGGTTAATAAAGATTCCAGCCTGAGAAACCTGTGCTGCAATAGCAGGATGGCATTAGTGTTCCTAGAAACACAGCTGGCTATTGCTGAACATGCACTGCCATGCATCAAAAATGCAATCACTCAGCTGGGGACCCTAGGATGGTGGTTGTGGATTAATTCAGTGCTGGAGGAAAAATTGATGGTTGCCCTGGGACCAGTGTTTACTGGCCAGTGACATTCAGAGAAAGGACAGCCCCATCTGGTCATGGGGAGAGCAGTGACGCTGCAAAAAGATAAAGTGGTCACCGTGCACAAAGAGCAGGCCGTGAACTCACCCCAAAGGAGGGTCAGAAGGGACTGGTTTTGTTGTGGAGGTGCAGGGCTGAGTCAATATGAGACAGAGGTAAAGCTGATTCCACGCAGGGTGTTAATGAAACAGGTACTGAGGAGTTCCTGTTAAAAACAATGCTGGGAAGTTGGGGACGGTGAGTCACCAAAATAATGTGATAATAAATGTCATAATAAATATTTATCACAGGGAGAGGGCCAACAAACAAAAGCTAAAATTGGGAGTGCACTTCATTACAGCTGAGGATTGCTTCCGAGGGGAGAGGATACAGGATACGGGACTGGCTGACCTGAGGGACAAAAATGTGACCACAGCAGAGAGCTGGCAAGCAGGTCTATGTGGATTTGTATTCCAGAGGAGGCAGCTTTTTTAACATGCATGCTGACAAATGATTAGGACACACTTCCAGGGCAGCAGTCTATATTCCTCACACCAAACTTGTGTGCAGCTAGCAGGCCATGGTGGGAAAGAGGCACCTTGAGGGCATTGTGACTCATCTGGCCTGTTCTGGATTTCTGCTGGAAATTGGGACAATGGTTCCTGGTCCCCACCAGCTGCTCCATCAGGATTTCAGCAGATTTACGTAGATGAACGCAGCGCCTGATACTTTAAATGCTGCTCACGTGGCAAATGGAGCTGTGAGCTCTGAGGAGGGGTAACTGGTATCAGTGAACAGCCAGAGGTTGGGATTTTCCTGGATCCAGCCTGTGCATCCCCACTCATGCTGTGTGAGACACGCTGGAGGTAACACCAGGCAATTTACCTGTCGACAGCTTTCCACGCTGGGCAAATATTTGTCTTACCACGGCTTTAACGTGCCCATCTCAGCGACAGCTAAATGTCAAATGTGCCACCTGGGAAAGGCCCCGCGTGCTGCTCGTGCAGCTCCAGATTGTTTGGGGCGTCGGGTGCAAAGTCTGACGGAGAAGCAACATGAAAGGACCCTCTGTTTCCACAGGGGGCACCTGGCAGGAACTTGGGGCACGCTGACCTATCGAGGCTGTTTTTCAAGCCCGTGGAGAACCAGTGTTGGGCCTGCTGATGAATAATGACCGCTGAGAGCAGCCCCGTCCCGCCCTGTTCCCAGGCCCGGCTGTTTCTGACGGCGCTCTGCTCTCTCGGGGGTTTGCGGCCAAGTTCCCCGGCCGGTGGCCGAGTGTTCCCGGCCGTGAGGGGCTGCTGCGGGGAGCCGCGCTCCCGCAGGCCACGGCCACGTCTGGAGTGACCGCGGGGTCGCTCCAGCGGAAGAAAACAAAAGCAGCGGCCGCCCCGCAGAGGGGAGAGCACAAGCAGGGCATTGAAGACCTGCATTTTGCTTCACACCACATTGCTTCTACTTTCTAGAAAACATTTTTTTTAATCACTGGCAAATCTTTTTTCTTTTTCTCTTTTTTCTCTTTCTTTTCTTTTTTCTTTTTCTCTTTTTTCTCATTCTTTTCTTTCTCTTTTTTATATTTTTTATATTTCTTTTCTCTCTT
>WBMZ01003446.1:7898-101047 GCA_013400975.1 Atrichornis clamosus | reverse complement strand
AGAAAAAGAAAAAAAGAAATAGACCCTCATCCGCATTTAAATCTTTTTTTTTCTTGGGGAGGAAAAGTCAAACCATTGGAAAGCCTGCAGGATTCCAGGCAATTTACCACAATAACCTTTAGAACAAAATTATCCCAACAGGTGGTTTTGGGAGATGAAGCACCTTTTAAAGAAGCGGAAGACAAAGTATTATTGAGTGGTCTTAAACCTCTGGACAAGGTTCATTTTCAAAGAGGCTTAATTTTGGGGATAGATTTGGGAAGCTGGCATTTTCCTGTTTATAAATATTTTGTGGCTCTGACTTCTGTTCTACATCTGGATATTGCATCAGCTCCCACAGGGAAGGGATTGTCCTTTTTATATCCTTTTTAGATGTTTATTCAGCATCTGATACCCCAGAGCAGGGCATTTAATATCACAGAATCATTTAAGTTGGAAATGGCCTCATTTAGGTTGGAAAAGACCTCAAAATACCCAGAGATTTGGCCAAGTGCTTCCCACTGATTCAGGGAGATCCCACAGCAAACCTGGGAATAAATCCAGTGCCTGACACCTGACGTGTCAGCGATCCCTAAATCATCAGTTTCACTCAAGAAACCAATTTTTACCTTTTCCAAACCCAACATTAACCAAGGGAACAAAGTCCAGGGAGCCTTTTTCACCAATGCCACGGTAAAAAAGCAGCATTGCAGTTGGCAAAGGGTGAAAAGGGTGACCAAAACCACCACATTTGCTCTGTGACATTCAAGAATTCTCCCAAAAACAAGCCCTAGGTGTAATATTTTTCTCACCTGTCCCCATTTATCTATTTCTCTACAACTCACAGCTCATCGTTCACTGCAGCACAACCTAAGTTACCAAAAATCTTTGGTTGATATGGTGCATAAAATTCTCATTTAACTATAATTTCATGGAGAAAAGCCAAGGTTTGCTGCCTGAGGAACACTCCCCTCTTTGCACAACAGCTTTGGTTCTCATCACTAAAATTAGCAGCTCAACTTAATGACCCAAAGAGGGAAGTGGCTTTAATTTGGGAGCTCGGCTTGTCTTGCCCTCAGGGGTGTTTTAACCCACAGTGGCCACATTTAGCGGAGTTAAACGTGCCCAATTCCTTACATTGGATTGGGAGAACATCATCCATGAGTGTCCTCTCCACAGGGAATGGTGACATCTGTTGATTTGGACAAATCAAACATCTCAAAACACTTTGTGTCAAGTCCTTTTAAGACATAAAAGTATTTTTTTAGCTTTTTTTTTTTTTTTTTTCCCACTCAGGTCATAGAATAAAATCACAGAATCCCAGAATTACTGAGGTTGGAAAAGCTCTCCAAAACCATCTTCCATAAGTTCACTGTGGACTGGACACATGGTTAAAAATAAGTGAATAATGCACAAAAATTGCCCTCCAGAGACCCCATGCTTTGAATCTTTTAATTCAGCCTCCTTTTTAACCTTTAATTTGTTTCAGAAGCAAATCAAGGCAACCCCTTAAACAGATTTACACTTGTGCAATTATTTTCCCTGCCAATTATTCCATATGTTTCTTCCTTTCTGGTGGGAATTATTGCAACCCAAACTCATATTTTGCTCATGTTTTCACATTAAATCCCGTAATTTCCCAGTTTTTAACTTATGTAAAGAATTTCCCTCTATTTTAGACAGCCTTATTCTATTTTTGAAGCTGTTGTACATTTCGTTTGCTGGACAGGCCATTTTATCAGTGTCTCAGCCATCAATGAATTTAATACTAAAATGGTAGATCAATGTGTGCTGACCCAAACCGGGCTGGAAACTTTGAATTTTCGGGAACAAGAGGGAATCAAGTCAATCACCTTGCGAGCAATGAAGAGCATTGATCTCAATCAATAGCCAGATTTCATTTTTAAAGGTTACTGAGGGCTGGAAGTGATGCTTCAGATGTCACGGACCACGTCACTGATTTTTTTGAGGATACAAAAGCCTCTCTACCTTTATTCTCCGACATGGGGCAGCCACTTTAGAGAAAAAAACACTGGTGCGTGAAAATACTTCTTGGGAAAAAAAATCAGCCTGGAGATGAGAAGGTTTTGAGGTGATCTCATTGTGGCCTTCCAGGACCTGAAGGAGCTGACAGGAAACCTGGAGAGAGAATTTTTACAAGGGATGGAGGCACAGGACAAGGGGGAATGGCTTCCCACAGCCAGAGGGCAGGGATAGATGGGATATTGGGAAGGAATTGTTCCCTGGGAGGGAGGGGAGGCCCTGGCACAGGGTGCCTAGAGAAGCTGTGGCTGCCCCTGGATCCCTGGAAGTGTCCAAGGCCGGGTTGGAGCAACCTGGGGTAGTGGGAGGTGACCCTGCCCAGGGTAAGGGATTGGAATGAGATGATCTTTTAGTTCCCTTCCAATCCAAACCATTCCATGATTCCTTGATCCTAAATCAGACTGGAGGCAGAGCTGAGGATTTTGAAGATGAGGGCAGCAGCCAGAGCAGGAGCAGAATTTTCCCAACTTTCACATTCCCAGGAAGGCTGATTTACAGGGTGTTGGTGTGTAAAAGGAAGAGGAGCATGAAGCAAATCACACCACCAGCAAAGGGAACAACACAGGATTTGCCATAATCCAAATTCCAGGCTCGGCAGCTTTTGGTATCTCTGGTTTCAGACAACTCTGGGGCAAGATAAATGTTTCAGAGACAGGCCAGAAAGTCCTGCCTGCTGCTCTCTCTGCTTTTCTGCTGCAGAAATCTCTCAAAAGGAGGTGAAAAGACTGAAGATCAATTGACTACAATAAAGCTTCCGTGATTTGCACATCGTGAAATTCTGGCTTTTCTTTTTTTTTTTACTTTCTTATTCCACAACTATTCATATCAGGATATTGCAAGGCCCGATTTTCTATCAATTTGCTCTTACCGGTAATAACAAAATCCCACTATTTCACTCCACTCTCAGATTTGTTCATTTATGGGCAATTGGAGGAATAAAATGGAGAAACAACTGTCCCTCTTCCAGTCTCACTGGAAGGAAAACTGTAGGAAAAGCACTGTGGGACAGGCAGAGTGACAGTGCAGGCCCCGTTGGGTTGTTGTCATGGATTCAAGTGGAAGTGCCCATGATCCACCACAATCCATGGAAAGGGAGCAGTGATTCCTCTCCTCTCCTTTTGAAAGGGGCTCATAAATGGTCAGCAAAGCTCACACATGACTGGAATCAGCAATGCTGGGGAAAATTTGCAGAAAAGCTGCTATAATTTTTTTTTTTTGCTTATCCAGGCCAGCCTTGTTCTAGGAAAATACTGGGGGTCTTCCTGGTGCCTTAGCAGGGGCTTAATCACGGCTGATTAATTCCATATTTAAGCCCTCAGAGTTTTCAACTTCTGATTTTTTTTTTTTTTTTTTGCTTCACTAAGTTTGAGAGGAGATCATCTACTAAAGTGCTACCCAAAAATGTGGATGCCTCATCCCTGGGAGTGATCCAGGCCACGTTGGACAAGGCTTGGAGCAACCTGGACTAGTGGAAGGTTCCCTGTCCATGGCAGGGGCTTGGAATGAGATGAGCTTTAAGGTCCCTTCCAACCCAAACCATTTTGGATTCTTTAATTCTATATTCTCTACACCCTGGTGGATGCTCACATGTTGCCACCACTGACGTTTTTCCCCACTGTGGAAGATTTAACTCAGCTCCTTTTTTTCCTGGACACGTTATAAAATCTCTTTGGCAGCCACCAAAAGTCCTCAAAACACAGCACGAGCCCGCTCTGAAGGAGATGTGACCCCTTAAAATCCTACATTCACCCATTCAGGTTGGGGGGCAAAAGTTGCAAGGTAAGGGATGAAATGCGGGGGGGTTTGAGCTGGGAAAAGAGAAGTTCCATCATTCCCCAGAGCAGTGGGACATCAGCAGGGGAGGCACCTCCCTGGATGGCTGCAGGGTTTTTGGCTCTGTTCCTCTTCTGACCACACAGAGTCTGCAAAGTTCCCTCATGTGCAGCACCCCAGAGTCCCAAGGAAAACAGGAGGGAGCCCTGGGGAGCCCAGAGAGGCTGGAGCAGGGATCATACACGGAATCTCCAGCCATGGCTCTTTTGGCTTTTCACATGGAGCTCTTGCACATCTCCAGCACATTTTACAAAGAAAGGAAATGTTCTCCTGCAAATAACATTTCCCACAGTTGTCTTTAATTGCTCATGCCCTCTGGATAGGAGGTTTTATTTTTATTGTGAGCTGATTGAAGCTGTGCCTAAAATCTCAGCCCCAAATTGCCCAATCAAGCAAAAGCAAGCAAATGAAATCCATGCAAAAGAGGCTATTCTTGTTCTGTTATTATTTGGGTTGTTAGCACATCCCATAGCACACTTTCCCATTAGCAGGGTTGGGAAAATATCTTTTAGCAGCTCCTTGTGGGCCTGGTGGTTTTTGTTTTGTTCCTAAATAGCATAAACATGGAAGAAAGCAAAGCAGGTGAATTGACAGGCAAATCTCTCCTTCTGTCTCTGCATGAGCCAATAAATTTTACAATAGAAAACATCTGCTCTCACTGAAGATTAATTAATGAAACAGGAAAGAAGAGACACCCTCCCAGGGCAGAGAAAGCAGAACATCCTGGTTGTTCGCAGGATGTTTCCCCCCAAAAACTCCTGATGTTGTCCTGGCAAACTCCTGACATTGAAATTCCCACTACAGGAAGCATAAGTGAACGTGCTCCTCCTGGTTTCCCCGCAGGAATTGCTCTTCCCATTTGATATTCCAAAAAAACCTAATTGTTCTTGCAGTACCTCTGCCATCCACTCCGCTGGAGTATATGAATGAAGAGAAAGAAATATCGAACAAGGTTGAAACGAACTAAATCCGACTTTTATAACCTAATTTTCTTATGCCTCTCCATACATTTTCATCTGCTGCTGTTTTGCAGTGGCAAAGAGCTTTCCTTCCCAACACTGCTGCTCCTGCCTCTCCTCCTGATCTCAAGTGGGAGCAGGACAGAACTCCTACTTCCCAGTGATTCCAATGGGAGAAGCATTCCCCTGCTCTCCAGGAAATATGGGGAAATTTTGGCCAGGAGAAATCCCTACTCCTGCTCAAATCAAAAATCCATTTGCCTGGAGCGAGAGGGCACAGGGAGATGAGACTTTCCAAGCAACAAAAACTGGCTTTAAGTTTCAAAACCTGGGATTCACCCACCTTTCCTTTATCCAGTTGAATCAGCAGCAGCTCATAATTATCATTTAAGGATCATGACCATCACTAGGATCAAGAGGAAGGAGAATTAAGTTATAAATTAGGCACAAGCACGAGCTGAGCTAGATTTATTTTTGCTTTAAAAAATACACATCTCAGAGCAGCAGCCAGTTCAGATGCTGGTTAGAGAGAAGAAATCTCCTGATTACATCACAATTTCACTTTTTTTTAAGGAGACTTTCTAAATCATAGCACTGTTTTATGAAAACTCTGTGTGTATCTGGAAGATTTTCCCCTTTTTGATATAAAGTGACTGTTTATTCCATCAATGCTTTATTTATAAAGGCCTCACAAAACACCCATTCAAACAGCAGTGACTCAGATTTTTGGGACTTTCCTGCTTGTCTGGGAATAATGTTTAGGACACAAGTGTCTAGTTAATGACATGCCATTTTCCGTGCGTCGCTTTGTGTCCTGTAAGGAGCAGGGAAATAGCACCAGCCCTTCTCCTTCCCACTTGGAATCACGGAGTGACCACTGCAGGGCCTCCTGAGCAGGTGACAGGGACAGGTCATTTTTCTGCAATTTTTTCTGCACGTGCTTTTGCAACCAGAGCCACGAGCACAGCATTTTCCAACTTGACACATTGCTTTCCCTGGGATAGGGTATTTGAAGTAGATAGAACTGGAAAACTGTGCTTCTGCAGCGGCCTTTTTCCTGGTTTTATGCTGCCCAATCCATTGGGATGTGTGACAAATCCATCGTGTTACGATGTAAGCAATGACACGACATGAACGCTTGAATTAATTACAAAAGAAAGGTCAGTTGCCCAAATTACTTCGTTCGCCTCACAGCTGAAGCCCAAAGGAAGAGATGCACAAAGAATTTTAAATGTTCCTGCTTTAGACAAGGAAGAAACTCTTTTTGCCTCCTCCAGGAATTGTTTTTTCCTACGGATGAGAAGGGTCTGATCCAGAGGGGTGTCCGCCATCCCTGGAGGTGCCCAAGGAAGGCCTGGACGTGGCACTCAGAGCTCTGGGCTGGGGACAAGGTGGGGATGGGGCACAGCTGGGACTCCGTGGGCTGGGAGGGCTTTTCCAACCTCAGGGATTCTGAAGGCTGGGATGGAGGTGGTGCCTGTGCATCCCACTTGTCTCCTCGAACACAGGGAGTTCCTGTGTCACCACTGCTCTGTGACAGGGACACCCACAGCTTCCCCCACACTGCTCTGGGATGTCTGTGGTGACTAAATCCTGCTACTTTAATTCAGATCCCCTTCCTCCCTCCCTGCTTCTTGCACCAGGAGAGAGAACAGCCTTGGTGATTTTCTTTCCAGGACTTCATTGGCTTTTCCAATCAATGATGCCAATTTTTCTCCTCTCTTAAATTTCTTGGCATTTTCCCCCTCTTAAAACCTTATCTGCTCTGACCCCTCATGTTTTCAGCTGCAGGAAGAGCCTTAAAAAAAAAAAAAGTGGCAATAACTGAAACCAGTTTAAGGTCCTGGTGAAACCAACATCAGATATTTTTGGAAGGCAAATGATTTGCAAACCTTTCTCCCACCCAGAAGCTGCTCTCGATGTTTCAGTTCTCAGCAGGACAAAAGGTGGTTGTGAATGTTTTGTGCAAACAACCCCAGAACAAAGCCTGACCCAATTGTTAAAGCCTAGACCCACACGGATCCACAAGGACATCAGGTAGAATATCCTGAGTGGGAAGGGATACACAAGGATCATCCAAGTCCAAGCTCTGGCCCTGCATAGACCCCCCCAACAACCCCAGCCTGTGCATCCCTGGGAGCGTTGCCCAAAGGCTCCTGGAGCTCTGGCAGCCTTGGGAATGTCACCATTCCCTGGGGAGCCTGGTCAGTGCCCAGCACCCTCTGGGGGAAGAACCTTTTCCTGATATCCCACCCAATCCTGCCCTGGCACAGCCCCAGCCATTCCCTCACACTCAAAAGCAGCACAGAAGTCTTGGGGTTTTTTTCACGTTCTTCTACTGAGCTAAACACAAGGGCAAGGAGCTGTCCCCACCTCCTGAAACTTCTCCACTGCCAGACCAGGTTGTCATTGCCCAAAATGCTGAAAATATTTTCTGGGAGGAGGCCGTGGTGCCACTGGGAAAGGTGCCATTCCTCCAAAGTACAGCTTCCGCTGCAGCCAGATCCAGGGATGGTGTGGGGTGTTCTGCTGCACTACTTGGAGAAGGAAACCAAGAAATGGCAGCTCAGATCAGCAGTCCTGGCTGTGCTGCTGGATGGGCAGCAAGTCTGGAGCATCCCTTGCATTGCTGTGAGGATTTGATAAATACAGAATATCCATTGGGAGAGCCCTCCAGGATCACCCAGTGCAACCCCAGCCCCACCAGCACCACCCCAAACCACGTCCCCAGGGGCCACATCCAGACTCCTCCTGGACACTTCCAGAGACAGGGACTGCACCACCTCCCTGGGCAGCTCATTCCAAGGCCTGACCGCTCTTCCAGGGAATTTTTTTTTCCTAATATCACATCTGAACCTCCCCTGATTTTTAACTTCTTTTCCCTCTCACACCTGACTATGAGTCCTCCTGTCTGCACTACAGATTCCTCAGTTTTGGTTCTTTTCATTTTGAACACATCCTCTATCGTTACTATCGAAAGTTGGGCATAGAAGAAGGAAAACCAACTGGCTGAATGGTGCAAAGAGTGAAACAGATCCACTAAACACATGTATCACATAAACTGAAAGAGAGAGAGCACTACATATAAAAGAAGATTTAAAAATCAGCATAGGCTAAACGGGATTATTTATGTAGAACCATAGAGTCCCAGAATGGTTTGAGTTGTAAGGACCTTAAAGATCACCCAGTGCCACCCCTGCCATGGGCAGGGACACCTCCCACTATCCCAGGGTGCTCCAACCTGGCCTTGGACACTTCCAGGGATCCAGGGGCAGCCACAGCTTCTCTGGGCACCCTGTGCCAGGGCCTCCCCACCCTCCCACGGACCAATTCCGTCCCAATATCCCATCTAACCCTGCCCTCTGGCAGTGGGAAGCCATTCCCCTTGTCCTGGCACTCCAGGCCCATATAAAAAATCCCTCTCCCTTCTTTTATTACCCCCTTTAGGCATTGGAAGGGGCTTTGAGTTCTCCCTGGAGCCTTCCCTTCTCCAGGCTGAACATCCCCAGCTACCCCAGCCTGGCTCCATAGGAGAATAAACAGCCACAAAACCCCCTGGAGTATTCTGGGAGCAGGAACCCCATGGGAAAAGTTAAAAAGAATACATTTTTTCTGGCTGATCTGCTGCTGGTAGCTAAACAATGTGCACTTAAATCTGCCACTGCTCCCTGTGTTTCCATCAGCTTGTGTCCCATTGTCCATTCTCCAATATCATTCAGCCTTATAACATCTGAACAAAACCAGGGCAGCAGGAATGACACTTTTGGGTCCTGCTGGTGATTAACTGCCCGGGCCTTGTCACCCCAGGGAAAGCAGAGACTGAGCTCAGGGGAATTTCTTTAATTAATTTAAACCCCACTGGCTTAAGATCCGCGTCTCCAACTGCCGTGGTTCGGGAGTGCAGAACTGGGAGCCAAGGGCTGATGTGGAGATATAAAAATATATATTAAAATGTATGTATTTATGTACACAGCATTCACTGAAAACTTATTTGAGCCTTTTCCTGCCGTAAAGAATTTCTCAGGGGATTTTCTGACACCGACACGGATCCTCTTTGTGCCCCCAGCTCCCTGGGGATGATATTCCAGCCAGAAAACAGAGCCAGAGAAGCACTTCAGCACTACATGCCAGCCTCAAAGTAAGGCTTGGATGGTCCTGACTGTGATGGGCCTTTTCTGTGACAAAACAGAATCCCAGAATCATTGGAAAAGCCCTCCCAGCCCATGGAGTCCCAGCCGTGCCCCATCCCCACCTCGTCCCCAGCCCAGAGCTCTGAGTGCCACGTCCAGGCCTTCCTTGGGTACCTCCAGGGATGGCGACTCCAAACCTCCCTGGGCAGCCCCTGCCAAGGCCTGGCCACCCTTTCCAGGCAGGAATTCCTTCTGAATTCCTCCCCTTTCCCCACCATACTCATTAATGCTAATCCAGCACCACCCTTTAGACATCTACACCAAGAACAGGATTTGCCCCACGACATTTTGGGAGGCCAAGGATTTTGGCAACCTCCTTTCAGATGAAAACTAAAGGAAGTGATTTCATCCAAGTGAACCCTGCAGCTTCCCTAAAAAAGAAACTTTCACGCCTGCAATTTGTGCCCCAAAGCCACAAGTTGGATCATTGGAAGGGACTGCCCAGGGAGGTTTGGAGTCGCCATCCCTGGAGGTGCCCAAGGAAGGCCTGGACGTGGCACTCAGAGCTCTGGGCTGGGGACAAGGTGGGGATGGGGCACAGCTTGGATTTGATGGTCTTGGAGGGCTTTTCCAACCTCAGGGATCCTGAGATTCTGTGAATTGCCTCTCCTTCCTTGGATTATCCTGTTTGGACAGGGGCTCAGGGAATGAGAGCTCATCCCCAGCTCTCTGGAGGCTGCCCAGAGGTGACCAGGGGACAGAATTTGACCCCTTTTTGAAGCCTGGGGCATATCCTGGTGCTGCACAGAGAATTTGGGGGGGTAGCAAAGCACCAAGAGTGAGGTAAATGTTCAACACCACCACAGCAGCTGGGTAACAAAGGGTAATGTTCGTTAATTTGTTAATTATGGAAGTTTTGCAGCTCAATGCTTAATATTGACCAAATTGCCAGTTTGGCTCTGCACAATTACTGCCTGGATTGATAAATATCCCTTTAATTGGCAAAGCTTGCGTGAGATGAACTTTTAAATCACAGCATTTCCACACAATGCAGTGTGAAATTTCTTTCCCTTTTTTTTTTTCCCTATAAATGACTCACAAAGAACTTGATTTAAGATATATTGCTATCTCCTTTTTAAGTGGAGTCAGAATGGCTGTACCAAAGCCTAATATTGCCAGCACTTGGTGCCAACACTTTGATCCATACACATGAACTGGATATAGACATAAGAGCTTACTAAACAAACTGGACAGAGTCCCAGTGGGAACACTCAAAAATGTATTAATCAAAGTCAAGCGGCAGAGCAAATTGAACCAGTTCATTAATTATGAAAATTCTCTCACCAAGTGACATGTTGTTAACTGTGTGGATACTTAACACATTTGAATCCGTAGGCTTCCCCTCCCTACGTGGAAAAATTTAATTACAAATGGAAGTTTTCCCTTTTTTTTTTTTTTTATTTTTCTCTTCCCCTTTCTTTGAGTTTATTAAAAAAAAAAGAGCGGAGTCAGTAGCACGGACTGAGCTGCACACAGCATACACTGCAGGAAAGAGTCAAGGAAAAATGGGAGGGTTGGCAGTTTTGGGAGGCAAACCCTTGAAGGAAAGGTGGGAAGAGCCCTTCAGGATCATCCAGTCACCCCAGCACCACCAGCGTCCCCAGGGGCCACATCCAGACTGGTCCTGAGCATTCCAGAGGCAGTGACTCCACCACCTCCCTGGGCAACTCATTCCACGCCCTGACTATTCTGCCAGGGAAATTTATTTTCTAATCTCTAATCTGGACTTTTAAGAGATTACCTGGTTCCCTCTTATCTCTTAAATAAAGACCAGAAACCCACAGGTACCCACAAGTTAAAAACAAATACTGGTCCTCATTGTTTTCCTTGCTCCCAGCAATGGGAGAGAAACAGTGGCCTCCAGATTAAAACCTGGGGAAAAAAAAAAAAATCTATATTTTAGGGTGTCTTTGGCTGAATATGATCTCAGAGCAAATTACAAGAGAGAGAGTGAGATTCCCAGGAGGGACACAAAGGTCATTTATTTACAGTCCCATTGGAAAAGGGGAGCAAGGTGAGTGAGAATTACCCAGTGCTGGGAAGGAACTCAGTGGTTTTTGAATGCTGGGATCACCATTCCTATGGATGCTGTAATTACCAGCCCTATAAAACACAATCTTTCCTTGTCTTCTGGTGTTTAGCACTTCAATACACCATGGATTTTAAAAAAAAAAAAGGTGGTTTCAGAGTTTTTTTGCTTTGCAGAGTGATTCAATAAAACCATTTGGAGTGCAGGAAAGAAGAGGCAACTTCAACTAAATTTCAATTCATTTCAACCTTCCAGAAATCGGACATGAGGCAACCATTTGGGTTTCCTCTGTAGTCAATAAAGACAGGCAGGTGTCCGGGTGGATTCATCCTCCCAATCCAACTCACCTCTCCCAGGATGGGATGAATCCCAACACGCCAGAGTCAGGAAAACTGAATTTCTGGCTGAGATTAAGGCCTGAACCTTGAGACAGCCAAAGTTTGGCCGGAGGATTTTCACCCACAGTGAATATTCACATTATGTAAAATACCCCTGGTTTGGACCCAAAGCATTCGAGAACATTTAAGCAAAGGATGTGGGATTTGAACTGGGAAGTCTTTGTTTCTATAGTTAATCCCAAATTACTTCCATAAATGCTCCCCTCCACACTGACTAATTTTTTCAGACTGTTCTGTCATTCTTCCTGAAATTGTTATATCTTCGTCTCCATATTGAAATTAAATTTAAGGCTGAGAATTCAACATTTGGGGGTGAAATTAAATTTACTTTTGCACAGTACTGTTGATTAATGATTATCCACTGAAACACTCCACGGATTCCAAGCCGTGTCACTCATACACAAACTGAGGATACAGGAAATATTCCAGGAAAAAGGCACGTCTCAGGAGTTAAAATAAAAGCTGTTTGTCAGTTGTAAGTTCAATATTAGGGGAGTTACCAAACAAGAGTCAAAGCTTTCCTTAAACATTGACCGAGATCTCGAGCTTTGACTGATTTAAGGAGCACATTTGTCCTGGGAATTTTATCCCTGCAGGTGTCTGGCCAGAGAAAGGTGACATCCTTTTGCTTTTCCTAAGGGCTAGCCAGATGAAAGAGGATTTTCCTTATATGCCCATCACCCACCATCCCCAAATTCTCCCAAACAACCATGATATTCCTACAAAATTCCCTTTTTTTTTAACAGCAATTAAAGAGACTGCTCAGTAGATCTGCTTTATATATATAAAACTGCTTTTATCCAGCAGTACTGGGAAGCAGCCCTATCCTGGGAATATTAAACATGTTTTACTTGGGAAGCCACTGAGCAGGAAGGTCTCAGGAGGAATAAATGACTCTCCAAGAGCCCAGGGGGAAGGGGAAAGGTCCCTCGGTCCCACTGCAGAGCCAGGGGAAGGTCATGCCCAAGTGCCGAGGGCTGCTTGCCTAAATCCTTGCTTCTACAGGAAAAAAAGGAATTTTCCTAAATATCTGAAGTGTCAAAACATGAAATTCAAGTTTGGGGCAATAGGGAAATGTCCTCTGCTCAGTAGAGCCCGTGAATAGGGAAGGACGTGGATTTATCCTGCAATGAGGGAAGTGAGGACGGTTTTATTCATGGCATTTGGAAAGGGGGTGAAATCTCTCTGTGTGTGGTCACGGAGAGAGATGTTCTCTCCTGACACCTATAAAATCATCAAACCCACTGCTAACACAGACACCTAGCAACATCTAGTGACCACCGCAGGAAAAGGCAGGGAAAATTTAGGAATGAGCTCCTACACACACATTTAAGTCTGAGGATAAACTAAACCGTAAATTTTATTCTCTTGCTTCGTCAAGGTTTTGTTCTAGACAAAAATTAATTCACTCCCGCAAAAAAACTCCACTAGCTGTGGATCCTTAAAAAAAAAAAAGGTCTTCCAGATCCCACACAATGAAATGGGCCAGAAAAAAAAAAGGAGCGTGAAATTCATGGAAATTGTTGTTGTATTAATAAAATAATCTGCTGCAGTGCTGACATAAAACCACTGGGATTTCCATGGCGCAGACTGAGACCTGTGCTGTGTCTTTATTTCGGGGTCCAGAATTTAATTTATAACCTGTTAAAACACAAGCACTGAGATATTTTAATTCATATGTTTAACCAATGGCGTTCACCCTGCCTGAGAGGATGGAGGCTGGAGTTCTGTATAAGCAGTATAATTTTTAAATTGTTTTTTCACTTTTAAATATTGCATTGATTTGCTGGAAAAAGCCAACGAAGGCAGAAAAGTTTCATCTGCTTTTTTTAGCCAGTTCCACTCTCCGGCTGTTTCCCAGATGAATTTTATCAGAGACCCACGGGGCAAAATCCACAATTCCTCGGGTAAACAAATTACAAGCAAAGAGACAAAAGTGGCAAATTTGTCTCTGTGGACGTCAGCAATTTCAGCTATAAAACCTCTGGGGCCTAATTTGGAGTGTGAGACGCACCCACAAACCTCCTTGACTTGGAAAAATTCATCCCAACCAAGACTGGATGGAAGTTTAAAGCAAAGTGGCCCTTCTTGGCTTCCACTCCACGAGTACGGCTCTGAGGTCACGGAGGGATTTGTGGATGTGGGGTTTAGGGATGTGATTTAGTGGTGGGATTGGCAGTGGCATCTCCGTGGTCGATGATCTGAGGGGTCTTTTCCAGCTTTAGTGATTCAGTGATTCTCTGAATCAGACAGGGATAAGGATTTCATTTCAAGGATGGCTCTCCCACAAGGAATATGGACACAGGGAGTGAGTCCTGAGAGAACTGAATTGATATCACAAGAGGAAGGCACAGGGAGTCAGACTGGGAATTGTAGAATTATAGAATCCTATGGATGCGGGTTGGAAGGGACCTTAAATCCCATCCAGTGCCACCCCTGCCATGGCAGGGACACCTCCCACTATCCCAGGGTGCTCCAAGCCCCATCCAACCTGGCCTTGGACACTTCCAGAGATCCAGGGGCAGCCACAGCTTCTCTGGGCACCCTGTGCCAGGGCCTCCCCATCCTCCCAGGGAACAATTCCGTCCCAATATCCCATCTATCCCTGCCCTCTGGCAGAGGGAAGCCATTCCCTGTGTCCTGTCCCTCCATCCCTTGGAAATTGTCTCACTCCAGGTTTCCTGTGGCTCCTTCAGGCCCTGCAAGGCCACACTGAGGTCACCCCAAAGCTTCTCCTCTCCAGGCTGAACAATCCCAGCTCTCCAAGCCTTTCCACCCAGCAGAGCTGCTCCATCCCTCTGCTCATCCTGGTTCCAAAGGCCCTCCATCCACCCTGGGTGAAGCACTGACGTTCCCTGGAGTTTCAACAGGTGAGTGTTTAATCTGATTATTGCCTATTTGATGGATAACTTTCCCTTCCCAGACACATGGGACAACTCATTGAATTATTATTGATCCTTTTAGTTCCAGGTGACTGAAACTTCCCACGAAAATTCCTCTGACTATTTAAATGAATTCATTTAAATGAACGACCTTTTGGGGATCCAAGCTCCTTCAGACACCAGAAATTTGTAAACATGTGAAAGAAGCTATTTTGAGGCATTTTGGTCATGATTTTGCCTGGAAATTACTCAAACCCAAAGGCTGACCAGGGTGCCAGAACAGACGAAACTCCAATTTTGAGAGAGTGGAAAGATTCCCCTGACTAGTTGACTACAAAAAAAAAATTAATTAAGAACTCAGGTAAAAGAAGTGTCTGAGATCTATGAATCTATTACTAAATATACTGAGATAAATCTCTGTAATATATTGATTTAAATAATAATCTAATAATGTAATATAAATAAGATAATAATCTCTGTAATAGAATTAATATCATAATCTCTCTAATAGAATTAATATCATAATCTCCCTAATCTACCCATTTAAATAATAAATCTCCCCCAAAACAGCATAATCCACCACTTAGAAAAGAAAAAAATGAGCTAATTATCATAACTCTGGGGGGCAGGAAGGTGAAACATCTCAAATTTTCCCAGCCAGATGCTTTCCTGACAACGTGAGGATATTCCCAAACCTTGCAGGCACCGTTCAGCATCCACATGTGCCAATTTTTTGCTCTTTGAAGGATTTCAGAAGCCGTGCTGAGCGCACATGAGCGCAGCTGATGCCTTTGATTGAGGCGATCGTTATTGCTGAGCACACTTCCGTCACATTTGCTCATCTGAGAGCACCCTCGGAGGAGTTTTGTGCAGCACAGCCTTCTCCTGTTTGATATTACACGTGTTTGTTCTCCTGAAAGGCTTTTAGCCCTCAGGTAAGGATTAGACAAGGATTTAGCTGCCTTAAAAGACATCAGGAAAAAAAGACTCCGCTGTCATCCTCGGAAGGCAGAGGCCTTGTTTTGTTACCCGCGGCGTTTTCCAGGCTGGGCTTGCTGCCGCTCACAGCGGGTGGAAAATGGAATAATCCTGGCAAACTGAGGCACCCAATCTCAGAATATGCCGAGCTGGAAGGGACCCACAAGGATCGTGGAGTGATCTGAAGTGAATGGCCCGCACTGGGATCGAAGCCACAGGATTGGTGTTTCCAGCACCAGGCTCTGACTGGGATGTCCAACACGGTGCTGGGGCTGCAGGAGCGGGGTCTCACACAGAAACTTCAGGTCTGGGCTCCCCAACACAAGAAAAACGTGGAGCTGTTGGAACGATTCCACAGGAGGCCATTAATTGATCCCAGGGCTGGAGCCAGGCTGGGAGAGATGGGATTGTTCAGCCTGGAGAGGAGAAGGATCCAGGGAAACCTCAGAGCCCCTTCCAGGGTCTAAAGGGGCTCCAGGAGAGCTGGAGAGGGACTGGGACAAGGGATGGAGGGACAGGACACAGGGAATGGCTTCCCAGTGCCAGAGGGCAGGGATAGATGGGATATTGGGAAGGAATTGTTCCCTGGGAGGGAGGTGAGGCGCTGGCTCAGGGTGCCCAGAGAAGCTGTGGCTGCCCCTGGATCCCTAGAAGTGTCCAAGGCCAGGTTGGACGGGGCTTGGAGCACCCTGGGATAGTGGGAGGTGTCCCTGCCCATGGCAGGGCTGGCACTGGATGGGCTTTAAGGTCCCTCCCAACCCAAACCATTCCACGCTTTTATGATTCTAACTTTTCCACTGGCAGCAGCACAGCCACAGCCCCAGGATCTCCGCCTGGACAGGCTCAGGATCTGTTTGTGGGAAACCTGGGTATGAAATGGCTCACGGACCATTTGTACCTCAGGAAGAGCAACAAGTGCAAGAGAAAATGTTCTGGTTTAAATCCCTGAAATCCCAAAAAATGGTGTTAGAGAATAAATCTGTGATAAGTAGAGTTAGTGCCCAAGTTTACTCAGAAGTATGTTACAAAATTATTATTATTATTATTACTATTTCTTCCATCTTTTATGGAACCAGGTGCCTAAAAGAGTGAAGCACCCACTGGTGATCAAAGCTGGTCCTGAGGAGAAACCATCTGGCTTAAAAGCATTTGGTTTCCATATGGAAAAAAAGAGAATTTAGGCTACTGATCAACAGACCTGGCTTTCCTTCTGCTGTTTTACTAGGAATTATAGCAGGAAAAAATCAGAAAAGCCAACAAAGAAAGCAGCAAGGCAGCACCAAACACAAGCCGTGGCAGGATGATGCAGAGAAAAAGCTGAGAGAGTGAGTTCTTAATGCCAGCACTCTCGGAAAAGTCTGGAATCTGTTGCAAAGATGCTTCTCTTGCTTTATCCGGACACAAGACATGGATTCAAGCCTCGGTTTCCAACTGCAAACAGCTGGTGGGGCCCAAACTACTTCCCAAATGCTTGAGGCTAAAAAGAGGATAGCCGGGTGTTCTCACCAACATCTGGGAGATGCTCCAGAGCGTTATTTTCCAGAAAACATTGCTCTGGGTGCTGTTGTAAAGAGCTAGGGCTCAGCCAGGTGACAAAATCAGTCAGGGAGTCACCCTTGGATCCTCTTGGTGCTGTCACTGGGGACTGATGGGCTCTAAATGAGCTCAGCAGAGACTCAGCCCGTGATGTTCCATTATCGCACCACTGTGGTCACAGTTTGACGCCTCATTGCCAAGGTTTGCCATGAGAGAAGGATTTCATTTCATTCTTTCCTCACCAAAAAGTGGGAGGAATCCCCTGTGCAAAAATCCCTGGTTCTTCCTCAAGGTTCAGCCACTTTTGGAACAATTGATGACACAGCCTAGACTGTGCTAAATCCTCTCAGCCTCCTTCAGGATAAGGATTTGTCTGGTAATGCTGCCACGTTTTACAGCTAATTATGCTGTTAAGGATGTTCTGCTGGATTACTGCTGAGGGGAAAAAAACCTCAAATAATCAGCTTGGAAAGACCTTGGGAAGAAGAGGTTTCAGGGAGACTTCGTTGCAGCCTTCCCCAGTACCTTACAGGGGTTGTAAAAAGCGGGGAGAGGGACTTTTTATAGGGGCAGAGAGTGACAGGACAAAGGGCAATGGTTTTAAACTGGCCTTGGACACTTCCAGGGATCCAGGGGCAGCCACAGCTTCTCTGGGCACCCTGTGCCAGGGCCTCCCCACCCTCACAGGGAACAATTCCTTCCCAATATCCCATCCATCCCTGCCCTCTGGCAGTGGGAAGCCATTCCCTGTGTCCTGTCCCTCCATCCCTTGTCCAAAGTCTCTCTCCATGTTTCCTGTGGCTCCTTCAGGCCCTGCAAGGCCACACTGAGGTCACCCCAAAGCTTCTCCTCTCCAGGCTGAACAATCCCAGCTCTCCCAGCCTTTCCTCCCAGCAGAGCTGCTCCATCCCTCTGCTCATCCTGGAGCCTCCTCTGGCCTCTCCCCAGCAGCTCCACGTCCTCCCTGTGCTGGGCCCAGGGCTGGAGCAGGAAGCAGGAATACCCTTATTCATCTCAGTGGAGCTTTGGAATTGTCTGTAGCTGACAGGAACTCACTGATATCCTGCATTGGAGCAGTTGAAAATTCCTGTATTTCCACAACTCCCCTGAAATGCATTTTTCCAATCCCATCTCTTCTATGCCACCACTGCTTTTGTATTTTTTGTGGTTTCTTTTACTGCTGGTGCCTTTTTGTTCTGTAGGACTCAAACCAATAAACTGACTGCCGTACTGGTAATGAAAGCTTGGAGTTGGAGGCATCCCACTGTCCTGATGGACCAGGGCAGCTCTGCCTCCCAGAGAGAACTCATGCAAGAAGATGAAAGAAGCCCATTCCCATCCTTTCTTCTTCCCTGAGGAGAAAATATCCATGGAGCCTTGCAAGAGGTGGGTGCTAACCCTTCTGGAAATCTGATCGTAATGACTTGGCAAAGCTGCTGTTATGGGTTGCATGAACAGCACAAGACAGACATCTGAACAAAACTGAACATTTGGATTTTTAAACCAGGATTAAAGTCGGTTTTCAGTGACGAGGATTCTTGGCACGGGGTGCTCCAAACACCACCACTGCACGTTTTTCCCTTCCAATTTATTGAGGCATCAAAATGAGATTTCAACATGCAAGCACAGGGTAAACATAAATTTAAGATAGCACTTAGGAAACAGCTTTTGTTAAATTATAATCTCTCGAGTTTCTTGCTGTGTTCTGGCTGTCATTAGAGAGATTAAGGTGTACCTTTTCTGTACCTCATTTATTTTAAACAATCAGGATCCAAACCCATAGAAAAGGTGAGATTTACTGTACCAAAACACAAGCTCAGTGTTGTTTGAGGCAGACAATGCAGGGAGTCTCCGTACATTCTGCCAGTGACACATTAACCCTCATTTGGAATTATTCCACGTGTTTATTTCAGCCATCAGAAGCCTAAATTTACAAATTCACAGTTAAGAGTTCATTTATTATGTAGCTTCTGTCTTTCTTTTTCTGGGGGTGTGCAGGATCAGAGTTTAGCTGCGCACTGACACAAGATAATATAGTCACAAAATCAGATAATGGTTTGGTTTAATCCGTGAAGTAAAAGAAGATATTTAAAGGTCTTTTGTGGAGGACAAATTTATCCATTTTTCGTCTTGTGTCCAACAAATAAAAAGCTGAAAACATCACAGAGCTGCAGTGGTGAGGGAGGCCCAGCTCGGTGTCTCAGTTCTCCACCAACACTTGGCAAACACCCAAACACTGATGCCTCAAAAACTTCCTTTAAAACTGAAACCTGCCCTTTTTGGGTTTTTTTATTTATACCAGCCAAGTCCTGGAAGAAGGGTCACACAATTTCAGACATTGCAGGATTAGGAACGGACATCTGGCAGAATAAATTAATTCCTGCTTTTCTTCTGAGCCTCAGTTTTAAGCAGCTGGTTCTGGCCTTGAGGACAAGGCCCTAAAATCCAGTGAATCCATGTACACAAAAATAAAGCTGTCGACCTCTAAAGTGATGCACTGAAGAGGATGTGAAAGGAACCTCAGAGGAGTTTTGATTTCTATTTTTTTCCTATTTAAAGCACAAAACATTGTTGTAACCTTGTTATTTCTCACTGCGCTTGTGCCTTCTTCCCCCGACTTTTTTTTTATGAACAGAATGATAAATTGCAAATAATTTTTTTTTTTTCCACCGGAGATATTTCCAGACAAAAAATAACTGACATTTAAAATCTGCGTGCTTAGCAGGTCATTAATTACCTCATTTAAGAGCTGACAGGTCTCATGTCATGCTCTGCACTGTTTTTCAAGCTGTCACACCCACGCTCTGCCTAAAAGCTGTTGAGTAGGAGCGTCATCATTTATAATGCAAAAAGGGTATCATTGATTATGTCCTGATTATTCATCATAATGCTTTCTTTCATGTGTACTTAATCATTGTGGTTTCTTGGAATATGCCAACCTTTCAGGCAAATCTTTCTCGGGAGCAATCCAAACAGTGCTCTGAGCTGACACCAGCTGGGCAAATAGGGCTGGGGACCTCGGGAACAATGCACGGCACAAACCCCACCTCTGGAGGAGGGAGCCAGGCCTGGGGAGGGATCAGGGAGGAAGGACCCGTGGGATCTGCAGAGCTGCCGTCCGAATTCCACTGCTGAAGGAATTCCTGGCTCTGGGTCCATGTTGGCTGTGATGTCTTTGGGATGATCGTGGCAAACCCAGACCTCTTCGTACAGGGGATCAGCCAACCAGAGTCAAAGCATCAGGAAAACAGAATTCACTGAATCCCAGGATCCCTGAGGCTGGAAAAGCCCTCCCAGCCCATGGAGTCCCAGCTGTGCCCCATCCCCACCTTGTCCCCAGCCCAGAGCTCTGAGTGCCACGTCCAGGCCTTCCTTGGGCACCTCCAGGGATGGCGACTCCAAACCTCCCTGGGCAGCCCCTGCCAAGGCCTGACCACCCTTTCCAGGCAGGAATTCCTCCTGCTGTCCAACCTGCCCCTCCCCTGGCACAGCCTGAGGCCGTTCCCTCTCCTCCTGTCCCTGTTCCCTGGGAGCAGAGCCCGACCCCCCCTGGCTGCCCCCGCCTGTCAGGGACTTGTGCAGAGCCCGAAGGGCCCCCCTGAGCCTCCTTTTTCCAGGAAGAAAGGTTTTGTTACCTCCAAACATAACAATGAGGTCAGATAATGATTTCCACCAAAAATTTACTTCATCAAAGCTATGAACACGAAATTTTCTAGGAAAAGCTGATGAGGCAGCAAAGTCCACACACGTTTGACCTCCAAAGAAAAGAGTTTATTCCACTGAGCAGAACAGGGGTGGTCAACACCTTCCTGGAATCCCCTGGAGATTCTGGGGGCTCAGGGATTCGAGGTTCTCGGGGCTGTTGTTGCTGCCAGCGTGGTACCTGCGTGAGCACAGATGGTTTGTTGGAAAACTCATGTTCCCACTGTACTGATGTGCTCCTCTCCAAGGACGCAGGACTGGGAGAGCCACCAGGCAGTGCCACAGGCCGTGCCCATCCCTTTGGGGTGACGCTGATCCCAGAGCACCAAAGCCCGGAGCAAAGCGGGAAGCTCGCCTCCGAAATGAGCTCCACTGTGCTTGGAGCTGCCCCTTTGCTCCTGTGAATGTGTTCTCAGAAGAAAGCTCCAATAAAATATTTATCAGGTAGAGCAGCAGAGCCCTGTGGTCTCCAGTGCTTTGGGGGAAGAGGCCCGAGGATCCTGTTTTTCTCAGTCTAAAAAAAGGGAGCGAGGGCATCTCCAAACACTGGCACAGGCAGTGCTTCAGCCAGTGGAGATGGGATTATTCCCAGGGGAGCTCTGCTTCTCCTGCTAAAACCCCCTGGCTTTTCACACCTGTGAGCACAGAGCTCTGGCTCTTTGGCAGATGGATAACAAAGCTTTTGGAAAGGCAGAACATCATTTTGTGGGAATATCACCGTGAGGCACAAGTTGGAGCAGGAGGCACCCAAACTGTGGATGGCACCTTCCTGCTGGTGGAGGAGGCAAAGAGGGAGAGAGACTTGGAAGTTTAATCCTACAGGGATCATTATCACACCAGGCAGGTCCTAAAAAGCAGCACATCGAAGGGCAGTGCATGTTTATGATTTTAAAATGTTCTGAAACATCTGCTGCACCTTGAAAAATAATGAATGGCATATTTCAAACCATCTTCCTTTTCTTTATTTGTCCTAAAGAGGCCACAGCCCCAGGGGAGGCTCAGATTAGGTATTAAAAGAGGAAATTTTCCCTGCCTGAGCAGTCAGGCCTTGGAATGAGTTGCCCATGGAGGTGGTGGAATCACTGTCACTGGAAGTGCTCCAGAGGCCTCTGGATGTGACATGTGGGGACATGGTTTCAGGGTGATGATGGTGGTGCTGGGATCTTGCAAAATGTGAATTTCTTACTTGAATAAAACCTCTTGACAGAAAGAAATATCCATCCACAATACATAGATATCTTTCTGTGGGTAATTCTGCAGTCCTCAGAATGGAGTTTTCCAGCTTTACAAAGGAAAACTGAGACACACAAATATTCAAAGGCTGCCCACAGCCATGGAGAAGAATCAGGAAGGTGCCTGATCAACTGGACTCTTCCTCCCTTGCAAAATGAAGTTTTGAGGACAACGGGAACCTGTTGAGGGGGTTTCTAAAACATGCAGGCCAAAAAAATCACCACCTTTCCACACTGAAGTTACTGAAGCAGTGCCAGTGTTAAGATTAAAAGGGAGAACGGCGTTAAAGTTCATAATGGCAGAAAGACTAACGCTGATAACATTATCTCTGAGGTTAATTAGTGCAGAGTCGTTCCTGGGAAGCCTTTTCCCTTTGTTCCAAAGCGGGTTGTTTGCCAAGCAAACGCCGAGGGATGTGTGAACCACCTACAGCAAATGTTCCTACAATGGAAGTTCCAAAAGTGACTGGGGGTGTTTGCTCAGGTTTTATTTTCAGCCACCTGTGCTGGGTTTACCAAGCGGGCGGGCAGCCCTCCCTATCTTTTGTGCTTCCAGCTTTTGTTGCTGGTTTTGTTTCCACAGCTCCTTCCCAACAGTGGGAATAAACCTGGATGGTTTCTTCCTCTGCCTGAACCTCAGGGCTTCCAGAAAGGGAGCCTCCAAAGGCGACTCCTTTCCTTTAAACTCTTTTGTGTGGCCGGGAGGACGCTGTAGTTTGAAATCCACAGCAGGGGATGGTGGCCCAGGGGATCACAGAATCCCAGGATCACCAAGGTGGGAAGAGCCCTTCAGGATCACCCAGCCCCACCCCAGCCCCACCAGCACCACCCCAAACCACGTCCCCAAGGGCCACATCCAGACTCCTCCTGGACACTTCCAGAGACAGGGACTGCACCCCCTCCCTCATTCCAAGGCCCCACCACTCTGTCATGGATTTATTTTTTTTCCCAATCTCCAACCTGAGCCTCCCCTGGTGCAATTTGAGGCCATTTCCCCTCATCCTTTCTCTCGGGACACGGCAGCAGAGCCCGACCCCCCCTCACTGCCCCTCCTGTCAGGAGTTCACAGCCATATTTTGGCAACAGGACTGTTCACTTTAAAGGGCAGTGCTCCCTTTTCTTGTTTCATTGTAATGTTCAACGTGGTATTTACCAGGGCACTTTGAAAACAAACACACCCTCCCTCGTGCGTCAGCTGAGTTCTCTGGACTGCTGCAATATAAAAGAGGATAAAGAATTGGCTCAAGCAGATCACGGGGTGAGCAAATGGTGGGGTTGGGGAAGCACCTGCTGTGCTGCTGAAGTTTTCTTTGAGATAGATTTTTAGAATTTTATTCACTTTGATGTGTGATCCTCGGAGATCATTCTCTTGGAGTCTGTGAAGTGATTTTCTGCATCTTTTCAACACCTGGATGTGGCCCTCGGGGACGTGGTTTCAGGGTGATGCTGGTGGGGCTGGGATGACCTTGGGACTGGATGGTCCTGAAGGTCTCTTCCCACCCTGATGACTCTGCAATTCTGTGTGATTCTCCCGGGATAATCTCCCTTGGAAACACAACATTAATCCTCCATCTGATGAGTCAGGGATCCACCTCTCTAATCCAGGTCAGCACAAACAAAAACCTGGCTGCCCCTTTGCCATCTCTTCACGGGTCCCTTGCTGTCAGCTCAACAACCACACAGCTGCACGGGTGCTCCTGGTCGTGTTCCCTGCCACCTTCTGCCACTTCCCCCAGCACTGGGATGCACATCTGTCCACAGCTGCACTGGGAAGGAGGATGTCACCTCCAGTGAGCCCTTTAGCAGCCGGGGTGGCAGCTCTGCCACGTGCAGAGCCGATAGCACGGGACACGTGCAATCCTTCACTGCAGAAAACCACAGCCTGTCATCCAAGATCTTATCATCAAGGAGGTTTTTGCTCTTCAGAGTGGAAGCTGTGCTGTTATCTTCAAATATTCAGGAGGCGTGCTGCCCACATTCCTGCAGAAGGAGTGGAAACAGATGGAAGCCTCAGCACGGGAAGAGGAGCTCTGGCCAGAGTGGCTTTTTTCTCATCCTGACACACGTGTTCAGCGTGGTGCTCTGCAGGCATTAAACACTGGGTGGGCCACAGGTCTGGCTGCTGCTACTTCAAAAGTTAGTCAGGATTTTTATGTCTTTCAGTTCAGGATGGAGAAGTTCATGTATTAATGTCCCCAGGTCAGTGCTGCTGTGAATGACATCCTGAAAGCTTCTTCACAGAAAGAACAGGCCCCTCAGAAAATGGCAACAGAGCCCTGGTAGATGTTAAAAATCAAAGAATCACTGAGGCTGGAAGAGCTCTGCAGGATCACCCAGTGCCACCCCAGCCCCACCAGCATCACCCAAACCACGTCCCCAGGGGCCACATCCAGACTCCTCCTGGACACTTCCAGAGACAGGGACTGCACCACCTCCCTGGGCACCTCATTCCAAGGCCTCGCCCCTCTGCCAGGGAAATTTTCTTTCCCAGTCTCCAACCTGAGGCTCCCCTGGTGCAATTTGAGGCCGTTCCCTCTCCTCCTTTCCCTCGGGACACGGCAGCAGAGCCCGACCCCCCCTCACTGCCCCTCCTGTCAGGGGCTGTGGGGAGCAATGAGGGCCCCCCTGAGCCTTCTCTGCTCCAGAGCAAACCCCCCCAGCGCCCTCACTGCTCCTGGTGCTCCAGCCCCTTCCCCATCTCCGTTCCCTTCCCAGGACACGCTCCAGCCCCTCCAGGCCTCTCCTGCAGGCCCAGAACTGGACACAGCCCTGAGGGGCCTCTCGGTGCCCAGCGCAGAGGGACAATCCCTGCCCTGCTCCTGCTGGACACCCCATTCCTGATCCCGGCCAGGCCCCAGTGGCCTCGTGCCCACCTCGGCCCCCCTGGGCTCGTGTCCAGCCCCCATCACCAGCACCCCCAGGGCCTTTTCTGCTGAGCAACTCTCCAGCCACTCTGCCCCCACGGGGTTGTTGTGACCCACGTGCAGGAAAGAAACCTGGTTACGGTCGCTCTGATTCATGCAGAGCTCCGGGTTTGTGCAACACAGGAAGGCAAAGCAGCCACCACTAAATCATGGAATGATTTCGTTGGAAAAGCCCTCTAAGATCATTGAGACCAGCCATTCCCCAGCACTGCCACAGCCACCACTGACCGATGTCCCCAAGTGCCACATCCACAGGGCTTTTAAATCCCTCCAGGGTGGGGACTCCACCACTTCCCTGGGCAGCCTGGGCTCACCTGGTAAACTTTAACCAGGTTGGACCAGGCAGTGTGAGGCTCATGGCACCATCTCCTGCAAATCCATGAGATCATTATTAATATCCCAAATATCTGGGAAGTGAGCAGCATCCCAGAGCAGTGCTCAGGATGCCACCCTAGGTACGTTTGCAGGAATATCTCAACACATTTTCCACGTCTTATTTCCTTGATATAATTCTCTATAAATCAGTCAGAAGCACCATAAATGTTATTATTACAGGGAAAATGCTGTAAAACTCCTGTCTTTAAGACACTTCTTTGGCTCAGCACCTCTGTTGGAAGAATCATCCATGATATCACCTTTGCTTTGGACTCTCCGAGGTGCCTAAGGCAACCAGGCACTTGAAGTGTTGATTTTCTTTGGGCACACCTTTGAAAACTCCAGCTCCTGTGTTTTTCCAAGCAGACACATCCCCCCGGGAGTGTGACCGTGCTGGGAATGTCTTCCAGCACAGGTTTGCAGTTCCCTGACACCACAAACGAGTCGTTTTCATTCCTCTGCTGCTCTGTGCGCGCTGCAGGAGTGTGTCAGCATTGAGGTTTTCGTGGTGAGCTGGGAGAGGAGTTAACAGCACTATCTAACCTCAGTTGTTTTATCCCGGCATGGCTGTGGTTTGGTCTTCAAACAAGCCCAAAGAGAAGCAAATACCTGCTCCTGCATCGTGGATATTTGCTGAGAGCAAACAGCAGCCCGTGTGATGTATGTGATTCACGCCGCGCTGCCCGGCGCTCAGCGGGGTGACCGCTGCACCACAAAAGGTGTTCCCAACGCTTTTATTCCTCCCCAAAATGCCCTGGAATGCGTTGCTCGGGGAGGTGGTGGAGTCACAGTCTCTGGGGGTGTTCCAGAGGTGGATGTGGCCCTTGGGGATGTGGTTTTGGGGCGATGAGGGTGGTGGGACTGGGTGATGCTGGAGGTCTCTTCCCTCCCTGATGATTCTGGGATTCTGGGACCTGCTCTCCCTACAGCCAAAAGAGCATCCAGAGGATTCTGTACTGGCTTTGCTCCTGTTCTCACGTGCAGACAATCAGGAAAAACCCAGGTAGAAGGCACATATTGAAAAACTGAGGAAAAGTCAGTTTTTCTGACTCTATTCCCTATTTTACGCTCTCACTGGCACCCCAGTTGGATTCCCACAGCTGATGATTTGGTTTTGCCTTAAAATAACACCAGGACTACACCAAGGGGAGAATTTTATTGCAAAAGCATCCTGGGAAGAGCAGGAAAAGGCACAGACCCCCATTCACGTCACAATCACACAAGTCCAAACCCAAAAACAATTGCCCAGATTTCTCAACTCCCTCCAGACCTGACATTTAAAGCTCACATACATTTCCTGCAAGCCTTACAAGAGCTTCTTAAAAATATTCTTGGCTGCAGATAAGTGATGAAGCACCAAATGCAAGCCATACACACCAAGAATTTTAACCCAACTATTCGTTAGCATTTAGTCTTTAAAAAAAAATAAATTTAGAAATAAAAATCTGTGTAAGACACACACTGAGCCACATCTGGACAACCGTGAGGCAGAAATAAAACACCACTTTGTTTAGAGATGAATGATCAGGATCTTAAGGTCCTGAAAAGCCACTAAAATCCACTCAACAGGTCATATATTTCTTTTAAACCCTATAGAATTATAAATTATGTGCAGTTAAAGGAGTAGGACACTGTGCCAGAGCTTTTCCCTTAAAAGCTTACCATGACTAAGTAAAACTTGCAAATCCAGAAAGGATTTGCCAAAGAAAGGCTCCCTAAGACTTCAATAATAAAACTGTTGAGCAATTCTTAAGCCTGTCCTTAAGTCCCAAAGGCAGAGAGCTTAGAGCAGAGATGGGATTTGTAAAGTGTAATTCCCTGGGAGGGTGGTGAGGGGCTGGGATGGAATTCCCAGAGAAGCTGTGGCTGCCCCTGGATCCCTGGAAGTGGCCAAGGCCAGGTTGGACGGGGCTTGGAGCACCCTGGGATAGTGGGAGGTGTCCCTGCCGTGGCAGGGGGTGGCACCGGATGAGTTTTAAGATCCTTCCAACCCAAACCATTCCATGATTCTATCCACTCAGGAAGCAGAAATCACAGCCTGTGCCCAATTTGTGGCTTCCAGACACATCACACACCTTTTGTGGTGACAGAACTCGAGGAGAGGGAGCAGCCAAAGAACCACAGGTGAGTAGAGCACCTGGCAGCTTCCCAAGAGAAAAATACAGAGAGAAATGGCAATTCCATATGGGAACGGAGAAAATTCATCCCAATGTCCAGCCAGGACAGATACTCAAGGGAAAAGCAGAAAATAAAATGATGCTCTTGTTCCAGTTTGCATCCAGACCATTGGCTCTGTCCTTGTCTCGACCTTTTTGGAAACCATTTCTCCCTTTGGCCTCCAGGACATCTTGAGGCAATAAAGCTCAATAAACTCAACTGCTGTGAGAAGCTTTTCCCTTTGGTCCTGGGCTTTATAATCCCACCAGGCACCCCCTACTGCTTGTGTTTTGGGAAAGAAGATTTAATCTTTCCCTGCCTGCCTTCTCCATGCTATTCAGGATTTTATATCCTCCCATCATGACCCTTTCCTGCCCTGTTGGTCCATTTTCCCAAACTTAGGAAAATTGGTATATTTAAGCTTAATTTCTGTAGGGATCATTTCAGTCTCTGCTCTTCCCTTTACTTCTGATAATTTTGCTCGATTCAAGAAGTGATGCCCAGAGCAGCCTGTTATATTATTTATATAATTGCATTATATTATATTATATTATTATTATTTTGCTGCTGTCTGAAAGGAGGTACATCCATGAGTTATACAGGGGGCAAAAAATTCTCAGCTCATTCATTTTTGACTTGCTGAGCACTGAACCAGAATTTTCACACACCACAATCCAGCTGACACCAGTACCCTGCAGGCAGTCAAATCTCTAAGTTGAATATGCCATTGACTTTAAAATATTTCAAGTGAAGAATAAATCGGTAATGGAGTGAGTCCATTCCTGAAGAACAGGCTGAAGTATGGCCTGGGTATCTGGGATGGGTCTGGACAGGCTGGATCCAGGGGCGGAGGGCAAAGGTGTGAGGGGCAACCAGGCCAAATGTTGGGTCCTGCCCTTGGGTCACAACAACCCCATGGAGCTCCAGGCTGGGGCAGAGGGGCTGGAAAATGGGAAAAGGCCCTGGGAGTGCTGCTGACAGGGGCTGGACACGAGCCCAGGGGGGCCCAGGTGGGCACGAGGCCCCTGGCACCTGGCCTGGATCAGGAATGGGGTGTCCAGCAGGAGCAGGGCAGGGATTGTCCCCCTGTGCTGGGCACTGAGAGGCCCCTCAGGGCTGTGTCCAGTTCTGGGCCTGCAGGAGAGGCCTGGAGGGGCTGGAGCGTGTCCAGGGAAGGGAACGGAGCTGGGAAGGGGCTGGGAAACTCCTGAGGGAGCTGGGGGGGCTCAGCCTGGAGCAAAGGAGGCTCAGGGGGGCCCTGCTGGCTCTGCACAAGTCCCTGACAGGAGGGGGCAGCCAGGGGGGATTTGGGCTCTGCTCCCAGGGAACAGGGACAGGAGGAGAGGGAACGGCCTCAGGCTGTGCCAGGGGAGGCTCAGGTTGGACAGCAGGAGGAATTCCTGCCTGGAAAGGGTGGTCAGGCCTTGGCAGGGGCTGCCCAGGGAGGTTTGGAGTCGCCATCCCTGGAGGTGCCCAAGGAAGGCCTGGACGTGGCACTCAGAGCTCTGGGCTGGGGACAGGGTGGGGATGGGGCACAGCTGGGACTCCGTGGGCTGGGAGGGCTTTTCCAGCCTCAGGGATCCTGGGATTCCATGACCTGCTGGATGCTCTAACATCTCCACGGGCCTCTGTGCTTCCTCTTGCCTTTTCCCTGAGCTCACAACCCTGCCCATTTTCTGCACAAAGTAAGAATTCAGAGACATGAGGCAGAGCTGTTCTGTGGGGTCTGCCATCCCACTCTCTCCTTCTGGTGGAAACATTTGACTGGCACTTTTTTGCTAAAAGCCTGATCATTTCTCACCCCCATCACAGAGTCCTCCATGTGTCAGCGTAGGGGAGAAAAACAAAGGGTTCTTTGTGCTTTTAATGTTCTGCTGAATGGTGGCAAAAATAAAGCAAAACATCCCTGAATCCTCTCACACAAGATTTACAAGAAGACAACAGTAACTGCTGGAGGGTAACAACTAAACCAGGCCCACAGAACTTCGGGGGATAGAAACTGTCACAGCTTGTCTTTCATTTTGCTCATGATCTCACGTGGCTTTGTTAATTAATTGTATTATTGGCTTAAGAATCTCTAATGTGGCATTAATTTGGGAACTGTGAAAAGGTGACAATCAACAGAGTCGTGGCAGATGTGGCTTGAATAGCTCAAGTCACACACTGCAAAAAAATACCCCAAACTTGTATTGTTGGACTCTGCACTAAGTGTATTATTGCACCCGGTTATTCCACAGGCAGGAAAAGTTAAAACCCACCATTTCCAAAGGTCTGAATCTGCCAGATCCCCTGAGGTGGGGGTTGGTGTGTCCTGCCATGTCCCAAGTGAAAGATCATCCAGTCCCACCCTCACCATTCCATTCAGAGAGGGGAACCTGCAGGCAGCTAAAACATCTCCAAAATTAATACCTTCTTTTTTTTCATCTAATTTTGACATATTCAGACCAGCCTTTGGACGGCGGGAGAGGCACATTTGGCATTAGGGTTTAAGGTGCTGAGGAGCCCAGCAGTGATGTTTTTAAGCAGAGTTTGAGGCTGCCAGGGGCTCTGGGGGTTCAGATCCACCTGCTGGTGTGTCCTCCACTCCCGGCTTTGCTTGGCACTTGGAACACGTCCCAAACCCTGGAGATGGTTCTGGGGAGAGCTCAGAGCCCCTTCCAGGGCCTAAAGGGGCTCCAGGAGAGCTGGAGAGGGACTTGGGACCAGGGATGGAGGGACAGGACACAGGGAATGGCTTCCCACTGCCAGAGGGCAGGGATGGATGGGATATTGGGAAGGAATTGTTGCCTGGGAGGGTGGGGAGGCCCTGGCACAGGGTGCCCAGAGAAGCTGTGGCTGCCCCTGGATCCCTGGAAGTGGCCAAGGCCAGGTTGGACGGGGCTTGGAGCACCCTGGGATAGGGGGAGGTGTCCCTGCCCATGGCAGGGGGCAGAACTGGATCATCTTTAAGGTCTCTTCCACCCCAAACCATCCCATGATTCCATGATTCCATAATTCCTTGCCAGCTTCACAGTCATGATCCACAGCATCACTGTCATGTGCTGTCTGTCCTTTCTCTGGATGACCAAAAAAGTGCAGGGGCAGAGGTGACCAGAGCAGCAAGAGATCTGTACAACTGCATTAGGGGAAAACTGATTTATTGCACGGGAACCTTTGAGCAGGACATTATTTAGAAAGCAGCCATCAAAAGGAATCCACATTTAAATACAAACAGAGATGAAATGCAATAGCCACAGTTATCACTGAGACAATCTGCAGCTTGCCAACAAGCAAAACCACAATAAGTGCCTAATAAAAAAACAAACCTCTGTGAAGCATTAAAAACAAAAAAAGTACATTGCTATTCTGTTGCGGTTAATTCTCAGACAATACTGCAAAAGAAGGGTGAAGTGTCACTTCCTGTCATTTAAAGGCAGAGAAACCCAAACACCAAGAATTCCTCGGGCTGAGGAATGCAGACGTACATCATGTCTGCGAGAATCATAAAAAAGATCAAATGCAATATTTTCTTCCAGTGCAGACAACTGCTTTGAGATTTTCCATTCAGGCAGCCTGGAAAAGCGCCTCCAGCATTTGCCAATTACTGCTGACAAATACCATTTGGTCGGGAGTGATGCTTTCAGTGAAACAAAGCAGTGGAGAGAAGTGAACATGATGAAAGGGTTCTTTTCCCCGCTCTGAAGTGACTGGAAGCGATATCTCCACAAGGTTGGGTTTGTGCTTCCTGCCGGGGACAAATCCCACGGGATGCCGAGCGGGGAGGTGAAGTTTGTTTGACAGGAGTAGGAAAGGAACTGGTTTTCATGTGCTTTTGGGCAGGCAGAGAGTTTCTAGCTCTGAACGAAGGAGGAGTTGCTGGTGCCTCTGTTCCCCATCGTTCCTCACCAACAGAAGTGCACCAAGGCAGGGGCTGATTCCCCAGTCCTGACGTGGCCAGGGGGCAAAGCAGGCTGGAGAGTGGAGCTTTCTGCAACCTTCAACCAGTAAACCCCAGAATGTTCCATATTTTTAAAATATTTATTAGTCCCGGAGAGCGTCAAGACAGGTAAAATTAGCTCAAGCTCTACGGCTGGAAGAGGTGTTCAAAGAATGATTTAAATCACTTACTGGTAGTTCTCTGGAGCTTTTCTCCTTTTAAACACAGGATTGGGGTCCGTTTAGCTCTACATTGATCTCTAAACTGCCAAGGGAATTCGTCTCAGGGTTCTATGATCCCTTGGATCACACCTGCTGTCTGTCTGCGCTCACACAGCATCACAACCATGTTTTCTGTTGTCCCCAGAACACCAAATCACCAGGAATGTGTCTCTTCCTCCCAAGGGGAGCAGCATCTTTTCCTAACTAACACAGCAGCAGCAGCATGTGAATAATCCAAGGAATCCTCCCATTTCCCCTCTACTTGACATCCAACAGTTGCATCTTGTTATGGACTTAGATCCAAATCTTGCTTCCATCTTGAACCAGGGGGGAAAACTCCAGAGAACGTGGGGACATTTAGAACATTTTTCACACTTTGCAAAGACCTGGGGTTTCTTGGTTTCCCAATTCTCTGCGCATTTTCTTTAACAAAAATATTAAATATTTTATTTTGAAATTAGGAATGTTTAACCTGATGTTTTTTCAGTGTTGCTTCTCTCTATTTTTTTTTTTTTTACCTCCACAAGTCCCTGCCAGGAGGGGGCAGCCAGGGGGGGTTTGGGGATCTGCTCCCAGGGAACAGGGACAGGAGGAGAGGGAACGGCCTCAGGCTGTGCCAGGGGAGGGGCAGGTTGGACAGCAGGAGGAATTCCTGCCGGGAAAGGGTGGTCAGGCCTTGGCAGGGGCGGCCCAGGGAGGTGTGGAGTCGCCATCCCTGGAGGTGCCCAAGGAAGGCCTGGCCGTGGCACTCAGAGCTCTGGGCTGGGGACAAGGTGGGGATGGGGCACGGCTGGGATTTGGAGGTCTTTTCCAACCTAAATTATTCTGGGATTCTGTGACACCTCAAGACACTCTCAGCTTTCCCCAGGTTCAGCCTCCCGCACCCTGATGCTTCCAGTGGCAACAGGAAGTTGGAAGAGGAATCATCTCTGATCTTCCTACCAGGCTGGAGTAACTCCCTGTGCTTGATATAAATTTTGTTCTTTTCTGAAAAAAAATTAAGCTTGAACCGACATAAACCAATTTCTCTCAGCACGTTTGGGACTACAAATACACCTAATGAAGTCCCCAGGCCAGATGTCAAGAGCAAGGTGTCACTTCATTTGAGCCAAGGGGAATTAAATCAGCAGAAAATGGGATGAACTGATTGTTTTAGTGGAAGGTGTCCCTGCCCATGGAACTGGATGGTCTTTAAGGTCCCTTCCAACCCAAACCATTCTGGGATTCTGGGATACACAGATGTACCAGAAGTCTGATATGGGAAATGAGAGATTTCCCACCTGGCAACTTTGAGGGATCCGTGGCCATCCCCATCCGTGCACGTCCACAGAGCAGTGAGACCCCCCAGATGGACCAGGACACCAAAAAGGCTCCATCGCTGCCAAAAAAGTGCCAAAATCGGGTTGCACAGCCGATGAAACCAACCAGCCCTGAAGCTGGGGCAGCCCTGGCTATGGCACACAGAGAGAGACACCAAACCATGAAAGCCAAGGAGGTGTGTGAGCCCTTTATCAGTGTCCAGGACATATCAGTGTCCAGGGGCCGCTCCAGTCGCCCTGTCCCAGCCTTCCACACTGCACTCCCAGCAGATCTTTAGGAGTCTCCCGTGACCTACACGGTTTTTTCCCACTCCTGAGCCAGGGACGGGCCAGCCCAGCATCCAGGCAGTGCTGAGGGACAGCTCAGAGCAGCAGGAGTCGGCCTGGGGTGCCACAGCCCCTCCGGATCCTCTGCAGGCCATCCCTCCCCCTCCAAGCATCTCCGTCCGTGCAGAGCTCATCTCGTGGGAAGGACAAACAAATTCCCTGGCAATTCCTTGCTTACGGACAGGCTCTGGATGCCAGCCCAGGCAGGGTGGTGCAGACAGGAGTGGCACCAGGCTCATGCTGAGAGTGTCCCTTGTCCTCCCATCACGGCCTGCCAAGGGTCACAGGGGCCAAGCTGGCCCTGCCGGCTCCTCCCAGAGCAGCCCCAGCAGGAGGGAGCTCCTAAAATAGCACATCCAGGGCCTCTTGGATGTGTCTGCAAGGGATGCAGAGCTCAGCTGAGGATTTCTCCAGCCCAGCCCTGGCATCATGGAATCATGGAATGGTTTGGGTTGGAAGGGACCTTAAAGATCATCCCATTCCAAGCCCCGTCCAACCTGGCCTTGGACACTTCCAGGGATCCAGGGGCAGCCACAGCTTCTCTGGGCACCCTGTGCCAGGGCCTCCCCACCCTCATCCTCATTGGGAACAATTCCTTCCCAATATCCCATCTATCCCTGCCCTCTGGCACTGGGAAGCCATTCCCTGTGTCCTGTCCCTCCATCCCTTGGAAATTGTCTCTCTCCATGTTTCCTGTGGCTCCTTCAGGTCCTGGAAGGCCACACTGAGGTCACCCCAAAGCTTCTCCTCTCCAAAATCACCCCAGTCAGGGGAAATGTTTCAACCACAGTTCAATCTGCTCCGTCAAAGGACAATATGGAAAGGGATCTGTGCCAAAGATCCATCGGGCCCCTAATTCTGAGGGAATAAAAATGAGCAGCCACTTCTCCATCGCAATCCCACTAATTAAACATTAGAGTCAAGTTCACAGAATCACCAAGGTTGGAAGAGACCTTCAGGATTATTCAGTCCAATGATTTGAGCTCTGTCTGGAGTGACAATTCCAAGGGGAATGACATGATTAAACTTGAGAGAGGAACAACTCCAACAAAGTTAAACAATAAAACAGAGAGAAGATAAAAGACTACAAAGCTTCAGGTCTCACTTGAAACCAGCAGAATGGAAATTCCATTTTCAACTGCTTAGCTAAACTCAGTTGTGGTGTATCCTTAAAGGCAATACTTTTTACTGTTAAAAATATAATAAAGTAAACAGGATTATAATTGGATGTGGATATACTGTAATTCCTTATTTCTCTGCAGTACAGCTGCATCATCTAGTGGACAGCACAGAGATTGCACGAGTCTTACACCAGTTTACACAATTAGTTTGGGATTGATTATCTTCATTCTTCCCCTCAATATCCTTCACTGCAGGGCTTTTAAACCTGAATTCTGGAATTACAGACATCCACTAGGACATTCAGTGGAATAAGCTGGAAATGTAATTTTTTCTTTCCATTCATGGAATGGTTTGGGTGGGAAGGGACCTTAAAGCCCATCCAGTTCCACTCCTCCCATGGCAGGGACACCTCCCACTATCCCAGGGTGCTCCAAGCCCCGTCCAACCTGGCCTTGGACACTTCCAGGGATCCAGGGGCAGCCACAGCTTCTCTGGGCACCCTGTTCCTTTTTAAAGAAACCCCTAAAGTTTTGTCGGGACAATTGCCCTCTGTCCTAGAGTTCATTAAATCCATCACTGCAAGCAGTGAGTGCAAACAAACACTTCAAGTTCTGCCCAAGTGTGGCACTTTTTGGGAGACATGATGTTTAAAGGCTCTTTCTTTGGGAATGTCATCTTGGAAATGCTTTCATAGTATATTTAAAAGCTTTAATTATCAGGGTATGAAGTTGATACTCCCTTATCTTGTCCTAAAACAGACAGGCCTAAAGGCACTTAGCAATGATGGGTGATCTCCACACATTACAGCTGAAGAAAACTCTAAACTAGAAGCCACTTTCTGCAGAAGATCAAAGAAAATCCACCTTGTATTTACATAAATTGACACAGGAAAGATATTGCCATGAGGTCTCATGTTTGTCATTTTTTCAATGGCTTCAGTGACTGCACTAAATCAACATCTCTCTAAAAAAATAAAAGATCAAGCTGTGCTATTTCTGCCTCTCGCTCTTACCACAAGAAATCAAGTGTCTCTGATCACCCTGAGCAAACCCAGTGCCTTCCCTGCAGCCACTGAGTGCATTCCCACTTCAGCTCTCTTTGAACCCCAAATCACCAAGGCTGGAAGAGCCCTTCGGGATCACCCAGTGCCGCCCCAGCCCCACCAGCCCCACCCCAAACCACGTCCCCAGGGCCACATCCAGACTCCTCCTGGACACTTCCAGAGACAGGGACTGCACCACCTCCCTGGGCAGCTCATTCCAAGGCCTCGCCACGCTGACAGGGAAATTTTCTTTCCCAATCTCCAATGTGACCCTCCCCTGGTGCAATTTGAGGCCGTTCCCTCTCCTCCTTTCCCTCGGGACACGGCAGCAGAGCCCGACCCCCCCTCACTGCCCCTCCTGTCAGGAGCTGTGGGGAGCAATGAGGGCCCCCCTGAGCCTCCTCTGCTCCAGAGCAATCCCCCCCAGCTCCCTCACTGCTCCTCACAGGATGTGTTTTCCAGCCCCTTCCCAGCTCCGTTCCCTTCCCTGGACACTCTGCAGTCCCTCAATGTCATTTCTGGGTAACTCCACACAAGCTGGAAGAGACTCCAAAGAACTGAAGTTTCTGCTGACTAGGTGAATATATATATATATATATATATATATATACACATAAATTGCTGTGCTCTGCCTTCTTTCCTGCACTCCCAGATCCCTTCCTGCACTCCCTGGAAGGTGTGTAGGAGTTCCAGGAGCAGAGCTCATATTCAGACCACCTGGAATAAACGTGGAGCCCCCAGTGCAGTCCTGAAGCAAATAAACTTCTGTCAAATTCATATTCACCTCACCAGACACAGTGTACAGAAGCTGGGCTTAAAATAACCACCTCCAGGGAAAAAGGGGAAATAAACCAACCCCACATCCTTACCTCCTTTAACTCGGGCACCATTTTGTTATAAAATTATAAAATTAGAAACACATCTGGTCTTAGGGAATGAAAAAAGGTTTTATTAAAAGGAAGCAAGAGGTCAAACAGTCACAGGGGCAGGGTCTGAGCCCTGCTTCTCTCTGCTGGAGCCATCAGTGGCATCTTTAGGCAAATTGTCAGAATTCCCCGCAGTGAGATGAGCACAGACTGCATTCCCAAATCCAAAGTCATCTCAGGAGGCACTTCAGGGTCACGGAATCACAGAATTGTTAAGGCTGGAAAAGACCTTTAAGCTCAGAGTCCAACCGTCACCTCAGCAGCACCACCAGTCACCACTACACCATCAGGTGCCACATCCACAAGTTTTTTAAACACTTCCATGGGCATCCAATGTTTTACAACCTTTTCCATGAATGATTTCCTGATATCCAATCTAAACTGACCAGGACTTAATGGGACTGACTTGAGTGTAAAATAAGGTGTCAAGTGACTTAAAACCACAGTTTAGGCAAATCTGAAAGGAAGTTGGCCCAAAGGATGTAAGAGATGTGCTTGCAGCTCCAGAAAGTGTTTTAGAAAAGTAAAATAGAGAAGCCTTGCAGAAAAGGAATATGTTCACAAAAATAAACACTTTTTAAAAACACCAAATGGAAAATAATCATGACACAATCACAATAAAAAAAATTAAGTTTATGCAGCTGAAATAAGGGTCCTGCCCTGAAATGCCCTTAAAAAAATTCTCTTTTCTCCAAACCACACAGGGAGCTCGAGCTCTCCACTTCAGTAGAACCTTTTGTATGAAGGTCAGCAAAGAACCAAAATTCTGATGAATTTTATATTATTCTCTGCTGCTCTGGTCCATTAAAACAGTTGAGCAAGTCCCAGCCAAGGCAATAATCTTGAACAATCACAGCTATCACAGCTCAAGTTGTTGCCACATTCAAGTGGCAAAGAGTCTCAGCTGATTTTTGAAGTATCTTCAGGTCTTCTGAGCGCAGCATTTCCACCAAAGCCAGGTGTTTTCTGAGGTTCTCTTTGTTCCTTGTCAACTGGGAAATCTGGAGTTTAGACAAATGGGAGGAAAAGACTAAAAACTGAGATTATTTAATAAGGCATGAACAGAAAATTTGTGGAAATCTGTGGGAGGGATTTCAAGAACTATGTCAAAATAGGATTTTTTAAAAGCTTCCACAAGAGAAACTTTCATAGTAAAAGGAAAAAAAAAAGGGGAAAGGGAAAAATCATCACAGTTGTCACCTAGAAAATGACACTGGATGTTCTGCTAGGAAAGAAAGGAATCTGGGCCACCTTGTGCCAGTCAAATTACCTGGAGAAGGACATGCTGGGTCTCCTCTATTAAAAAATGACATATTTTTGCTGCTGTGTTCAAAGCCTGCTGTTCATTCCTGGCTGAAATGACGTCACCGAGCAGTGTCCTCCTCCAGCAAGCGCTGCAACCAAAATGTTTGAAAAACACACAATTATCAGAATGAGAAACATGTGGTTCTGCTAAACTCCCCCTCTGCTGGGCTCCTAACCTATCCCAGGGATTTATTTTTAGTTCTTATCCACTGATTCCACTCAGCAATCAATCTTCAAAGCATAAACAACAGCAAAGTTTTTTCATTTATTTACTATTCCAAGCAAAGTGCAGGTACCCATCGTCCATTACTGATGTTTGAGGCAGATTTCCCATGGGGAATAAACGTTCCAACTGCACTGAAAGTCACTGGAGATGAATTTCAGTGATTTACTTGGCCCTGGAATTCCAGCAGCAGCCTGTGGAGCACATGACTCAAAGGAATCAAGCCAGGTTAAAAGCATTTCAAATTTCATCAAACCAACAGGAAAAAAGCCTGGAGTCCGGACCTAAAAGGAATATCTGGTTCTTGAAATAGAAAGGGAAGAATGGAGTGTGGCTGTTGATACAGGAAAGCAAAACACAGAGCAGCAACAGGGCAATGACTTTCCATTAAATGGTGTTCTCTGCTTTTCTTCTTTTCACTTTTCATCTCAATGAAACAGACCCAGGAGATCCACACCCATTGTCCCAGAGCGTCACACACAGCCAGCAAAGAGTGAAGGCTCCAGGAAACACTGATGAATTTCAGTGACACATCCTGGGAGGAGCAGTGAGGGAGCTGGGGGGGTTTGGTCTGGAGCAGAGGCGGCTCAGGGGGGCCCTCATTGCTCCCCACAGCTCCTGACAGGAGGGGCAGTGAGGGGGGGTCGGGCTCTGCTGCCGTGTCCCGAGGGAAAGGAGGAGAGGGAACGGCCTCAAATTACACCAGGGGAGGCCCAGGTTGGACGTTGGGAAAGAAAATTTCCCTGGCAGAGTGGTGAGGCCTTGGAATGAGCTGCCCAGGGAGGTGGTGCAGTCCCTGTCTCTGGAAGTGTCCAGGAGGAGTCTGGATGTGGCCCCTGGGGACGTGGTTTGGGGTGGGGCTGGTGGGGTTGGGGTGGCAGTGGGTGATCCCAAAGGTCCCTTCCCACCCTGATGATCCTGTGAAATAAGAGACAACGGCACAAGCACGTGGACCAAACATTCAGTGCCCAAACTCACAATTCATCTGCTCCCAGACACAACAACTTGAGGGCTGTGAGGAGTCTCCAAGATGGCCCATCCCATCCAAAGGTCAGGTTCCTAAAAAGTCAAATTGATGAGATGAAGAAAGTGAAGGAGAGCTCTTAGAGTGTGACAGTTTTCTTCCTGACACGAGTCAACAAGGGAAGATCTCAAGCTTTGATACTGGTGTTAACACCTTTCTACATCTCTCAAAAGCCATGAGCACATCGGTTTGCTAAAAATCAAATAATTACCTTTTTTGTCGTTGGATTTTGATATTAGATGCAAAATGTGACTCTCAGAAAAACTGAATAGAAACCTCACCAGGAAACAAAGAATTCCAGATACCTACTCTAGGAAATCATGATCCTTTAGGATGGAAAGTTTGGCCTTTCTCTGCTTGTCCAGTGGTGAAAAATATTTCACGAGAGTATCTGCATAAAAATACATTTTAGATATTTAAATAAATGTTACGTAAAAGAAACCACAATCATCAGTTCTGAAATAACATTTCAACCATATTTTTCAAGTAGCTACAGGAAAAAGATCAAAACCTGTTAAATTCTAGTGAACCTGCCAGAACCAAAAGTGTTTCTACTTCTCAGAAGCTATCAGAAATCTCCAGGATTGTGTCGTTATAAGAGAAATTCTGACTCAGATTGAAGTTACGAACCACTCTCAGCAAGTTCAGTTCATCCTGAGGTCAGTGGTACAATCTAAGACATCCAGCTGGAACCTCTACATCGATGCTGTTAATAATCACAATTTTTTAAAAGAAAATTTTCATTTTTAAAACTCCAATCCTTAAATGCTTTGCTATGAGGTTTTCCACGTCTTCCTATTTCACTTCTTGAGAATTAACATGCCCAGTTCCCTATTCTTGTGCCTTTCCACGTCCAGACAATCCATAAATCCAACCTGATGAGACATAAACGCTGCTGTGAGGGTTATCCATGGCAACAAATCCATATTCCAGTAGCAGCCTCTGGTTATCATGAGGTCCATAGCAGATAAAAACCTCCCCATATTTTTTGCACTGTGAATTTGTCCAAATTTCATAGCTCCTTGTCTGCTCGTTAAATGCAGCCTTGACCTTGATGGAGTTAAAAAGAAAAGGTTTGACTCTTGGCAGGGTGAAAGAGGAAACAAACTTCGAATATTAAAACCCAAAATGATTGAACAGTTCCCTAATATTGAAAGAGAAGTGTTTCAGAGGTCTGAAAAGGCAACCCATGAGGCTGAAGAACAAACATCAAAGCCTCAGCCTGCAGGTCGTGCCACCCACCACGTGAACTTATTGGAGAGGCCCCAGATCTGCACGGACAGCTGGTTCCATGCAGAGTTGGCCTCTTTTGTGCTGCCCCAGCTCTGTGCTGGCACACAGAGCCTGCCAGAAGGTGGAAATGCTTTGTGCACATTCCTAAGGCTGCTCAGAGGCTTCAGCCAGAGGTGGAGTAACACAGGGATTTGGAATTTGTCTCAGGAGCTGTCTTTCAGGAGCAGCTCAGGGTTCTGTTTACAAGTGGCCCTTCCCTAAACCTCCCCTGGATGCAAATCTCCCGCAGCCACCGTGGGCTCTCCCTGCAACTTTAAACTGAAACGTTTGGATTAAAGGATCCCAGAATGGTTTGGGTTGGAAGGGACCTTAAAGCTCATCCCATTCCACATCCTGCCATGGGCAGGGACACCTCCCACTATCCCAGGTTGCTCCAAGCCCTGTCCAACCTGGCCTTGGACACTTCCAGGGATCCAGGGGCAGCCACAGCTGCTCTGAGCACCCTGTGCCAGGGCCTCCCCACCCTCCCAGAGACAATTCCTTCCCAATATCCCATCTAACCCTGCCCTCTGGCAGTGAAAAGTCATTCCCCTTGTCCTGCCTCTCCAGTTCCTGATGATCTGAGACATTTTTCCCATGTGAGATCTCTCCCTGACCTCCCCACACTCCTAACCTATCACACAAATGCAGATGGTATTGACAGAGTCTTTAGTTATAAATAAAGAAATGTAGTGATCTATTTTCAGTTTCTTACCTGAACATTTGGGCTGTGGTTTAGCAAATCTAGATATGGTGCCAGTGCATAAACATCTGGCTCAAGGGAAAAACATTCCCTGTGTGGATGTTCCATGTAGATTGTCCTGGTGTTAACAGTGCACCAAGCCCACTCCAGAGCACTGTAGTTAAAAATAGTTCCTGTGTTCTCAGCAAACAAAGGCTGCAGGGAAGAGAAGAAAGCTTTGGAAGATACGAACAATTCACGGATCATCATTTTCTGCTCCTGAGCCTTCTTTCTTAAGGGTTCTGGGAGAAGGTTTAGGACATCATGGTCCAAACAAGCAGGGCAAGTGTAAGTTTTGGGTAGAACATCCAGGTATGGTTTCCACGGAGATTTGTCCCCAGCGTGTTTCTCTGCTATTAAAAACGTGCACAGTGCCATCAAAGGAGACACAGGAGGCTTCCATCTATTGGGAAAGAAAATAAAAACAAAAATACCCACACAGACACACAGAGGTGAGATGGGACATGGATACAGCGGTGTTTTATCTCTCCTAGAGCTCCTTTAAAGTTATAAATAGCTTCTATTTTAAACTTCTTTGTAGTTCATCTCCAAGTCCTTTGGATGACTTCAAAGGGGCAATAAAAGCTGGTTTGCAACAATTTCAGGTTCCCGCTCCTTGGGCTGAGGGTTTTTTTTAGGATACACAAGTGTTCTATGTATCCCAATGCCCAGCATGGGATTTTGTTCTGAATTTTCCTAAAGGCCATGTCCATGTGAGTGCTTTGCAACCTGGTTTTATCTTCCTGCTCCTAGGGAAGGATATTCACAGGTTCCCAAGGAACCATTCCTAATTGGTATTTAGGTCCCAGCAGGCTCTGAGGCAGCTCAAGTTCCAGCCTGTGCTCTCTCTCCAGCTCTGCCAAGCTAAAAGGGGATGCTCAGTGTCCAAATCCTTCCCATGTGAGCATTCCACATCCATGAAATGCCGGTACCACTCAGGGGATGCAGTTTAAAGCTCCACCACCACTTGAGATGCTTCATCTGCTAATGAACAACCCACACCAAAGGCCAAGCTGCCCATCAAGTGCCACTTTTCACTTACTTCACAATGGATCCTCCCAGGCGGCTGCTGAGGACAGTGCTCGTGGTGAGCAAACACTTCTCGGGCAATGAAATAATCAGATCTCCTGCCTTGGAGGGAAGAGAAACAAAAATCACACACCAAGAATGGTAGAAGTCAAGTGTCAATGACTCGTTTACCACGGCTGTGGGGACTGGAATGGCTTTAATCCAGGCCCAGCCCTGGGAAGGAGGACAAGTGCAGTCAGTGGGAGCTGTCAGCTGCACAAAGCTGGCTGCTCACAGCTCTGGTGCCTGGCTGCTCCGAGATAATTCTAGTTTAGCTCTCACCAACAGCTGAACTACCAACACAGCAGGATGGGGCAGGGATGTTTTAGGTCATGTCTATCCCAACCTTGTGTGTCAAGGAGCTTTCATGCCTGGCTGGAGCCACAAGTGTCCATGGAGGGGGAGGACAGGAATGGAGTCAATCCTCTTCCCATTCATCTCCTGATTTTCCCTATCTTGCTCCAGCCCAGCTTAGTTCAGTGCATTCCACTTCCTGCAGGCTCCCATCACTGTGGGAATCCTCTGGCTTCAACTGCTGGCTCTAATCCTGAGCCAGGAGAACACACACTGGGACTTTTCCACTGAATCCCTCCCACCTCTTGCTTCTCTCTCCATTTTGCCAAAGATTCTGGGTCTGATTCACCACTATTTGATGTATTATCCTCACACAACTTAGGAAATGTCTCCAAAAAGCCTATTTTCCAAGAGGCTTTTTCAGTCAGAGTTCAATCATTCTGTTCCAATATCCTAGGACAAGGTATTCTTTTCTATTATTCTCCTTTTCTGCTGGAAATACCTGAGAAATTATATTTCTGTTAGTTAGTCTAAGAGAGCTGTCAAAGTGAGGTTAAAGCTGTGGTTTCACATCATGGCTACAACAATCCAAAGGTCAGAAATTACATTCACAACAGAATCTGAGCTTTGCTTGTTGCAAAAATCATCAGATCTCAAGAGAACCTGTGAGTTCTTGCATTAGAACCAACAGGACTCACCTGAAGAGCTTTTGTTGCCATCAGTCCTCTTCCTGTCTCTGAAGCAGGAACAAAAAGCACAAGTAAATACATGTGTACATACGGAAAATCAGGAATCTGTGATCAGGTCAGCAAGGAAAAGCTCTAAAAGAATATACAATATGTCTTATGTATCTGGAACAATCCGTAATTGGCTTTTATGATTTGTATCTCATTTCTTTGCTCTCCAATTCTCTTTATTTTTCATTACCTTTCCTCTGCATCTCCTGCAACACTTGCTGTCCACTTCTAGCAATTATTCAACTTTTTTTGCTCCCAGTTCTAACAATTATTCAACTTCCTTTACTCTATTTTTTTCTTCAAACACATCTTTCATCACCAGCTGCAGTTCTTGCTTTCAGAGTTTTAAGGAAACTTTACAATTTCTAGTCACAATATTTTTCTCTGATCCATTCTATTTTTTCTACTCTGTAATATTGCACAAATTTTTGAAATATAACTTCCTTAAAGAGAAAAAATACAAATATACATCTTTACTGTAAACATTACTAAGTGAATCCCAGCTCTCTGCTGAATTCCCTTGGGGAAAAAAGTATGAATAAATTATAACAAGATCAGATTCCAATATTGGAAACTACTTTATTTTTACAAACTGTGTTATTAACACTTCAAATGTTGACTTTTTCAGGTCTCCATATCTACTGGTTTATGTTAAATTGACATTCCAAAAATCCTTAGAAGAGTAACAGTACCTGGCTTTTTTCCTGATGCCAGCCAGGTGCGTGATTCAAAATGAAAGCATTCTCAGAAGAATCAGAAATTTGTACAATCAATCAATAATTAAAGCATTACCCCAGAACTCTGCAGGCCTTAAATTACTGTCTTCAAATCCTCTGTCTTTCAGCCACTTCTGAAGTTTAATGTATTCCAGCTTGTAACTGCAGTTAACTAAAAACAGAAGAGAAATATTAATGCTATAAAAGAGCATTCTGCTCGAAAATAAAGGAAACATAAACATTTTACTTCATAGTCAGAAAAACTGTATTTTGGACATTTTAGAGCTTAACAATAGTAAGAAAGGCTCCCATTGAACTAAATTATTAAATCCTGGGCCTCTGGGCACTGGGAGGTCTCAAAACTGTGTGAGTTATTCAGCATATTTAAGGAATTTAAGATTAATGTATTACTTGCCATTAGGCAGAAAAGAAAGCTCAGTGTGTTCACCATGCTCTGCTTGGGACTGCAAACTAATACCAGAATATTTGCGTATTAAAAAAAGGTAACATTTATGACTTTTTCAAAGCACAAAGGCTTTTGACAAATATAAATGATAAAATGACACTTTGACAAGCAATTGGTTATTTTATTATTTAACTTCCAGGGATGATGATACCTCCATGCATAAAACTCTGCAAGTGTTTTCTTTTTCTTTTTCGACCTGTCCGACCTCTACTTTTCTTCATATTAAGCAATAGATTTTGCCGTGTTTAGACAAGCTGAATTAAAAAAAAAAAAAAAGTTTAAAAAAATTAGTGATTTAGAAACATTTAAAGTCCCTTTCAAATTTATTACTGTGCGGGTGGGGAGGCCCTGGCACAGGGTGCCCAGAGAAGCTGTGGCTGCCCCTGGATCCCTGGAAGTGTCCCAGGCCAGGTTGGACGGGGCTTGGAGCACCCTGGGATAGTGGGAGGTGCCCCTGCCCATGGCAGGGGTGGAACAGGATGATCTTTCATAGAATCATGGAATATCCTGAGAGGGAAGGGACCCACCAGGATCATCCAGCCCAACCCCTGTCCCCGCACAGACCCCCCACCAACCCCAGCCTGTGCATCCCTGNCAAGGCCTCTGGAGCTCTGGCAGCCTTGGGAATGTCACCATTCCCTGGGGAGCCTGGTCAGTGCCCAGCACCCTCTGGGGGAAGAACCTTTGTCCTGCTCTCCTTTCCTTTGCCAAAATCGCCCCGAACGGAGCCTCAAAGCGCAGCTTTTCCCTGCCCGGAGGGAGGGCCTCAGGGAGCCGGGGTCGCCCACAGGCGCTCGGGCTCCTCCAGCGCGCCCGGGGACAGCCCCTATCCCATCCCATCCCACCCCCAGAACTGGGAAGCCTGTGCAAACAACACCCCCATTCCCGGCTCGGCACAATTCCCCGGATGGGTGAGATGGGAAGAAGAGGAAAAGCCCTGGCAGCTCTGCGAGAAGGGGAACCTCCTGAGGGACCGCCCGTGTCCCACGCACCCTCCCTGGAAAACCCAAGAGCACCCTCCCCTGGGAGCCCAGACTGTGATTTCCGGGTCCCTCCGGGGCTGGGATCGCTGCCCGGTGCCCCAAGCCCACCTGCTGGAAGGGACACAGGGACCGCCATTCCCCCGTGTGCCTCGCCGCGGGTCCCCGCCCGCTCTCCCGCCCCCGAGGCGGGGCTGCCCCGCCATCTTAGGGGCGTCTTCATCTCCTCTCTCCGCGGTGTGGGAGTGCTTTGGGAGCAGTGTGTGTTTTCCTCGCTGTGTGGAGCTGAGGAACGAGGGGAGAGGTACCCGCGGTGCTGCAGGTGGGTGATGAGGTGCTGGATGTCCCCCCGGGCCCTTCAGCCCCGCGGTGTCCTGAGGGGTCGGGGTTCATGGCGGCCCACGGGTTCCCTTCCCGTGAGGGAGACTTGCGGTGAGGTGGGAAGGGGGCTCCAGGCTCTGGGAAGTCACTCTGGAGCTGCTTGGAGTGTCACATCCTCGCTGGATGCCTGCTTGGGGTTACAGGCGCGTTTGGAAGAGAGGTGGCCATGATGTCAAAACAGGCGAAAACCAGTATTTTAAACTTGCTTTTACGGGGGAAATGCAGCATCTCTAACAGCAAGCAGGTTTCTGATGGTGTGTTAAACAGTAAACATTGTGGTCAGTCTCTGCTGTGCTGTATCCCCCTGAAAATGCTGTAATTGCTCCTCCTGCTTGGCACTGGAAGATAAAACTACTCCATCCTATTTTTTTTCATGGTTTGTGTTGGAAGGGACCTTAAAACTCATCCAATTCCACCCCTTGCTATGGGCAGGGACACCTTCCACTATCCCAGGTTGCTCAGGTCTTGACCAGATTTTATGCCTGGGTTTTTCAGCAAAACTTGAGCTGAACCAGTTGAATATTCCCAAAAGAAGGAAATAGCCTTTCTGTGAAGTGTAAGTGCAGAAGCGCTTACTCCCACAAAAAGTTAATTTAGTACTAAAGATTAGCCATTGATTGTTTTTTTAGGCAAGAGATTTCTTTGTGTTTGCCAATCACTGGTTGGCCTTTCTTCAGAACATTTAACACCAGATTTCTCTGTGAATACCTCATGCTACTTTAGGAGGTTGCACGGCGTGCACTGAAATGTAGTTTCACATAATTCGAGGTGGAATTCAAAGTAGTATTTAAAAAAAAAAAAATCTGTAATTGCCCAGGGAGGTTGTGAACTCCACACCACTGGAAGTGTCCAAGGCCAGGTTGGACGGGGCTTGGAGTAACCTGGGACAGTGGAAGGTGTCCCTGCCCATAGGGTGGGACTGGATGAGCCTTAAGGTCCCTTCCAAACCATTCCATGATTGGAATTCCTTTTCAAGTAGCCGTCTTTGTCTGTCTGACTGAATCTTTCTTTGCTGTTGGCAGTTCTGTCACTTCAGCTCTCGCTCTGAGGGGACAATGTCCAACGTGCCGGTGGCTGTGGTGACGGGGTCCAACAAAGGGATTGGCTTGGCCATTGTGCGGGCCCTGTGCAAGCAATTCCCGGGGGATGTGTACCTGACAGCCCGGGATCCCGGCCGTGGGCAGGCGGCAGTGGCAAAGCTCCAGGAGGAAGGGCTGCGGGCGCTCTTCCACCAGCTGGACATCGACGACCTGCAGAGCATCCGAGCTCTCCGTGACTTCCTGAAGGAGAAGTATGGAGGGCTGAATGTGCTGGTGAACAACGCAGGGATTGCTTTCAAAGGTAGGAATCCGTCTGGGATAGTCCTGTGTGGAGAGGACAGTGGATGCATCCGACGTTTCTGTGCCAGTGGCAGTTTGGTTGGGCAAGCTTCCTATCTTAGGTATGACGTGAGGACAATGTGAAATGGCTCTTCCTTTAAGATCCCTTGGGCTAACTACGTGTGCATTTCCAGGCATTTCTTCCTGGAAAGGGTGGTCAGGCCTTGGCAGGGGCTGCCCAGGGAGGTTTGGAGTCGCCATCCCTGGAGGTGCCCAAGGAAGGCCTGGACGTGGCACTCAGAGCTCTGGGCTGGGGACAAGGTGGGGATGGGGCACAGCTGGGGCTAGATGGGCTGGGAGGGCTTTTCCAACCATAATGATTCTGGAATTCTCTAAATGTGCTTCCCTGGAGTGTTGTGTTTGCATCACATGGAAATACTTGAGGCACACAGGGCATGGAGCTGAGTTGGAGGAAGAGCCTCAATGCCCGGGGGCTTCAGCAGGGCCCATCACCAGGGGGAACATCAGCCCTGTTCCTCAGGGATCTGTGTTTTCTGTCTCCTGCAAGCCCCATGCTCTGTTCTCTGCGTCACCTGCTCAGAGATTCCAGCTGATAAACAAGAACCTTTGACCCAGCGTGGTTTTTGTCATCTCTTACCTTTCTCAGGCCGTTCAGTTACCTATAAACAGATTAACCTAAACCTTGCTGTGCTGAGCAAGAATTTAACACTTTCACCTTCTAGTGGGCAGAAAGGCAAGGAAGGTGAGAGAGACACAGCAGTTTTAAGCTGGAAGGATGCATTCTTCTGGTGTTTATGAAGTCAAGAATCTTGTTAGCTCCAGATTGAGCAAATGACAAGCCTGGCTGCTGGTTCTGTGGAGGGGATTGTGCGCCTCTGCCCCCTCAGGTGAGACCCCCCCTGCAGAGCTGCTCCAGCCCTGGGCCCAGCACAGGGAGGACGTGGAGCTGCTGGAGCGAGGCCAGAGGAGGCTCCAGGATGAGCAGAGGGATGGAGCAGCTCTGCTGGGAGGAAAGGCTGGGAGAGCTGGGATTGTCCAGCCTGGAGAGGAGAAGCTTTGGGGTGACCTCACTGTGGCCTTGCAGGGCCTGAAGGAGCCACAGGAAACCTGGAGAGAGACAATTTCCAAGGGGTGGAGGGACAGGACACAGGGAATGGCTTCCCACTGCCAGAGGGCAGGGTTGGATGGGATATTGGGAAGGAATTGTTCCCTGGGAGGATGGGGAGGCCCTGGCACAGGGTGCCCAGAGAAGCTGTGGCTGCCCCTGGCTCCCTGGAAGTGTCCAAGGCCAGGTTAGACGGGGCTTGGAGCAACCTGGGATAGTGGAAGGTGTCCCTGCCCGTGGCAGGGGGTGGGACTGGATGATCTTTGAGGTCCCTTCCAACCCAAACCATTCCATGATTGTATTTTCTGGTTGGGTTTTCTCGGTTGGTTGTTTTCCATCTCAGTTAGGACAGGTAGGTGTTCAAGCACAGCTTTGTGCTGACTCATTTGCTCACAGATTAAGGAGGCCTCAGGATAAGAAGCCCTGTCAGGTACTAGAGATCAAACCTCCCCTGCTCCCGAAGATGGAACTTATCTTGGAGTGGGAATGCAGTGATGGTGTTCTGAAGCTCAGTCACTGTATGGTTTGCATGTTACTTTATAAGAAAATTGCTTGTGTTCAAGATCAGCTTATTAGAAGGCAACTCTTAATGTAATTGTCTGAGCTTCAGGTTGTGCTGAGGAGAGAGAGGTATTAAAAGATTCCAGCAGCAGTTAAAATATCAGTTCCAGATGTTTAGCCTAGACTTTCTTCCAGCTGACGACAGCTATGAGTCAGCAGCAAGTCACAAAATTTAGGAAGGTGATAAAGGAGCCTCTTGTAAGTGTTGCTGTGAAAATATCAAGCACAGGGGCTGGAGGGTGTAACGTGTGTAAGAGCTTGCTGTGATGCTTCTCATATTTTTGTGTTCATTCTTGCTTCCCTAATTGGTGTTTCTACCCAAGCTTGCTTCTTGCCTCACCAACTTCCTGCTGCCATCCCAGAATTTATGCTCTTGTTTCTTTATTGTACTATGATGTGCTATAGCAATCTGTCAGAGATCAGATTTGCCATTAAATTCTGTTGGTTTGGTTTTGTGCTGCACTTGTTCTTAATCCTTCGTCCAGCAAAAACCGCTCCTGTATCCAGAGGTGATGGAGCTGTGGGTGTGGGTTGTCTTCTGCATGAGCCTCTCGAAGGAGAGATGTTCTAGTAAAGCTTGCTAAATCAAGGAAGTGTAGGATGTCAGAACATACCCTGTTAGACAAATCAGTGGGGTTTGGAGTGTGAGGAAGATCCCCTCTCAGGAGGAGGGGAGGGTGTGGAAGCAGGAGTTTGGAATTGTGTAGGTTTTTACTTCTCCCCCTGCCACAACCCTGGCCATGGGTCATGATCTGCCTTCACGTGTAAGGTTACAATGCAAGTAAGGGATTTGCAGATGAGCGTGAGTCATTACAAGTGTTTTGCAGTAAAAATAGAAGCACATCAAATACTAAATGTCCTGTTGCTATTTCTCTTTTGAATTAACGTGACCTGGGCTGTGGAGACAAGGGAACACCTGCCCAGGGTATGCAGGTGGGCTCCATCCCTGCACAGATGGAGCCTGGAGCAGAAAAGGAGGAATGCTGTGACTTCAACTCTTGGTTTCCTCTCCAACTGGAGGATGCAGAACTTCTTGCTGAGTCAAATTGGCACATCCTACCCCACTTTTGGTGTGACAAGCTGCCAGTTCTGTGATAGAATCACGCCCTGAGAGAGCAGTTCCATGGTCTGCTCACACTTACCTCAGTCAGCTCCTTTTCCTGGCTCTATTTCCCACCCTTTTGCTCGTGTTAGCACAGATCTGTCACCTCGGGGGTGATCTATGACACAACTGTTGCTCAGGTTTGGGGGTGGTTGGGGCTTTCTGTTAGTTTGTTTCTTCAGATTGCACCAAATCCTACCTCTGCCTTCTTTATAGAAGCTTTTCTTACATATTTTAATTCATCATATGCCTGTTTTCTAATTATTAAAAAAAGTAACTAAGATAAACTGTAGGGGTTGGGTAGTTTTATTCCTGTTTTTTAATTACTAAAAAAGAAGTAACTAAGATAAATTTTTGAGGTTTGGTAACTGCTTTTCAAAACAGTAGTACAATTCTGATTTTTATTGGGGTTTTTTTCCCTTCCCTCCCTCTTCTTATGAACAGTTCATGACACAACCCCATTTGCTGTCCAAGCTGAAGTTACACTGAAGACAAACTTTTTTGGAACCAGGAATGTTTGCACAGAATTGTTGCCTCTTATGAAGCCTTATGGTAAGTAAAATATAAGAAGTAGAGAAATAGTTTTGTATGAATTTTGCCTCTTTTAAATGGGAAAATCCTGTCCAGTCTCAGGCACTGCACCATAGCAAGAGGAGTGGTCTTTGCTGGGCTGAAGGGAAGAGAACAGATGGCCTTTCTTGACCCCTAAAATGTCTCTGCTGTCTATATTTAAATCCACTTTCAGTCTTTTTATGGATTGAAGTGAAATTCTCATGGTGCCCTCAAGAAAACATAGAGAACTTTACTCATATTCCCTTTGTGATACCTGCCTGCGTAAATTCTTGCTTCAGAAAGGACATTTTGATGACAGAATTAGGATAAGGAAGTATCTAAAAGTGGTGCTGTGATGTGTTTGCTGCTATAAATGAAATGTAGTCTCTTCTAACTTTTAAATACATCCAGGTTTTTAAGAAATAAAGTAAAGTAGATGAAAAAAGCTGGGAATTGTTAGGTCCTGGGGAAGAAGGAGAAGACAGAGTTAATGAATTTTTGGGGCCAGCTGGGGAGGGAGGAAACAGTGCCAAGGTTGTAATGTTGTACTAAGGGTGAAGGATGAGTGTGTTAAAAAAGCCATTACAGAACGGATTCATTTCTGTGGTTTTTAAGATTAAATCCCCAAGTTCATCACCAGAATGGCTGTAAAGTAGACGGAAAGAGGGGAAACAGTGCACCATAATTCTGGAGACAATGAGTGGCTCACTGATTCAGCTGATTCATTCCTCTGTACTGAAGTGGTGGGAGAGAAATCCTTACTGCAGGATTTGTAACTCTCCAGGTATTCTTACTACTGTGAGTATGCCTACAGATTGTGAGAGGCTCTTTCCTGAAGGTTTAGCTGAAACTTTTGCAGGTTCACACCTTAATTATCCTCTGCAATGGAATTTTGTAGAAATAACACTGAGTTAACTCTGATCTTCCCGGAGCTCTGCAAAACAGCCCCCACAGAATATTTTAGAGGTAATCACCTGAGAGTGAATCCAGAACTGCAGAGCAGTCCCACTTCAGTGCTGAGCTTAATTTGTGTAAAAATCCTGAGTCTTTATTCTCTTTCCAGGTCGAGTGGTGAACGTCTCCAGCATGGTGAGCAGCTCAGCCCTGGGAGGCTGCAGCCAAGAGCTCCAGAAAAAATTCCGCAGTGACACCATCACTGAGGATGAGTTGGTGCAACTCATGACCAAATTCGTGGAAGACACCAAAAAAAGTGTCCATGAGAAAGAGGGTTGGCCAAACACTGCCTATGGGGTATCCAAAATTGGGGTCACGGTCTTGTCCAGGATCCAAGCGCGGATGTTAAACGAGAAGAGAAAAGGGGACCACATCCTGCTCAATGCCTGCTGCCCTGGCTGGGTGAGGACAGACATGGCAGGTCCTCAGGCCACCAAGTCCCCAGATGAGGGGGCTGAGACCCCCGTTTATTTGGCCCTTTTGCCTTCGGATGCTGATGCTCCTCACGGCCAGTTTGTCAGTAACAAAACTGTCCGGACATGGTGAGCTCGGGAAAGGGGGAATGGGAATGTGCCTCACCTCGTGTGTCTGATTTTACTCTTAATTACATCATTGCCAGCCCTTCTCCCACTCCCCCTGGGATGGATGTCTGACATGGAGCTGGGATGAGGAAGCAGGTGCCTTATTATTTCTCAGCACAGTAGATGTTTCCAGGGTTTCTTACAGAGGATTGGGTTGGTTTAGAGGTACAGTGACCAGTCTGGGGGGAGTTTCATAAAACCAGGACAGAATCACTGTTGTACAGACATTCCTTACTATCAGAACTAAACGGAATTAAGTGAAAATAAAAATAGCAATGAGACACCATTTATGGAAAAATATAATCAGTTGGCTTTTTTAATATATCAATAAATAATTACTGATTTACGTTAATAGTATTTTGAAAATACATTTTCATTTTCTGCAGCTAAGTTTGTGCCTGGAATGTGTGATGTCTGCACTAGGTACAGAGAAAATAAACTACAGACCTGATACAGCAAACTGTTCCTCAGTTCCTTTATTGCACAACCAGAAGTCTCCTTATTAAAATTTGGGTTAAGTGCTCTCCAAGTAGTGGAAAATACGAACTGTGTTATAATGTTACTGCAGGACAGGACTGAAATACGGAATTTACTGTGGACTGGGCATTGTTCAGTGGGTGTTGAGCAGTTGTGTTGTGCAGCACTTCTTTCCATTGAGGTTTTTCTTTTTTTAATTACAATTGTTAGCATAATTCATATTATAATAATTAGTATTATAATTAATAGTGTTATTGTTATTATCTTGGAGAAGACTGAGCTCAGAGCTCCTCAGGGGCTGCAGCTCCTCCCAACAGGCAGCTCTGCTCCCTGTTCCCTGTGACAGGGACAGGACCCAGGGAATGGCTGGAGCTGTGCCAGGGGAGGATTGGTTTGAATATCGGGAAAAGGTTCTTCCCCCAGAGGGTGCTGGGCACTGACCAGGCTCCCCAGGGAATGGTGACATTCCCAAGGCTGCCAGAGCTCCAGGAGCCTTTGGACGACGCTCCCAGGGATGCACAGGGTGGGGTTGGTGGGGGGTCTGTGCAGGGCCAGGGCTCGGACTGCATGATGCTGCTGGGTCCTTGCCACTCCGGATAAACTGCTCTTATCTCCACCCACAAATTGATTTGGTTGTTTTCCTGTTCTGCTCCCGGGACGGGGCTGGGGGGAATGTGAGGGAGCAGCTGTGAGGTTCTCAGTGATGTGGAGAGCACTTCATTTGCTTTAAATGCTGATTTAAAGCATTTAATTGCCTTTCAAATGCTCGGTGTTGAAAAGTTGCCTCATCTGAGGCTGAAGGAGCTGCAAACAATTGCCCATAAACCTGTTGTGAGTCATGACAGATCAATAATGGCCTTGTTAATCCTTAATCAGGAGTCAGGGAAACCATGCCAGAGAGCCTCAGCTGGCTGCGTTTGACATTGGCCTCCCCCGGTACAGGTTGTGTTCAGGGAAGCCTTGGAGTGAAAGACATTGGAAATAAATATTATGCATGGGATTATTAATTGCTTATCAGCACAGAACAAAGGTGTGATTATAAATTGCTCTTTTAGGGATACAGGAGCTATTGTTTTTGTGAAGAATTACCAAGTGAGTCATGCCCTAGGGCTCCTGGGAGGGAAGGCCGAGTGCCACCCCAAAAGTTCTCATGGTCATCTGTTCTCTGGGAAGAAAAAAACCTCAAGAGGCCTTGGGTTTAGAGGGAAAAGTTACAAAATCCATGTGTAAAGTTTGGAATGCTTTTGGCTGCTACAGTGTAATTCAACCTCATTGTGATAGCCACAGGAAAAAAACCCAGTCTGTGTGTGCCCTCCCAGTTGTGTTAATGGGATCTCAGGAAAACAGAACGTGGCTCTTGGATTTAGTCAGAGCTGGTGCACAGCTTTAAGAGACTTAATCCAACAGTGGATGCTCCATACTTGAAATGCTGCCTGAGTCATTAAGCTTCCAAAGTTGTGTGTCCATCTGCTTGGCATCTCCAAACATTCCAAACAAACCTTGGCCTTTGTTTTGTGCCAAAACCAGACTGGAAGAGTCCTGGGTTCCTTGACCGCAGCCAGATAATATCCAGTGCTAAACACAAATTAATTTCTAAGTATCCCTTACGATCTGTAAAGCTCCTTCTTAAGTCTAATTCAGGATCTGGTTTGTTGGTTTGGGTTTTGTTTTGGGTTTGGGGTTTTTTTTTTACATTCTAGCAAATTATAGATTTGCAAGTTTTACAAAAGGTGTAAAACTCATCCTGGAGAGTTTTGTGAGGCTGTAAAACTTCGTGTAAAACTCAGCCTGGAGACGAGAAGGCTCTGTGGTGACCTTGCAGCAGCTTTTCAGTGCCTAAAGTGGCTACAAGGGAGCTGGAGAGGGACTTTTCACAGGGACATGGAGAGGCAGAACAAGGGGGAATGGCCTGAATTGGAAAGAGAGCAGGTTTTGATGAGATTTTAGGAAGAGATTCTTTACTGTGAGGGTGGGGAGGCCCTGGCACAGGTTGCCCAGAGAAGCTGTGGCTGCCCCTGGATCCCTGGAAGTGTCCAAGGCCAGGTTGGACGGGGCTTGGAGCAACCTGGGATAGTGGGAGGTGTCCTTGCCCATGGCAGGGGGTGGAATGGGAGATCTTTAAGGTCTCTTCCAAACAATTCTATGATGGTTCTCTGTACCTCCACTTCTCAAATTAAGCCCTTTCACGCCATTTGTGCTTTGTTAAACACCTTTGTGTCAGGGTGAGGGAGCAGAGTGCAAGGTGATGGCTGGAGAGTCACTGTCACCAGTGGCGTCTCTCACGGAGATATTGATTATAAACAACTTCTCATGGCATGAACAGAAGGAAGGACAGAGGACAGAGGTTTTCACCACCCCTGCAGCTGTGGTGCGGTACTCGGGGATGGAGGTCCATCTCTGTGGATGGATCCAACCCCAGCTGTTGGAGGTGGGAACAAGAGGCAGGACCTCTGGACTGTCTGCAGGAAGGAGCGGATCCAGGAGAAGCTGCACCCATTCCCTGCTGACCCTGGAAGAGGGAATGTGTCCTGGAGAGAGAGCTGGAACAGGGCAGAGTGCCAGGGCAGGGCTGTTTGCTGGGAGCGGGGTCAGGCCAGGCTGTGCCGTGTCTGTGCCAGGCTGGGGCTCTGCACAGGGCTTGCATTGTTCCACCAAAATGTATCAATTATTTATTTCCTTTTTTCTGTTGTTGTTTTTTTAACTGCTTCCCTGCTTCTCTCCCATGTCTGTGGTGTGGGAATTGTTTTGTTGCTCTCAGGTTCTGGCACGTTTGCTGAGTGATTATTGTGTCAAGTTGACAGGTTAGGAAAGGATGAAATAATAATGGTCTGTTGTCCTGTGTAAAACTCCTACATGTGACCTACTGGTTTTCTTTTATGGCACATCACTGCCATTTTTCCTTTAGAATTTAGTAGCTGGAGGGAATGCCTGGCAATGCTGTGGGGTCATGGGACAATGAAAGAGTTGGATTCATGGTGAAAGCTCAGGGGAGGCAGTTCCCTGGGGATGCCATAGCAGGACAGAGCCAGGCATCAGTGGCAAACTTTGGGAATGGCAGCTGTCCCTGCTGCCACAGCAGCTGGATATAAACACTGTGCAAGGACTTTCTGAAGGAGAATCATGGAATCACAGAATGTTTGGGATGGAAGGGACCTCAAAGATCATCTCATTCCAGCCGTCTGTTGTCGCCAGAGATGCCACTCACTATCCCAGGTTGCTTCAAGCCCCGTCCAACCTGGCCTTGGACACTTCCAGGGATCCAGGGGCAGCCACAGCTTCTCTGGGCAACCTGTGCCAGGGCCTCACCACCTCCCAGGGGAGGATTTCATCCCAATATCCCATCTAACCCTGCCCTCCTTCAGCTTAAGGTCATTTCCCCTTGTCCAGGCCCTTGTCCAAAGTCCCTCTCCAGCCTTCCTGTGAGCCCCCTTCAGGTACTGGATGACAAGGTCACAGGAACTCCTGAGAATTCATTTAAGTCCATAGATAATTTTAATTGAACTCCTCTCTTACAGTAAAACAACCCAACATGTAGGTGGTGCAAAAAAAAACTCTGACAAGGGACGCACCATTGGAGTTGACTTTCCCAGAATGAACCAAAGAGATTTACGGCCACATCACATGGAAGGTGATGTGAATGTTCAGTGTATCCAAGTGCAGCCTGGCTGTCTCCAGAAGTGGTTCCATCAGTAAATCCATGACTTAATCCCATTCCAACGGCCAGAATTTAGCAAGGGCACTGCTGCCCTGGTAAACATAAGGAACCACATGCAACTGGTGCAAAGAACATGAATTTGTGAGGAAAAAAACCTCTTGAGAGAGAGCAACCCCTCAGAAACTAATTGAAAAACATCCCAAATAAAATGCTATATTTTGTATTTTAATGTCTTAAGGACATCATCAAAAATACAAGTTCTTTGCTCACTCAGGCACAGGCTCAAAAGCACTGACCTGCATTTCTGAGAATAATTCTAAAATTTAGAAGCTGGAACTTAATTTGGTGGCATTGCAGTTTAGAAAGATTATATTCTTACAATCTAGTTGGGAAGGGAGAAGGTGGGTGGTGTCTAGAAAATAAAACAGTGTATTAGTGTAACAATGTAATTAATGTACTTCAGTAATGTACTTCATGTATTACTTAATACTTAAAGTAACTTATTGGAGGTCATTGCTGAAACAGTATCCATGAAAATCTGAACAGTTTCCCTTCTCTCACCTTGAATAACTGAACATGTGGGATTTACCTTCCTTTTTTTTTTTCCCAGCTGCTTTGAACAACTAGGAATTTCTGCCTGCATGTCAAAGCAAAAATATAAAAAATGAGCGAAGAGAAAGGGGGAAGGGGAGAGAAGAAGGGAAGGGAACGGAAAGGAAAAAAGAAGGGAAGGGGAAAGAGAATGGGAAGAGAAAGCGAAGTTAAATGGTTCCACAGTATATAAATCCTTGTCAGGCACGATGATGTCTTTTACTTCCCATGGATATTCTGCCTTTGTTTTGTTTGTTCCTTTAGTTTGCTGTCAGAGGACTAAAAATCCAGCACAACAACTTTATCCCAAGCCTTTTGCAGCGAACAGATGGCTCCTTCTGTCGAGCTCGAACCCACTCTAAATGCGACATCCGACCCCCGTGAAACCCAGCTCCTCAAAATTCCCCGAAAACGCCTCTTGCCTAAAAGCAGCTGGACCAGGAGCGAAGCTGGAAGCGCTTCTCTACTTGCACGGCAGGTCCCGGCCCTCGCTGCGCGGCGGGGACAGCCGAGCTTGTCCTTGTTTCCACACCACCGGGGCCGGTGCGGCGGGAGAAGGGAGCGGCCCTGCCGCGGTGCCGATGCTCCGGCGCTTCCCGGGGCTCTCCCGGCGCTTCCCGGGGCTCTCCCGGCGCGGAGCGGCCGCGGGGAGAGCGCGGAGCCGCCGTCCCCGCCCGCGCCGCCAGGGGGCGCCCGGCGCCCCGGTCCGCTCGCGGGGCTGTACCATCTCCCCGCGGAGGGGGGGAGAGGCAGATGTCGCGCGGCGCGCTGTGGTTCTCGACGACGCGACAGCGGGTGACACCGGGAGAAGGGTGACAACGACAGCGGGTGACAACGACAGCGGGTGACAACGAGAGCGATCACCGCTCATCGGGGACACCCGGAGCCCTCCCGCGCCGGGCGATGCCGTGGCGCTCCCCGCGCCGCGCGCGGTGGTGCCGCCCCACTGCGGCCCTCACGGCGCGGGCGGGGGCGGTTTTCCATAGGGCCGGGTTTCCATAGGGACTGCGGGAGCCGCTCCCGCCCCGCGCCGCCGCCCGGGCTCGGACACGTCGCCGCCGACGCCTCGGGAGGTGTGCGGGGCCCTCCGCAGGTACGGGGTGGAGGGGAGGGGACGGGAGGGCAGGGGAGGGGCGGGGGACCCGGCTGAGGGGGCAGCGCTGGTCCTTCGGGAGCGCCGCGTTCACCTGCCCCAGGAGAGAACCCCTGAATCCCAGCATGGCTGCGGTTGGAAGGGACCTCTGGAGAGCATCCGCTCCAACCCCCTGCCAAGGCGCGGTCACCTGGAGCAGGTGACCCAGGAACGCCTCCAGGTGGGTTTGGAATGTCCCCAGAGAGGGAGACTCCGTAGCCTTCCCAAGGAATGGGCACGACCCCAAGGCTGCCAGAGCTCCGGGAGCCTTTGGACAACGCTCCCAGGGACAGGGTGGGATTCTTGGGGTGTCCTGGGCAGGGCCAGGGGTTGGACTGGATGATCCTGATGGATCTTTCCCAGCTCAGCATATTCCGTGATTCTCCCTGAGCACTTGCTCCAGTGCTCTGCCAACCTCCATGGAAAGAAGCTCTTCCTCATGTTGAGGTGGAATTTCTTGTTTTAGTTTATGGCCATTGCTCCTCGTCCTGACCACTGAAAAGTCTGGCACCATCCATGCTGGAAGTTGATGAATAATTATTTACATCAGGATTTACTAAGGAAGTTTTTGACACGGGATTTGGGAGACATGCCTAAAGGTCACTGGCAAGTGGCTTTTGTTTGTTTTTTTATTGTTGGGGTTCTTAAAATTTTTTTTAAACTTCCTGCTTCTGTATCCAACACAAACACAATCTATTGGCTGTATTTAGAATATTGGATTTTGTCAAACCTTGCTGACATCTGGCAGCTCAGGTGCATAAGTATCAATCCACATGAAATCCTTACTTCCATCCCTACTTTTCTGGGTGGAAATAAACTACTTACCTGTCTTTTCACGGCAAAAATCCAAATAAAATGTCTTAAGAAGTGATGTGTCCTGTCAGCAAAGCAGCTGCCTGACTCTAAGTGATCCGGACAAATCTCTTCTTTATGGAAGTGGCAGCAGCCCTGACTTGGCAGAGAGCTGCTGGAATAACTTCCTAGCTCCTGCTTTGTTCTAAGGAGTATGAAACAATCCAGTGATTAAGATACTTAGATGAGATGAGGGAAATAAGGTTCAATTTCTTGCCCTGGCAGGGGCAGTGTTTATGTCAGATTACTCTTAATTTTTGCTGACAGTATCTTGCAAGTTTTCCACTTTGTTGGGTTTTATGGGAGAATTGACTTTCGGGGGTTTTTAAAAATCCTTTTTGGAACAAGAGCTGTATCCCAGTTAAATGTTATTCCCTGCAAAGCAGTGGGATTTCACTCTCTCTGCTGTGAGGAGCACTGCAAAGATCCTGGTAAAAACAAAATTAAACCCTTGCTGTAGCCAAACAAACAAATCCAACCAACCAAATCTGGCCCTGATGACATTGTATGATAATTTTCTTTTTCCACAGAGGTGGATCTAGGCTGGATGGCACAGAGTGGTTTTACTGGTAGTGACTGCTTAGGGAAATGCAAAAGTGGCTTAAACTTGCATTTAAAACCCTTTCTCTTTTTTTGGATTCATCCAGCATTTTTCTGTTTCTCTGAGAGTTTCCTACCAAAACCCTTCTATTGATATTGTTATTTATTAAAACATATTTAATGTTTTAAAGGATAGAGAGGTTGGCTTAGGTTTATTTTTGTGTCCTAACAGCAGGAAACTGGACGCAGATGTCTTTCAGAAATGCCAAATGTTTTCTTGTAGAGCTGTGCTTTCTTTTCTGTACCAGTGATGTAGCAGAGATTGACCTAAACCTGCTGTTCCTAAACCTAAGAATATTTAAAATACTCTAGAAGAATATTTTTATGTTTTCTGACAGGAGAACTGGTGTCAGAGACAGCGAAGGAGAGAAGGAAGGATTTTTCTGTATGGAAAATCCAACTATGCTTGTTCTCCATTGTTCTAAACCAGGTGTATGTTGGATTTTTAATTTAAATGCCTTGCAAAATATGGGAAAATCTGAATGACTTATTTTTCCTCCTTAAAAATATACTTTTTGTTGAAATAAAGGAAGATTATAATGCATAGCTTGGCATTTTGGCACAACACCTTGGCCTTGTAGTTCAGCATCTGCTGCTGCCAAGTGAGATGCAGAGCTCTGAGAGCTCCTTCTGCTGTGGGCTGAGAGCCCTCCAGCAGGATTCCTCTGGAAAGTTGTATTTTGATAGGAAATGTTTCCCATTCCACTGCTCCAGGTGATGACTTACAAAAACTGTTTCCAGCTCCCCAAGTCCTTGTCAGTGCTTTGGCTCTTCAGAGTGAGACTTTGTAATCCTTTCCTTTGTTATTGTGTGACATCCACGTGCATGGAAGGGAAAAACACCTTCCATAAACAGGAAAATGTGACTGCCAAGCTTTTGGAAGAGGCAGTGGGGAGTTACAGTCATGCCCAGGGAATTATTTTTAACTTTGTGTTGAAATTTGATCTGGTGACCTGTTTATTGTACTCTGTCAGTGCTTCTACATATTTATTATCTTACAGCACTTCAGGTGTGCCAGAACTGAAATTCTGTGGGTTATTTTTGTAACTCTTTGCACCTTTTAGTTTACCAGGAGTTTCCATCTTGCTATGAGAACCGAAGATGGATCCAGAAGAGCAGGATTTACTTGGTGATTACAGATACAGGAATTATTCTTCAGCAATTGAGAAAGCTTTGAGAAACTTTGAATCATCGAGTGAATGGGCAGATCTTATCTCTTCCCTTGGCAAACTCAATAAGGTACAGTATCAGGGGAATCTTTTGTCATTTGTTTATGATATTTGTGTTGTTATGAACTTTTCTGTAATTTACAGCGCTTGGAAAAATAGAAAATTCACTCAAGAAAAATATTAGGTTATAATGGAAGGAGCTAAGTCAGTATCTTTTATAGAAATGTGAGAAATTCTGATGAAACCAACACAGCTTTCCTTCAAATTGTATTTGCTTCCTTTATACTGCTAAGTTAATTCAATTTTTGCATCAAAAAACCCCTCAGGATGCTGGTTACTCACTCCAGAGCAGCTAGAAAGCTTTTATAGAAACAGGAGGTCACAAGTTTTAGAATATTTTCTGAGTCAAAGCTTTTATTTAAAGGCCTTGACCGTGCCCTTCCCTTGGATTTGGGGAAGTAATTGGTGGTGGTGTCTTTTGTATGACTTTGGAATATACAGAGACAGAAAGAAAGGAAAGGATTTTTATGGAAAACACTTAGGAAATGTGTCCTCTCCTTCTGCCCAAGAAACAAGGTGGATGTTGTTTGTGTCCCATCTCTTTGAACATCAAACTCCTCCTCAGAGTACGAGGTACAGGAGCAGTTGTGGTCACTGAGGTAAGAGGGGTGGGAGGAGGCAGTTCCTGCAGAATTCAGAAGGAAACCTCTGTTGTTCCCCCATAAAAGCCTCCCATGCCTTTGCTGCTGTTGCTAAACCTTAATTCTACAGAGTTTTCAAAAGGAAGGAAAATCCATAGGATTATGGAGTCATGGAATAGCTCGAGTTGGAAGGGACCATAAGAACCACGAGGTCCAACTCTGGGCTCCTCACAGGACCTAAAACTAAACCAGATGTCTGAGAGTGACATCCTTAGCTCAGGCAGCCCTGAGCCGTGACCACTGCACTGGGGGAAGAACCTTTTCCTGATATCCACCTAAACCCCCTCTGGCACGGCTCCAGCCCTTCCCTGGGTCCTGTCCCTGGTCCCAGGGAGCAGAGATTGGAGCTGCCCCTGCACTTCCCCTTGGGAGGAGCTGCAGCCCCTGGTGAGGTCTGACCTCTGCCTCCTCTGCTGCAGCTGGACAAGCCAAGTGCCCTCAGCCACTCTCAGCCTTGTCCCTGAGACTTTTCACCATTTCCCTTTCCCGGGTGGAGAATCCAATGTGTCCTCTTATCAAATTCCATACGTTTGGTGATTGCCCAGCTCTCAGGTCCATCCAGATCTCTCTGTAGGGCCTCTCTATCCCCAAGCAAGTCAACAACTCCACCTTGTTTACTATCATCAGCACGTTTACTCAATGTACACTGAATTCCTGCACCCAGATCATTTATAAAAACATTAAAGAGCCCTGGCCCTAAGCCCCTGAGCCCTGGGACCCCACTGGTGATGTGTCACCAGCCCAGTGTCACCCCATTTACTACAACCCTTTGAGCCTGGCCCATGAGCCAATTGTTCAGCCAGTGTGTGATGGACTTGTCCAGCTGTGTGCTGGGCAGGTTATCCAGAAGGACTTTGTGAGGAACAATACCAAAAACTTTGTTAAATCCAAAATTGGGACAACATTTGGCAAATTAAGTTATTTTTAGGGGCAGCCATGTTTTTTCCTCTTCAGAGGCAAGAAGCTGAATATTGCTCTGGAACAGGAGTTTCACATTTCTGCCTTCACTGTTTCATCACGATTCCTGTTGAGTCAAGAGCCAGAGGCCTTCAAAATGCTTTTCTCAAAAGGGAAAATATGAAATAATTAGAGTGAGAGGTGGGCTTTGATCTTTTATCTTGACCTAGATGAACACACTGAACTGATGAACACCTACCTGAGACTCTTACTCAGGTACAGAATTGCCAAAATATGTGGCAGCAGAGTAGAAACCAAGGGAAAAGCTTTCAGCTGATCCATGAGTCCATCTGCTGTGGTATTTTATGGACTTAATCGTTTTAGGAGCTTAAGAATTGGTGGAGCAAATCATCCCCAGTGCTCATCTGTGTCTGTTATCTGAAATTAAGGATGATGCGGCAGGGGAATGTTTTTCCAAAAGGAAGCCTGGCAAATAAGATGTCAGTAACTATTCCCTGAACTCCTGCGGTTACTTGGTCTCTTACATCCCAAAACATAAATATTGGTGAGTGTTATCAGCGTTGGGGGAGGTGTTTCGTTTCTCACATAAAAGCCTCATTTTTCCTGCAGTCAGTTGTGAAGGTGAATGGGCAGGAGGGAGGACAGCAGCAGTGTCTCAGTGGTAACATTGTTTTTACACACTGCCCGTGCTTCTGTTGAGGATCCTGGGAGTCAGTTGTGTGCAGGGATAACTGATTTAAACACGTGTGAAAATGCAGAGAAAGGGAAGGACGAAAGAGAACGAGTCAAGAAGTTTCAGAAGTTCTTTTTATGCTTCCATAGTGTGAAAGATTTCTTACCTACATGGGTGTAACATTTGCTGAGGCTTTCTCTCCTGCAGGCACTCTTGAGACACACTCGTATTTCTAAAGAAGCTCAGTGGCTTTACCCTTCAGATAATCCAAGGTCTGCAGGAAATGAGACAGGCTCTTACTCCTTAAAGATGAAGTAAAAAGAATGGAGGGAGCTGCTCCTTGGCTGGTGAAGAGAAACAGCTCTGCTGCTTCTCTGTCACCACTTGATGCTTGGACTTGCTGATCTTAAAATCTCTTCCAACCTTGACAATTCTCTGATTCTACTGAAGGTTGTTTTTCAGTTTCTCTCTTGCTTCTACAGCTCTAAATGATATTTCATGGTGACTTTTAGAGCCAGGGAAGCAACAGCAAAACTGGTTGGCTTTAATCTGAATGCTCAGCCAGATGTGTCAGTTTGGAGGTTTGGAAAGATCTGATTTCATCGTAAAAGGGAGATGAACCTTATCTAACTTGACATGACTTCAGCATAGTCAGCCTCACCTTGAATTACTTTTAGACAGGCAGAGGAATAAGGGGGCTTATTTTTTTGTTTTGTGACTCATCTCCTGCTATTTAAAATAGGTCAGATGAACATTGTCCTAAAACTGTGTGTGTTGCTCAAGGATTTTATAGGGAGCCTGAGGTGAGTTACTGCAGGTTTGCCCATATTTTTTGGCTGACCTGGACTTTTGAGGTCAGGTCAGATGAATCTCCCCTGCCGTGGTAAAGAACTGCAGGTACCAGGTGTGAGCATGAGGGAAGGATGGGGAATTGGCAAAATTTGTACATTTATCCTACACCTCAAGTTTATAAGGGAAAGATTGGGGGGGGGGGGTTAATTTGGATAATATGGGTGTGATGCATCATTGTGGGCAAGGAGAAACAGTGGAAAGTAATATTTAAAATAAGAATAGAAATGAGCAGAAGCAAACAGGTGGATCAAACAGTAAATAGGAGTGTCAGTGGTTTAAGAAGGGTTTCAGCTTCACTTTCAGTGAGAAATCACATTTATACTTGGATGAAAAAGCTGCTGGGGTGGAAGAATATAGCCTTTTTAAACCTAGAAATAGGTGGGAGTTCAGTAGAAGCGGGTTTGTCAATGAAACACGTGCTTTTAACATGGTTTTCATATCCAAAATGCTTGTCACTCTAGTCAGAGTATAAACAAATATCAAATACATACAAAAGTATTCGTGTGGTGGGAACTTCAGGCAATTAAGAGGCTAAAATTATAATGAAGTTAGAAAAATCTAAATGAATAGTTTGCATTAGGGTTTTTAATCCAGATTATAGGCATATATTTGCCATAAATTTCAACTCTGGATTTAGGCAAATAGTAGATAAGTGGTCCAATTTGCAAAATGAAGAACTAAGGAGTAGAAAATATTGGATTCTACATCCTGCTTTTGTAAGAAAAATAGGAAAGGAGTTTTTTAAAAAAAGTCTCTGTGGTGGGGAGGCCCTGGCACAGGGTGCCCAGAGAAGCTGTGGCTGCCCCTGGATCCCTGGAAGTGTCCAAGGCCAGGTTGGACAGGGCCTGGAACAACCTGGGATAGTGGGAGGTGTCCCTGCCCGTGGCAGGGGTGGGAATGGGATGAGCTTTAAGTTCTTTTCCAGCCCAAACCATTCCATGATTCTGTAACAGTAGCATTTGCTTTAAAAGAGCACTTTCAAGCTGCTTTTTTTCCTTGGACAAAACACAACTCTGTAAATCCAACTTTTAGTCTTTACTCTGATATTTCAAAGCAAATTTTAAAAAACCTAATTTTCAATGAAAATAAGTGTTACTTTTTGTTCCTGGAGGGTTTTCTTGCCTCAGAAACTTCAAGGTGAACACGATCTCAACCAAACACTTGTTGTGTTTGGAGGGGAAAGGGGAAAACAAGCCCCAAAACTCATTGCAGCTGCACATTCCTGTTTGAATAGCAACACTCAGTGTCACAATCTGTCTGCTCTTGAGGGCAGAGAAGAGGAGGGTTCTTCTGGAACAGGGGTTTAATGAGTGTAGCCATTAATTAAGCAGTTGCTTCATATGAAAACTCAGACTGCCAGGGCTTTATACCAACTGCTGGCTCAATTCCAAACATGAGCACCTTCCGCCTGCTGAACACAAACCTTATTTCTGTTTTGGAGAAGTTGCTTCTTAATTGCTTTATTTAACTTCACACCCAACAGAGAAATGCAATGTGCAGGACTGGGGAGATTTTATACCCCTTTTTTCTCCCTTTTTTAATGCAAATCCAGCTCCTGGTTTACAGTTTCCTCACAACTGTCTTTGAACTTTATCCTGGTATTTCTGTGGGAGCTGGGGCTCTGTTTAGAATTTTTTTTTGACTTGGGAAATGAATCAGTGGGAAATGGAATCACAGGATTCTCCTTCTCCCCACTGTCCTCACAACCATTGTTGTTTAAAACAAAATCTCCTAATTAAAGATAATCTTATAAATTGATGTGCATGCTGCCTTTTCCTGGAATTCCAGTTATATAAATACAAATATTTGCTTGATTTGCATGGGGTTTGATCAATATTTTAATTGATCTGACAGATTTCTAGTGGTGCTATCAAGCAGTGAAGAAGGAATTAAACCAGGAACTGAGGAAATGCAAATATTCCTCTGGGTTTGTGTGGTTTTGGGGTAAGGTACAGGTGCAAAGAATAACAAGTCTTCCATTTATAGGCAATTCTGTACTTTTATAGCCTAATTTCAAAGAAATTCTGAGCATCCTTGTGTTAGTGTTGGACCCCGAACCTGGAAACAATGGTTTGGGATGGGATCTCAAGTTAATTTACCTCTACCAAAGTTAGAATGGCATTTGAGCATTCCTAGATCACACAGACAACTGATTCTTTGTTCTTTTTTCACTTGTAGAAGCTCAAGGTATTTAAAAACCAAACTTAACTTTGCCTGTCAGCTCACAGAAAGTCATTAGCGTTTGGAAATCTCTATATTATCGTGTCACTCTTATTTCAGTGAACAGTTTTAGAGCTCTCTGCTAATTAATGCCTTTCAACACTTTTAAACTTCTTTGATCTTTGCAGTTCTGGGGAAGCTTTCAGCAACGCAGCAGCCAGGCCACCCCTCTGCTGGAAGGGTTCTTGGGGCAACCACGGTCTTCTAAAATATTGGAATGTGATTTAAAATCCCTTCATTTGTAGAAGATCAGAGAAAACAGGGAACTTTTGGCAAGTGTAGCTTGTGCCCAGCTGGGCATTTCTTCAACCCAAGTCACAAAAAGAAGATTGATGTGTTTGAGAGGGGAGTTCCATGTCAGAACCGTTCTGATGTGTTGGGCTGAAACTCTCAACTCTCTAGAAAGATGAGCAAAGAGATAATTTTACAGGACCTGGAGTGACAGGACAAGGGGGAATGGCTTCAAACTGCCAGAGGGCAGGGCTAGATGGGATATTGGGAAGGAATTCCTCCCTGGGAGGGAGGTGAGGCCCTGGCACAGGGTGCCCAGAGAAGCTGTGGCTGCCCCTGGATCCCTGGAAGTGTCCAAGGCCAGGTTGGACCGGGCTTGGAGCACCCTGGGATAGTGGGAGGTGTCCCTGCCATGGCAGGGGTGGGATGGGATGATCTTTAAGGTCCCTTCTAACCCATTCCATGATTCTAAATGTCTTGCTTAGCTATCCCTGATGTTTGGGAGAATTCTTATTTTGTGATGGAGAGTTACTTCAAATCCTTAGGAAATGTTTAAGCCAAACAAGACATTTGATGAGATGGCATTATTTCTGTAATGGTTCTGATTCTCTGTGTAATAAACATGGAATGTTTCCATTTTCTGCCTAGTTGATATTTAAATTTTAACTGTTGGAATATTAAGATGGTATTTGTTCACACTGAAAGGAAAAATATTTACCACTGGCCTACTTTTTTGTAATTAACTTCTTTTATATATATATATAAATATAGAGAGAGGGTGTGGGCAAATAGATGCCAAGCAATATAAATAGACTATTTCAAAGTCCAGCTTTCCAGCAATCTTCAGAGTTCTTACAAGTATTAAGGCTTTTAGTGTTGAAATAATATTACTGATGTAACACATGGGTAATCTCTCAAATATAAAAGATATAAAAAGGGCAGCTCCACAAAGATAACCTGGTTTAGTTACATATGTGAAATAATGTTCTATTCTTGCATTGTGGTTTTTATTACCCATTAAAATGCAGATCTGCTCATCCTGGGGGAGGGAAGGAAGGAAGTGAATGGGCTCTAAGTGACATCTGTGCTGTGGGTCTGTCAGGATGGTGTGACATTTCTGTTTGCTGTTGTTATAAACTCTCAACCTTTTTTCTTCTTGAGTAAATTTACTAACAGCTGCTCTTACTAAAAGGTGATGGGTTTTATGTCCTCCGTGTCCTGCTGATGAGTGTTCAGGGTTAAGTGGCCTGGTTTGGGTTTGTTCCAGGAAGGGTTCACTGTCTGCTGGTTTTCCAAACTTTTTTTCCAAGCAGGGTAGAAGAACCTCAAGTGGAAAACAATTACACAGGATAAGAGCATGATTTAACTTTGAGGAGCATCAAGAATTTACCTAATCCTGAAAACATCCCAAAAGTCCTTCTGCACTGAAACCTCTGTTGGTGTTTGCAGACTCTGATCAAAGACTGAAGTACCCTTGACTTGCAATTTTTCTTTTAATTCTTCCTGACTTGAAGAGACAACTTATTTACCTTGCTGAAATGCACTGGTGGCTCAAGGAAAGGAGCTACCTTTCCCAAGGAAGTTCCCAGTTTTTTCAAGAAATCTGGCCTGTCTGCAATACTCATTTAAATATTTCTTGTCCTGAAGATCTTTTATTTGTACATCAATTGTACATCAATACAATGAAACTTACTGAGTGTAGCCACACAGAATTCCAGATAAGATGTTTTTGCCCCATTTAACCATGCCTGCTTTGGTTGGAGGGTTTGTTATTTATGTTTCAGCTGCTAGGAAAAAATTCTTCCCTGGGAGGGAGGTGAGGCCCTGGCACAGGTTTCCCAGAGAAGCTGTGGCTGCCCCTGGATCCCTGGGAGTGTCCAAGGCCAGGTTGGATGGGTTTGGAGCAGGCTGGGCTGGTGGGAGGTTGCCCATGGCAGGGGTGGAACAGGATGGGCTTTAAGGTCCCTTCCAACCCAAACCATTCCATGATTCTATACATGAAATGAAAATTTATGAGGAAATATAGGTCTGTAATTCTTTATTTATTCCTTAAAAGCTGAGATGCCCTTGTCACTTCCATACTTCCCCTGGAGACAGGATAAGGATACCCTGTCCCAGTCCTTTGACTTCCTTTCCCCACCTCTAAGCAGAGCAGGACCAGGCTTTTCCAGCCTGTTCTTGGTTGATTCCATATGAAAACTCCACTGCAGAATTCTGCAGAATTTCAGTGTAACAAAATGCACTTATGAATTAAAACTCTTGAATGCATTTAGTTCTTCTCCATGTGCTAACAGCAAACCTTTGACGTGCAGTCATCACATATTTTATATTTTACATTATTTATTCTCATCTCCTTTCTCCCACAGGCCCTTCAGAGTAACCTCAAGTATTCTCTCTTGCCAAGAAGGCTGATCATCAGTAAAAGATTATCCCAGTGCTTGCACCCAGCCCTGCCCAGTGGAGTGCATTTAAAGGCCTTAGAAACTTATGAAATCATCTTTAAAATCATTGGCACAAAATGGCTTGCCAAGGATTTATTCTTGTACAGGTAATTTTCATTTTCTTCTAAGGCATAAACATTTCACAGTCTACTTTCATGAACTAATTTTTTTTCCTTTCTTTTGGATGAAAAGCTCTGGTTTGTTTCCTCTGCTGGCAAATGCAGCCATGTCAGTGAGACCTGTTCTCCTTGGCTTGTATGAAAAATATTTCCTTCCTCTCCAAAAATCCCTCCTGCCTGGACTCCAAGCCTTTGTAATTGGGCTGCTGCCTGGGTTGGAAGAAGGATCAGAAATTTATGACAGGTAATATTAATTATTATATATTCATTTAAAAGCAATACCCAGTATTTTGCTTTTCTAAGGAATTCTCTAGGAATTTGTCAGATTCCTGTACAAAAAGCTGGATTAAAAAGCTTCTAAAGGTGGAAGAATGGTGGGACCTGGAAAGATGTTGAAGTGGAAAATCCCTTTCCCCTTCTATTTTCATCACAGGAGGAAAAGAGAAGAGGAAAAGGAGGGTTAAAAATAGATGTGCTGAGAGAAAGGAATAAAAACTATTTCTTAAAGCTCCTCTGAACTCCTGAATAATTAACCTTATAATAAATAATAATTTCTTCTTGGGGATATATTTGGGGATAATAAATAATCCCCAAACCACTGCTCTATACATCAATTCCTTTTAAATACTGTGACACGAGAGAGCAGCTGAATTCTTTCCAGTATTTCTATAAAATCTGACAAAAATCTGGAGCAGGGAGTTAATGGGAACTGCAGATGAACTTCCAAGATCTGTCCTCTGGTTTTACACCTTTCTTTCCTCTTTTTGATGGCATCATTTTCCTCTCTGCCTTGAACAGACAGGATCACAGACAGAACCCTGTATTTCACTGTGAAAAATTAAGTTAAAATTCATTTCATGTCACTTTGTGAAATACAAATTGACATGAGAATTTCTTTAATTTGCTCTTTGTAACGATTCTGCAAGGCCGAGATATCTTGTCAGAAGATTAATTTTAAATTTTTCTTCAGGAGAGGCTCTCCACTGAGTGTTTTCAGAATGTTCAATATTGAGGATTAAAATTAATACATTTCCTGCTGATCCTGAAAGTGGCCAAAGCACTGAAGTTATGTTTCACTCTAGGCACCACTTCCTTCTCAAAATAGGCCTCACACACAAAAAATGGAATTAAAAAACTGACTTGAGGACTGCTTTATAGAGAAATGGAAAAGAACATCAAACTGGGAGGATGCTTCCTCTTTTGAGCTGGATTTCTTCCTCTTTTCTCAATTTTGCATTCCTCATGTGAGGTTTGAATTCCGCCTTTGTAGTCAAATACCAAAGTACAGGCAGAGCAGAGAATGTGCCTTCAGTCCCAGGACTTCCAGTGGGATAACCTGGAATTAATTTCAGTGTGTCCTGTGTGCACTGTGTTATCTCATGGAATCATGGAACGGTTTGGGTTGGAGAGAACATTAAAGCCCATCCATCCCACCCCTGCCATGGGCAGGGACACCTCCCACTATCCCAGGGTGCTCCAAGCCCCATCCAGCCTGGCCTTGGACACTTCCAGGGATGGGGAGTTCATCTCATGTTTTTCTTCATCCAGTGTCTTAAAAACGGAGTCTGGTGATTTGAAAGTACAAATTTTTAGGATAACTTCCAGTTCCCAGACTGATAAAATTGACTTTCAGACTTCAGCATCTGCTTAAATGACTTCCAATTCAGCATTTCCCACCTCTCACCATAAATATTTTGCAGAGGTGCTGCAGTTATTTGGTCAGAGCTAAATGTTTGCAGATATTTACTGGAGAAGTTTTTAATGTATGAAATATTGTTTCAGTGACAAAGAATTGAGTGGGTTTGATTGGTTTTGAGTGAGATTCATCCATCATCACCTGCTCCAGTGGAAGCTTCCCTGCCCATGGCAGGGGGTGGAATGAGATGATCCTTAAGGTCCCTTCCAAGCCAAACCACCCTGGGATTCTGTGCTCAGCTGATGACACAAAGACGGAAAAAATCAAATAAATGATACCAACTTTTTCTATGTAAAATTACCTTTGCGTGGTCTAAACTGGACTAACAGATGTGTGTTCTCCTGTCCCCTGTGCCCGTGTACAGAACAGATGCTCTGCTGGTGAAGCTGTCCCTGCTGATGGGCCAGGAGGTGTTTTATGGAGCCCTCTGGGGCAGTGTGCTGGGCAGCCCCTCCATCAGGCTCCCCGCTTCCCTTTTCGTTGTCAGCCACATCAACAGGGAACTCTCTGGAAAACAGCAGAAGTTCATGCTTGGCACTGATTATAAGCTCACAGTGAGTTCATGACAAATTGTGCCTCCCCTGGGTTAAATTACAATGACAAGCTCTTCAAAATATTTTGGAGAGAGAGAAAGAGAGGCTGAAAGGTCCAGCCTTGAAATTGCTTCATATGTTTAATGTTGAGACCAGCTTTTCTCTAACACAGGAGTCACAGTGTTTAATGTGCAGTTCCCAGAGTGTTTGCAGTTCTGGAAGATAATCTGGAATGTAGTGGCTTTTTATTTTTCCAGTTAAATGGAAATCTTCTGTAGGAAGTAATCCATGTTGAGTGATGGAATAACTGTAGGGCTAATTAGATTATTTTAATATCTGAATTTTGCGAGGCTTTACTGATAGCTGGTGATGTAATTCTGGGACATTCTGTACTGTTACAAACCCAAGTATTAACAATTCTTTTAATAATATCCACAAACATTTGTTTTAACTCATTTTGGGTGCAGGACTTGAGTTGCTCAGTAATGATCCTCTTATTTAAACAAAATACTGTTCACATGTAACCAAGTTTGTTTTCTTTCCTTCTTGTGATTATTTAATTGTCATTTAAATGTTTTTGTAGAGTAAAACATTGCTGTGTTTTCCTTTTACAGATAAAGTCTTTGTGTGTGTCAGTCCTGGATTCAAATGTCCTTGTGCAAAGGAACACTCTGGAAGCAATTCTCTTCTTTTTCCCATTTTATACAGCTTTGGTAAGAGGTTTATTTTGGTGTTGTCACATGGAAGGTGTGTCCTGTGCAACCAGCCCAGCTCCCACCTCTGTTCTTGCCAAATGGCTGCATTTTGGACCTTCAAAATCAATGAATTTTGTGGTTTCTTGTGCCTCATCAGTTTTAGTAGGGGAGGAGACTCTGCTGCTTCTCAGAGTCTTTACAGCTTCAAAGTTAGATATGCCTGAAGAAGTGATTTCACAGGAGCTGTTGTGAGATATTTGGGATATGTTTGGACTATTCAGGCCTGAGAAAAAATCATATGGAAAAAATATTGAGTTTTTTCAAGTAGAATTTCAACATTTGGAATTGTCTGCACTTAGCTATTTCTGGTAAAGACTAGGGCAGAAAATATTCCGTGGAACAAGAGTTGTTCCCATTGTTCCCTCACTTGCCTGGGAGGACAGGCAGTATTTTGAATGTAGCAAGGATTGTTAAGTCTTAAGGAGAAGAGAAGCTTTGGGGTGACCTCATTGTGGCCTTCCAGTGCCTGAAGGAACCAACAAGAATCATGGAGAGAGATTATTTCCAAGGGATGGAGGGACAGGACACAGGGAGGGGCTTCAAACTGCCAGAGAGTAGGGGTAGATGGGATATTGGGAAGGAATTGTTTCCTGGGAGGGTGGGGAGGTCCTGGCACAGGGTGCCCAGAGAAGCCGTGGCTGCTCCTGGATCCCTGGAAGTGTCCAAGGCCAGGTTGGACGGGACTTGGAGCACCCTGGGATAGTGGGAGGTGTCCCTGCCATGGCAGGGGTGGCACTGGGTGGGCTTTAAGGGCCCTTCCAATGCAAACCATCCTGGGATCCCATGGTCACAACTGAGTCAGATCCCTTCACTGAGATTTTTAATACACAAAACGTTTTGTTGGTGGTGTTTTGTTGCCTTTTTTTCCCAAACATGAATATTACCAGTTATAAAACCCAACCCAATCCCAACTTGACTCCTTTCAGTGCTCACGAAGAGCTGAAATATCTTTGTTTTTCCTTCTAGGACTGCAAGGAAAGCACCATCCTGCTACGCAGGGCTGACCTGGTCTACATTCTGTCAGCAGCTACCCAGACACTGCTGAGGAGGGACATGTCCCTCAACAGGAGGTTGTATGCGTGGTTGCTAGGTACTGTAAAAATCCAGGGATATTCAACCTTCGGAATATTTGAGAGGAAAATAATCAGTGCTTTAAAATGCACTGCACTTTTTCAGCTGTTAATGAACGTGTTGTTTATTTGCCATTTATTAAGCACCTGTTTAATCCAGTCAAAAATCTATTTGGCAAACAGGGCTTGCCAGGTGAATTCATTTCCCTGTGCTGAATCCCAGGGTATCTGAGTTAGTTCTGCTCCCGTGCACAGCTGGTTATGAAGTGGTTCAGTGCATTGAAAGGAGTGGGGCACTATCTTAACCCTGTTCTTCTGGAAGAAACAGGAATTGTCACATTTTTCTGGTCTTGGTTTTGATTTCTGTGCTGCTCTGAACATTTGGATGCCTCAAACTGGGACCTGTGGGCTGTCCTTGGGCAGCTGGTTTCAAGCCAAGTGTTGGAATGACAAAAGTTAAAAATGCAGTGTAATTTCAGTATAAAACCCTGTGTTGATTCTCTGTACTCCTCCTGCCTCTGTTTTTCTTGCAGGCTCTGATATTAAAGGTGGCACTTTTGCTCCAGACTCCACAACTTCTGAAGACCACGCTGTTTATTTCTTTGGAAAATATTCCAAAGATCTTTTGGTTGAGGTTGGTGTTCGTTGTATACAGATATATTCCAGATTTATTCATGATCCTTTCAATTTTAGCACAAACTGTGTCTAAAATTATTCCCTGTGCACTTGTTTTGTCCTTCACTCTCTGTCCCTGTAGATGACATCCTTTGGTGGTTAAATTTTCATCTAAAATATTGGATGTGCTTACACTACAAATGGAATCTAAGGAAACCAAAGGGAAGCATCTTTGCTGAATTACCTAAATTATTTTAAAAATGCTGCTCTGGATAAAATCAGGGTACAGATGATGGGAAGATGTCATTGATTTGTCTGCCCTGGATGGAAAATTGGAGTTCGTTTGTAGTCGGTCCTAAACGAAATCAAATTTAGAAACACTCCAGCTCTTAATAAAATGATAATCTGTCTTTGATGTATAACACTCTGATGTTTTCCTTTTATTAGAGTTTGGTTGTGATTTTGCATCAGAAATTCCCAGAGTCTGATACAGAGGAGCAGCACCAGGCTTATCTGAAACCCTTCCGCATCCTCATCAGCCTCCTGGACAAACCCGAAATAGGTAAAGTGCTGCTCCCTCTGCTCTCACTGCTGGGCACTGTCACAGCTCTGGGTAGGACCCAGCACCACCCTGGACAATCCTTCCCAATCCTGGCTCTCTGTGTTCTCTGGGAATGTGCAGGAGCTGTGTTCTGCCTTGGCCCTGGTTTGGAGCAGTGCTCTGGAACAAATCCCCTCTCCAGGTTATCTCTGGCTCCTCCACAGTGCACTGCACGGCATGGATGTATCCCAGGGAGGAAAATGCACTCCTGTGCCCTCGTGTTGGGTCAGCACAACGCCCTGCAGTGCTCCAGCCTGGGGCAGAGTGGCTGGAGAGCTGCTCAAGCAGAAAAGGCCCTGGGGGTGCTGGTGACAGGGGCTGGACACGAGCCCAGGGGGGCCTAGGTGGGCACGAGGCCACTGGCGCCCGGCCTGGATCAGGAATGGGGTGTCCAGCAGGAGCAGGGCAGGGATTGTCCCTCTGTGCTGGGCACTGAGAGGCCCCTCAGGGCTGTGTCCAGTTCTGGGCCTGCAGGAGAGGCCTGGAGGGGCTGGAGCGTGTCCAGGGAAGGGAACAGGGAAGGGTGTGGAAAACACATCCTGTGAGGAGCAGTGAGGGAGCTGGGGGGGTTTGCTCTGGAGCAGAGGAGGCTCAGGGGGGCCCTCACTGCTCCCCACAGCTCCTGACAGGAGGGGCAGTGAGGGGGGGTCGGGCTCTGCTGCCGTGTCCCGAGGGAAAGGAGGAGAGGGAACGGCCTCAAATTGCACCAGGGGAGCCTCCGGTTGGAGATTGGGAAAGAGAATTTCCCTGGCAGAGTGGTGAGGCCTTGGAATGAGGTGCCCAGGGAGGTGGTGCAGTCCCTGTCTCTGGAAGTGTCCAGGAGGAGTCTGGATGTGGCCCCTGGGGACGTGGTTTGGGGTGGGGCTGGNAGGGGGTTTGGGGGGGGGCTGGGGGGGCTGGGGTGGGGCTGGGTGATCCTGAAGGGCTCTTCCAGCCTTGATGGTTCTGGGATTCTGTGCCCTGACCTGCCCTCTGAGGGGGCACTTAAAACAAAGCACTTCTGCCCTTACCTAAATATTCAGCTCAATTTGTTCCTTGGAGTTGATTTGCTGGAATGCTCTTCCCTGTTCCCTGTCCTGGTGTGTCCATGAGCCAGCACCAGGAGGGTGAGGCTCTGCCCATCCTTATTTTTAAGGATAAATTCACCTTTCTGCATTAAAAAATTAAGCCAAAGCGATTTGGCAAATTTTTTAGGATTTAAAAATATTCTGGGTGGGGAGTGATGTTAGCATCGACCGAGGCTGTAAACTCACCATAAAACCTATGTCCTGAGAGTCAATAATTGAGTGGCAGTTCATGTTGCAGATTCCTGGATCTGGGAAACTTATTCCCTTTCCTGGGTCAGGAAAGTCCTTTTAAGCACATTTCCTGGTAAAGAATAATCAAAGCAGTGCCAGGAAAATCTATGTTTGTGTATTTCTTACCTAACAAATAAATGTTACTTTAGGAGAAGTTTTAAGACAGCGGTGCCAATATTTCCTTCTGCTGGTTTTAGGTGTTTAAAAAAAAATATCTTTAGCCATTAAAGCTTCTTATATTCAGCATTTTTATTTCCTGACAAAAATGCCAAAGAGGCTGAGGTTGTTTACTTAATAAATGTATTGATTAATCTAATTTAGAAAGTAAATGACAAACATTACCCCACTGTGTGTTTGCTTGGCTGACTGACAATCAGCACTCATTAAACTACAAAGAGAGGGATAATAAATCCCTTTTAAATAAGGGATATTTGACTAAACTGCATGATCCAGTTTAATCTTTCTGTTCCAGTCAGCAGACAAAATTTACCTCCTTGAGCCTTAAGCCATTAAGACTTTCACTTCCTTTGGAAATGGAGTTAGCAATGCAATTATTATTTAAGAGCATCAAACTAACCATAATGAGAATTTTTGACCTTTTCTACCATTCTTAGTCACTTAAACTTTTATTTTTCATTTTTAGAAACACTCATTGCAATGCTTTATATACTACTTTTTAAAATTATTCCACTTTTAGAGCATCGTCATTATTATTTCTTGACTTTCTCCATGGACACCTCTTGGATTCTTTTTCCCTTCTCTTGCAGGGCCACAGGTTGTTGGGGATCTGTTCCTTGAAGTTCTTAGAGCTTTTTATTCCTACTGCAAAGATGCACTTGGTTCTGATCTCAAACTCAGCTACAGCCAAAGTGGCAACATCCTTGCAAGGTACGAAACTGGATCATCTGTATTCCACCAAACTGTAAACATTTAGGGGATGTTTGGTTGGTAACAAAGTGATCTCCTGGACAGAGCGTGAGATTTTTCTCTGACTTCTCCTTTCCCCCAGTGGATTTCTCTTGGATTTGCAGAGAAAAAATGAAATTCCCTGCATGTGATGGGTGTTGAGTAACCACGGTGACATCAGGCAAGAATCTGGTGACAGAGCTCAGCCTTGGGATTGTCAAAGCTGGAGGCTTGATTTCCATCACTTGAAAGATGCCCAAACTCCTGCTATTTCAGATTGATTTCGTTTTTAATTTGAAATAATCAAGGGGTTTTTAGCTTGTAGAGAAATGGGAAAAAGATTTTAGAATATATCAGCTCATGTGATGTGAATCCTCACTGATATCTGGTTTTCTTTTCTTTTCCCCCTTCTCACAGTGCAATCAAAGAGAACAAAAATGCTTCCGAAATTGTCAAAACAGTCAATTTATTGATCACATCCTTAAGCACGGATTTCCTCTGGGATTACATGACCAAATGCTTTGAAGATTGTTTCAGGTGTTTATGTTGTCCAATGATAGTGTCCCCTCAAAAATGCCACCTCAGAGCTGTCTGTTAAGGATAATGAGATTTACTGAAGCTTTTGAGGGACATCACACATGGTAGAACCAGCCAGATATGTAAGTTGTGTCCACAAATAATTCAAGAATGCAAACAGGTAAATTGTCAACCTGAGAACAAAAGAAATTGCTTTCGAATCAACAGCTGAAGGAGGAAAAAAGGGTTGGGAGGGGAGGTGGAGACATCTTTATAGAAGAAAAATAAATATATAAATGATCTTTAAGCTCCTTTCCAACTCTGATTCTATGATATCTCTCTTTTAATCTCTTTCTAACTCTAAGAAAGAAGATTGTGCTCCAAGTAGTGAGACTGAATCTGAAAATTAGCAGCACTTCAGCATCCCACACGTAGTTTAGGTTGTTTTGACATGATATTTTATCCTGCTATGTTGGAAGCCCTCAGCCTCAAAGCTGTTCAGTTTCTTGTGCTGGTTTTAATGAAGCTTTTGGATTGTAACTTGAATTTTGACATGAAAAAGAAGCTTACATAAGAATGTGTCTTTCACTCCAGAAACAAATCCACAGGGATGAGATATCCTCTGGAAAATATTAGCACTCCTCCAACCATTTCAGAGCTCTGCACACTGCTGGTGTTTCTTCTGGATGTGATTCCTTTGGTGAGGCAACCTGACCTTATCAATTATTAATCAGTGAAAGATGAGATGTGATAACTATTTTAAACATTGCTTCTTTATTTTAGGAACTCTACTCTGAAGTGCAGACTCAGTATCTTCCCCAGATGCTCAGCTATATGGTGCAGTCTCTCCTGGAAAACATGGAAGTTTTGGGTTTACCAGAACTCACTCATGCCTTAAAGACCTGTTTTAAGGTGCTCAGCAAGGTGCAAATGCCCCCTTCCTACCTGGACATCGAGACTGGAAGTGGGAATGGGGTAGGTGATTTCCAGCCCCTCAGAGATGTTTAAAACTCTTGGTGACATAACTGATTTTAAAATGCTGATTCTCCCTCAACCTACCTGACAACTGCACCTCCAGTTCCTGGAGGGAGCCACAGGAAACATGGACAGAGACCATTTCCAAGGGATGGAGTGACAGGATAAGGGGGAATGGCTTTGAACTGACAGAGTTCAGCGGGATATTGGGAAGGAATTGTTCCCTGGGAGGGTGGGGAGGCCCTGGCACAGGGTGCCCAGAGAAGCTGTGGCTGCCCCTGGATCCCTGGAAGTGCCCAAGGCCAGGCTGGAGCACCCTGGGATAGTGGGAGGTGTCCCTGCCCATGGCAGGAGTGGCACTGGATGAACTTTAAGATCCAACTCAAACCATTTTGGGATTCTCTGAAATGTGTAACTGCAGCAAGAAAGATTTTTTGAAACTCACCTTCTTTGGCTCCTTCCAGAGCAATCTGATGCCGTGTCATTCTTCCTGAGTGTTCAGTTCTGGTTTGAATTATTTGTGGCACTGAGGGAGTTCAGTCTTATCTCAAACTGGGGCTGTAATTCTGCCTCTTGAGAAGAATCTTAATGGTTTTCAAAAGGCTCTCAGCAGAATGCAGTAGCTAAAAACTGGAGTTGCCAAATGCAGCCCAGCTTCACAGCTGGTTAGGCCTGCAAGGCTTTCCATGAATATTTCCGTGGGACACAATGTGGTATTGTTTGTGTGCAAAGGAGCATGGCAAGGAATGGGGAATAAATGGCAGAAAGCAACCACCAAGCACAGCCTGCCAGAATCTGCCAGTAGAACAAATACCTGCATTTGACCAGAAATAATCCAACGCTGCTCTAAGGGTAAATGGATTTTAAGGCAACACATCCCTTTGCTATGTTTCTGTTTGATGAGTCAATGTGTGAGGTTTCTACAAATATTTGTTGGGTTTTTAAGGCAATTGAATGGAACTGCTGATAAATAGCTGTGATCCTGTGAGTTTGTAAACCAAATCTGTGTCTGGAAATCACAAACACGAGGTTTTCCTTTCTCTGTCGTTGCCATTCCCCAGTTTAAAATTCTGTTGGCAGTGCCACCTTAACCCCATTAACGTTCCCATTGCAGAGCCCAGTGCCAAAGGAAGATGTGGACATAACCCTGGAGACAAAGTCTGTGCTGCAGGAGGAGGATGAGGCTCCCTTCCCTCCCCTCAAGTCAGAAGACAGTGGCATTGGCCTAAGTGCCTCCTCCCCAGAGCTCTCCCAGCACCTGGGGGTGCCCACGGTGACCCTGGAGAGAGATGACGTCTGGAAAAAAGGGGGGAGCATCCAGAAAACCCTGTATTGCATCCAAGAGCTGGTTGCCAAGTTTTCCAGCAAATACATTTTTGGGGTGCAGTTCCAAGAAACGAGTAACGAGGGTATTTCAGCAATAAATCTGAGTGGAAAGGAGAAAAAAGAGAATGGCTACAGGTTACCTGAAGGTGCCAGCAAGAAGAGGAGCCCGTGGGATGCCAAGCAAATCACTGTGCCTCAGTTCAAACAAATGATTTCAGAGCTGTTCTCAGTCAGGGCCTCACCCTTCAGGAACAAGAGCTCCGCTCCTCTTCTCTCTGACCACAGCTCTGGCCATAAAAAGGAGAAGGAGGAAGAAGAGTGGGACCTAGAACTGGTCTTGGGACCCCTTAGAGGTGACTGCAAGGAAGCTTTCTCTGCAGCTTGTCACCTTCTGCTGGACTGTACCACATTCCCAGTCTACCTGTCGGAGGAGGAGATGGATCAGTTGTATCTCTCTCTGTTTCAGCTTCCTGGTGAGAAAAAGTTCTTTTCCTTGAGCATTTGAGGATGGGAATAATGGGAGCTTGGCTATTTGTAAGACATGTGAGCTTTTGATAGGGCTGAAGGCAATTGTCAGTGAATTAAAGACATCTCCACCTCAGCATCTGGCAGCTGAGTTTTGCCAAGCTTTTTCAATTCACATTCCTCTGAAAACTTTCGCTAGAAAACTTGGAGCTGAAGGGATGGAAAGACCTCCTGGTCTGTAGAGCTTTGCATGGTTCAGGGTTTTCAGGATATCCATCCCCCACTGTCCATGTGTTGTGTCCCCCACACCAAAAAAAGGATGTTTTAGAGGAAAATGGGTGTAGCTGGAAAACTGGAGCTCTAAACCATAACAGAGGCAAAATCATCTTTCCCAAATCCTCAGAATTCAAAGGAGTCCAATGTAACATGTAAGAATAATTTTGTATAACTGAAGGGCCTGTTTGTTCTTGGAATTCCAGTTCATTCCTCAGCTTTAGCAGGAGCTGTTGTTGGTCTGAAGGTTAACTCAGAAATAGGTTTGTAGGGAAGGGAGAGGTGGGAAACTGGAAATTTGGGTTCTCTTCCTCACCTCACTGCATATTTCTGCTGTCTGATGACATTCCCATCATCTCCCTGGTGAGCTGTCTGCATGGCATGGACATGGAATATTTCCACTATTCCCTCAGGAGAGGCAAAGATGGCTTGGCTTGATGTCAGCCACTTCAGTTCCCTGGGTGCTTTACAAATCCTGAAATGATAGGCCTTAGTGCTACTGGGAGAGTATCCATGGATCAGGAGACCTCTGGAATTGTTTGTGACAACTCCAGCTGGAAAACAGCAGCTGTAAATACCAGTTGTGAATAAACATAAATGGGGAAGCAGAAATCCACTCATTCCTGGGTTATTGGGGTCCTGCAAGAGCTTTCTGCTGGGAGAAATAGGGAAAACTTGGAAAGCTTGTGGGCTCCCCATCCCTGGAAGTATCCAAGGCCAGGTTGGACAGGGCTTGGAGCACCCTGGGATAGTGGAAGGTGTCCCTGCCTATGGCAGGGAATGAGATGATCTTTTAGGTCCCTTCCAACCCAAACCTGTGATTCCATGAGATATTGATGATGTCAGCATGACAGTGGGATTTGAGCAGTCATTGAGGTGCTGTGACCTTGACTGTAGAATTTTTGGGAATATCACCCAAACCCCGAGATTGTTTAAATCCCTCTGTCTCCCTTCCCTTCCGAGGAGGTTGTGATCCCAGCTTCCCTGTGTGGCTGAAGTCCCTGATGACAATCTGCTGCTGTGTGAACGACTGCTACATCCAGAACGTGTCCATCTTCACCCTCCTGGAGGTGATCAACCATTCCCAGTCCCTGGCACTGGTGATTGAAGACAGGATGAAGAGGTACAAAGTGTCTGGCCACAACCCTTTCCTTGGGAAGCTGCAGATGGTCACCCTTCCTCCCATTGCTCCTGGAGTTTTGAGGATGATCTCAGAGAAAACGGATTTCTACCAGGTGTCAATTTGGTTTTCCTTTTTTTACTTCCCATCTACATTGAACCTCTAACTCATAGGATTCTGGGATTCTGAGGCAATTTGGAAATCCCTTTTGGCAACAGAGGATATTTATGCAATGAAAAGCTTTGAAGCTGGCATAGAAATAGCTATTATTATTATTATTAATAATAAAAATATTAATCTAATATTTACTTGTAAATTTGTAATTTTCCCCTAGAGAGTGGCCTGTGTGCTCTGGAATCAGCTGAACAAGGAGACTCGGGAGCACCACATTGCCTGTGTGGAATTGTTCTACAGGCTGCACTGCCTGGCCCCCTCAGCAAATATCTGTGAAGACATCATCTGCCAGGCTCTTTTGGATCGGGATAAAGTAAGGCCTGGATGCACTGAAGCCCCTTCATCCCTGTGGAGTTGTTCCAGTGCTTCCCAAATTGCCTCCTGTTCCCTTCCCCATGTCTTCATTCCCACGGTCGCTCTGCCTTCCAAGAGTCTGACAGACTCTGTCCATGCCTTTACAATTCCCTGGGATTTATTCATCGTGGGATTAGGGCTGAATTAATCCCTGGATACAAAATCCGTCAGTCAGTGGTGGAGCTTCTCTAGTTTAAACCCAAATCCTGTAGTATCTAAAAATTTGCAGTTTTTGTCAGGATCTCCAAACTGCCCCAGCTTCACCAATATCTGTAAAATCACTGAATTTTAAGTTGGTTTTATAAGCCTCATACTCCCCAAAAAACTTCAATACCTTGTCTGTCAACATCCTCTTGACCCTGTGTCCACTTTAATGTTTGGTTCTCAGAATAAGCTGTATTTAAATGAGGCAGTAATGAATTGTTTTCCTAATTTAATGACAGAACAGTTCTTTAACAACTGACTTTACACTTGTGAGAAGAGCCTTGCACACTAAAGCTTCAACCAGCCACTCTCAACCTTTGCTGTTATTTTCCTCTCTTCCCTATATTGAAACATCAAAATTTGGAAATCTTTTAAAACTTCTCCAACAAAAAGCCCAACGATACCCACTGCCTGATGTACCAATGTGTTCCCATCTTGATCCAGCTTGGAAACCTCCCTAAATCTGGATCTGTGTTGTTTCCTCACCCAGGGGACAAGGCTGGAAGCACTGTTCAGATTCTCTGTCATGTGGCACCTGACCAGAGAGATCCAAGGCAGCAGAGTGACCTCCCACAATCGCTCCTTTGATAGGTATTTCCATTTCCACTGGCTCGGATTTGCATTTAAATATTTCATTCCATCGTGCTTGAGTCTCATCTTTTCGGAGGTGGGGAAGAGTTCTCTGTAGGGAGAGGGAAAAACGAGCAAAAGGAAGATCTTCCACGTCCTTGGACTGTTGTCTTTGCAGGGCACTCTGTGCATGGTGTGAATTTTTGGATGAAGAAAATAGAAAGAGCTTCATATATGAAGAGTAACTTTTCTGGAGAGCAGATATTTTTTCTCTTGGAGTGAGTGAGATTTGCCTTCCAAAGAAAATAGCAGCAGCTCCTCGGGAAAATAAAAATCTGAGTTTAGTTTTACTTTGTATTTACGAGACCTTGAGCAAATAAATAGGGGAAAGAAGTTTAAAATCTGCTGCTCTTGCAGAGTGTGAGGATATTTGTGGCCCTGTTTGTACAAATTCCTGACCTCAGCTCAGGAAAACATTTATGGCCAAGCCTTTGGGATCAGACACGAGCCATTGGCTGGTGCTTCCTTGAACAAGCTCCGGGCCTGTTCCCTGCCAGGATTTCGCTGTTTGATTTAATGTTTGTAGGGATTTCAGCTGTCCCTGCTTGTGGTTTGTCCCCCAGGTCACTGTTTGTGGTCCTGGACAGCCTGAACTGCTCCGATGGAGCCATCGGAGCCGCGGCCCAGGGCTGGCTCATCCGGGCCCTCTCCCTCAACGACGTGGCCCGGATCCTGGAACCTGTCCTGCTGCTCCTGCTGCATCCAAGGACTCAGCGCACATCCATCCACTACATCAAACAGAAAAACTCCCCAGGTAAAGCTGGGCTCACACTGGGAGTGCTGGCAGAGCACTGAGCTCCTGCTGAAGGGAATCTCTAAATGCAATGACATCCTGTTCCCCCGAGTTGTCTTGCATCAGATCCATGGATTCCTGCTCTTCCAAATCCCTACAGAGGTGCCTAAAGGCAGAGTTCAGGAGAAGTGATGCTAATTGAAGGCCTAATGATCATTCCTATTGTAGTGGCTGCACCTACACTGTTGGTTTGGATTGCTCCCTGCTTTGCTCTGGGATCTCGTCCCACATTTCGTGCTGTCATTCCCAGATGATCCACACTGTTCACTGTTTTCAGGATCCCTTCTTGAACAAAACTAGGTCTGCAACCAGAGGAAATCCTGGAGCAGTTCAGTGACTGTGTGAGGAATATCTTGCTGTTTTGGGCACATGACACACAAGCTCCCACCTCATTCTTATTTCTGAAAATTAAAATATCTGTGCTCAACAAAGATCTGTCTTGACTCAAGAGCAGAGCTGGGCCTTTGTGGTAGAGGTATCCCCACCACACACAGCTAGGATGTGGAAGTAAATAGAGATATTTGGAATTGTAGATGACCTCCAGCCCCCCAAATTTAAGGTTTAGGGATTGCTGGAATGGATGTGAGACACTCTGCACCATTTACAGGCTGGATCCATGGGCTGAGGGCAACTGGGTGGGCGTCAACCAGGCAAGGGCCAAGCCCTGCCCTTGGGTCACAACAACCCCATGGAGCTCCAGGCTGGGGCAGAGGGGCTGGAAAGCTGGAAAAGGCCCTGGGGGTGCTGGTGACAGGGGCTGGACACGAGCCCAGGGGGGTCCAGGTGGGCACGAGGCCCCTGGGGCCTGGCCTGGATCAGGAATGGGGTGTCCAGCAGGAGCAGGGCAGGGATTGTCCCTCTGTGCTGGGCACTGAGAGGCCCCTCAGGGCTGTGTCCAGTTCTGGGCCTGCAGGAGAGGCCTGGAGGGGCTGGAGCGTGTCCAGGGAAGGGACCGGAGCTGGGAAGGGGCTGGGAAACTCCTGAGGGAGCTGGGGGGGCTCAGCCTGGGGCAAAGGAGGCTCAGGGGGGCCCTTCTGGCTCTGCACAAGGCCCTGACAGGAGGGGGCAGCCAGGGGGGGGCGGGCTCTGCTCCCAGGGAACAGGGGCAGGAGGAGAGGGAACGGCCTCAGGCTGTGCCAGGGGAGGGTTACACTGAATATTAGGAAAAATTTCTTCCTGGAAAGGGTTGTAAAGCATTGGCACAGACTGCCCAGGGCAGCGGTGGAGTCATCATCCCTGGAAGTCTTCAGAAACATGTGGATATGGTGCTGGTTGATGGTTGGACTGGATGATCTTGGAAGTCTTTTCCAACTTTAACGATTCAGTGATTTGGCCCAAGTATCCAAGGTTATTTCATGGAGCAGAGCAGGAAGACAGTGGAGAAGCATCTGGGAGTTTTATATGAAGTTCCTGTCCCTGTCCCATGCCTCTTACCAAACTGTGCTCTCAGCACTGGTTTTTTGGGTTAATCCCTCTGTTCTTATCCTTCTCATTTCTCTCCTGATCTCCACAAACATTTAATGTTCAGGAAGCATAGAAAAAGAAAATTGTCACACCTGGGGAGTCTTAGCCTAAAAGTGCTAATGTTTTGATCCTGTTCTCTTTGTTTCCAGTAGGTTAGAACTGCTCTACCACTTTAAAAGAGATATAATTCCTGCTTTAACCCATTTTTTTTAGCCCCACTCATTGCAATTAATACTAGATTAGGTTAGACCAGAGTAGCTTTATAACCTTTTATTTCTTACAATGATTTATTGAATATAAAAATGACCTTAAAGGTCCCTTCCAACCCAAAATATGATATGATTTTATGTGTGAAACAGACCAAAAATGCTTATTTTGAAAAAGAAAAATCTTTTTTTCAGACTATATCCGTGATTGGCTTTGCAAGAAAAAGGCACCTTTGAAAGAGTCTGGCATCTCTGAAAGCAATTCTGAGGAAAACCTTCCATTGAGCCAGTTCACTACTGTGGACAGAGAAGCAATTTGGGCAGAAGTGGAAAACGATCCAGAGAAACCAGAGATAAAACCTGAGCCCCCTGAAAATGATGGATCTTCCCAGGAAGCGGATGGTGACCAAGACAACAGCGAGCACACCGAGTCCGCAGACACCAGCACAGGCCATGACAGTGACAACACCTCCTCCTTTTCTCCTTCCCTGGAGCTGCAGGAGGTGAGCAATGAGGACAATGAGGCTGCAGCCGATGGCAGAGAAGCCCCAAACCTTGGGAATTCACTCAGTGCCTCCCTGTCTGAGAGCTCCAAATCCAGTGCGGCGCCGAACTTTGTGAGGGCTGACTCCGAGAGGACTCAGGCCTCAGAGTCTCTGTCCAGTGATGAAGAGGTGGACTTGGAGCTGCAGGAAATCACCCATTCCAGGCTGCTGAAGCAGCAGAAGGAAAAGCAGGAGATGACAGAGGCCCTGTTCAAGCACATGCTGCTGTATTTGCAGCCCTACGACTCCAGGCGGGTGCTGTACGCGTTTTCCATCCTGGAGGCGGTGCTCAAAACCAATCCCAAGGAATTCATGGAGGCCGTGGCCAGTACCAGCATGGACACCAGCTCCACAGCCCACCTGAACCTCATTTACAACCTCTTGGCTCGCCACCAGGAGTCTCTTGTAGGGCAGAGCTTTTATGGGAAGCTCCAGCCTCAGTCTCCGACCATGTGTCCCCATTCCCTGCTGATAGAGCTGCTCACCTACCTCTGCCTCAGCTTCCTGCGTTCCTACTATCCCTGCTTCCTGAAGGTCACCCACAGGGATGTCCTTGGCAACAGGGATGTGCAGGTGAAAAGCGTGGAGGTGCTCATTAGAATGATGGCCCAGCTGGCCACCACGGCCAAGGCGGCGGAGCCCAAGAACGTGGAGTTCATTCGCAATTTGCTGGGAAGATGCAAAATCCAGGAGTTTGTTCTCCTTTCCCTGTCAGCATCCATGTACATCAGTCAGAAGCGGTACCAGCTGCTCCTGGCAGATGCAGCCAGCCACGGGGCTGAAGAAGAACTCTTTGAAGAGAGCCTGATCAATTTTGGCCATGATCAAATCTGGAGTGAACACCCGCTCCAGATTGAGTTGTTGAAGCTCTTGCAGGTGTTGATTGTGTTGGAGCATCACCTTGGACAGATCCCTGAGGAGCAGGAGAAGCAGGCAGACCTCTCCAAGGAGTGGCAGCAGGCTCTGAACTTCCAGCAGGCTATTGGGGCCATGCAATATGTGTATCCACATCCCATAACTTCCCAGGGGTTGTTTGTCTCTGCCGTGGTCAGAGGTTTGCAACCCGAGTATGGCCATGGGATGCATCCCACGTGGGTGGGCTTGGTCACGTGCTCCCTGCCCTATTTTGGGAAGTCCTTGGGCTGGACTGTGGCACCGTTTGTGGTGCAGATCTGTAAAAACCTGGATGAACTTGTCAAGCAGTATGAAAATGAGGCTGTGAAGGCATCTGACAAAACATCTGCCAGGTAAGAGCCACCAGGGTGGGATTTGTTATCCTAAAAATTCCCCTCAGCACAGAGCAGTGAGTGTGCAGTAACTCCCTGTGGCTCCCAGAGTTTGGGCCTCAATTCCTGCTGCACCTGGTCCTGGAGCACACTGAGGATGGAGGAAGAGAGGAAGAAGGTTCAGCAGCTGTGATACTTCCTGTCCCTCTCTGCCTTCCATCCAAGTAAAAAAGTTCCCAGTTTTAGCAAGACTGAGGATTTTGGAGGATTAATTTAGGAGAGACACCCTGGAGAAAAAGGCAGAGACTGTTCAGAACAGGCAGTGAAAGGAGCAGGGAAAATAATGGAATGCTAATCATATATAGTCAGGTGGGGAAAAATATTCCAAAATATCCAGACAAGGAAACAGGGTTTCTTACCAAAGAAGCATAAAAGTGGATCCTTTTGTTTGATATTCCTGACCAGTCATTCCTAACTATTGAATAGAAACAGGAATGGAATTTTTAACCAAGGAAATAGCACTTGGCCTGTTACCTGTTTGGTTTTTGTCCCCTCCAAAGCTTAACTTCTAAAAGAGAGAATGTGACTCCTGATTACCCACTCACCCTCCTGGAAGGCCTGACAACCATCGGGCACTTCTGCCTTCTGGATCACCCAAATCCAACAAAAAAGGTACGTGGGAATCCTGCCACTGCCCTGACAGCAGAGTCCACAGCCCTTTTCCTTCCAGGTGAATATAAGTAGCAAATTGTACAAGAAAATATCCTCAAAGAGGCCTCATGGCACACCGAGAGAACTGAACTAAGTGAAAATGTAAGGACAACTTAATTTTCTGTGTTTGAAGACTGGGAAGTGAATTTTAAGCAGATGTTCGTGTTGATCTTGGTGATGCAAATGTGAATCCTGTGTAGCTTCTCTGCTCTGGCCTTAGCAAACTCTTCTATTTTCTTTGGAGTTGATAATGTGTTGACGTGTTCTCTACAATTTTTAGGCTCTGCTAATAGAATGTATTTTAATATTCATAATTTGGGGGGTTTTTTCTAGTCATCATGCTTAGCTGAACCTGCAAACCTGAGGAATGCCAGGAATGCCATCCTGGAAGAACTGCCTCGAATTATGAACACCATGGCCCTCCTTTGGAGTGTCATAAAGAGGGAAGACTCCCAAAAAAGACCAACTGACTTCTTTGGGACAACTAAAGGCTCTTCTTCAGTCTACTTCAAAGCAACCAAAGTAGGACTTCTTTAAAATTGCTGGTTTTCCTCATCCTCCCCAGTGCATTTTACAGAATTCTTTTGTTGTTGTGTATTTTCTTGTGAATACCCTGGGAAAAAGAATAATGTTTTATAGACTAGGAAATAGTCTTTGCCTTACAAAGCACTGACAGTGAATTTTTCCCCCTCGACAGACACTAAGAACAAAAATACTGGAATTCCTGAATCCGTTGACAGCACAACTTGGAATCCAGCTGATGGCAGCAATTGCAGCAGTGTGGAACAGCAAGAAACCTCACAGGAGTCAGAGTAAAACCAAGGTGAAACTAAAGAAAGGCACCTTTAGTTTTCCACTGTAAAGGCAAATGTTACATTTGTATGACCAGTTCTAAACTCTGGGCTCGTTTATACCTTCTTTGAGATTATTTATATGTGACAAAATGACTGAAAAGTCTGAAATGCTCTCATTGATAAAAAGCATCAGGACTACAATTAAACCTTACTAAATAATCAAATAAAAAACACATTGTGGCAGTTTAAGTCTGAGAGTAATAGCTATTTTTTTATTCAATACTGGATGGCAATTTGACAATTATATTTTAAAGACCATGAATCAGCTCAGTTTCCAGAGAAGGGTGAGAGCTCTGTGTTCTCTGGAACTAAGTATTTATTCTGGGCAGAACCTTTTCCTTTTTTTTGTTTTCACTGGAGCATCATCCAGTTGTTTTCATAAAGTGCTGGGAGAAGATCTCTATATGGCAAAGGGTTGTGTGTTTGGTTTAATTAAATTTACATTTAATTTTGATATTTGGGTAATCGCACAAAAAGCTGATTTGTGTGGTCCAGTGGTCTGAGGGGTTTGGTTTTGTTTTGTTTTGTCAGATTCTCCCAGTGGCCAGTGCATCTCAGCTTATTCTTGTGGACTTAATCTGTGCCCTAAATACCTTGAAAATTGACACTATTTTATATCTTGTCAAAGAGGTGGTCAAGAAACCGGCACAAATCAAGGGGGAAGAGGTAACCATGAAAATAATTCCATTTTCTTCATGTATTCCATCCTGGATCTGTTCCAATGTGATTTTGAAACATCATTAGAAGGTTTTTCTTTAAAAATGTGGGATTCTCTTTTGCTCCTGAATAAGTTTCATTATCCAGAATGTGATTTTCCACGTTTTCATCCATCAATAAATAGGTTCTTCAGAATATCACTATCAGGCAGATAGTGATGGGACAGAGGCAGTGGTTTTAAACTGCCAGAGGGCAGGGATAGATGGGATCTTGGGAAGGAATTCCTCCCTGTGAGGGTGGGGAGGCCCAGAGAAGCTGTGGATTCCCCATCCCTGCAAGTGTCCAAGGCCAGGATGGATTTTCTTTTTTTCTTCTGATGGCAAATAATTGTGGCTTTGCTTTTTATTTTTCAGAAATCTTCCCTGGTAGATATCCCAGTGCTGCAGTTCAGTTATGCTTTCATTCAAAGGTAACCCAGTCCTTCTGAAAGAGACTTTTCTGTTCGGCTCCGGGGAGGGAACAGCCAGTGTTGCTGTTTCTGCTTCCCTTTGATCTCCGTGGCACAGTGCCACAGAACTCTGTCCTGCAGGGAATGTGTTGTCCCTTCCTGTGGGCACACACAGCACCGGGGCTGTGACACTGGAAGGGGAGTGACACTGACAGCCAGGGAGGGGCAGGATCTAAAGGACTGATCCTGAAGTTTTCAGGCCACCGAGGTCCCCCTGCATGTTGTTCTTTGTTCTTTCCTTAACTCTGCCTTTTGGCTTTGGTTTTTTTTGGCAGGCTGCCTGTCCCAGCCCTGCAGGAGAACTTCCAGCCTCTATTAGGACTCCTCAAGGAATCTGTGCAGTTGAACTTGGCTCCTCCTGGACACTTCCTTCTCCTCAGGTACTGCATACAAGAGAAGTTTTACAAGTTTGACAGAAGTTTGCACTCTGCCATGACTAACTCAGAGTGCACTGATCTTCCCACAGCACCCTGAATGACTTTGTGACCAGGACACCCACCCTGGAAAACAAAAAGGACCAGAAGGACCTGCAGGTACAGTGGGTACATGTTTTAGTTCCTAAATCTGGTACTGTGCATCTAAATAAAAGCGGCCTCATCTGTCCTTTGTATCTGAATTCCTGTGCTTTTGGGAATGCCTGAATGTGCATCCACACGTTTTGGCTGAGGTCTGGTGAAGAGGGAAGACTCAAATATGAAAGGCAAACAGATTGTATCCAAAATGCTTGAAATCCCCATGGTAACTATGAACTTTTCAAAGCTGTTTTCTCTGTGCAGTATTATGATCTTTCTCAGAACAGAATTCATAACACAAATGTGATGTCAAGAGTTCACGTCCTGCTGCAAGCACTGAAATCTCGCAGCTATCTAGGAAAATTAGTGGCCTAATTAGCCTTGAAGCTCCCAGCAGTGTTTGGCAATGGAAATGCCTGTGAGCTCACCTGTTGTGTAAAGAAAGGGTGGAGCAGAGCAGGATTCTCCTCCTGTGCTGGCTGTGATTTCTCCAGGACAGTTTAAGCACTAACGTGGGTGGTTTTGGCTCTGGGGAGCTGAGACATCCTTGTGGTTACGGGAGTTTGATGTCCCAACAGACAAATGAACTCTCCACTGCTGCCTCAGAGTCTTGCCAGCAACATAACAACAACGACCAAAAGTTCTGTCATTTGACAGCCTCTTCACAAGTGACCCCTGCTTGGCTCAGGCTGATGGGATTTGGTTTCATTCCAGTGACCACCTTCTCCTTTCCCTGGGAATGAAATATGCCGAGTGATGCTAGTGTTCACCTGATGCCACGTTGTGTGGTTATGTTACAGGAGGTGACCCAGAAGATCTTGGAGGCTGTGGGCACCATTGCTGGTTCTTCCCTGGAACAGACCAGTTGGCTGAGCCGCAACTTGGAAGTGAAAGCTCAGCCTCAGGTTTTACCGGACGAGTTCAACACGGAGGATGTCAATGGTAACGTGGCTTTCTCTGACTTCTGCTGCTCCCTCTGCTCTGCTGAAGGCAGTGAGGAGCACGAGGTGTTTGCTGATGTGTGGTTTGCAGGAGTTTGCATTTCAGTGTAACACCAGCACGCAAAGAACGCTTCTGTTTGGGAAGCAACTTAGGGAACAGCAACATTTAGACGTGTCTGAATAGAAAATTCTATTATTTTGCCTCTTTTAGATACATCAGTGGCACCATCTTCAATGGTTTCTGCCTCTGCTCCTTCAATCTACAGTGTCCAAGCCCTTTCTCTCCTGGCAGAAGTAAGTGGGACCCTTTTAGCTGGGAGTTGTTTATTGAGATCATTAAGCAGAGGAACACATTCGGTTTTCCTGGTAGATAAAAACGGGAGCGTGAATCTTTCCTGAGGCATCCCAAGTGCACGTGGCATGCTTTTCCCTTTGGCCAGAAGTGCCAGCTGTGGGTTTCAGGAGTTGTTCTGTCCACGTGGCAGGTCCTGGCCTGCCTGCTGGACATGGTGTACCGCAGTGACGAGAAGGAGAAGGCCGTGCCCCTCGTCTCCCGCCTGCTCTATTACGTCTTCCCCTACCTGCGCAACCACAGGTGAGTCTCCCTCTGCTCCTGGGCTTGGCCTTCTCCTGTTGTTTTTTCCTCCTTTCCATTCTCATAAGGCACAAGCTGTGTTTGAGCTGTATTTCCCCCAGGAGCTGAATCCTGTTGCTGTTTGAGCTCCGTGACTGCTCAGTTTTTGTTCCTCCCACCTGGGATTTTTGCCTTTACTCAAAGCTCCCCTTTCTGTGAATGTCAGGGATGGGGCAGCAGAGCATGGGCAGGTCCCAGGAGCCACCAGGAAGCAGGAAAAGCCCCATATCTCCCTATCCTCTTCCTAGTTTTTCAGGCAAAAGCACAGGTGTGGGAGAGATGGATGATAACCAATGGAGACACAGGACACAGAATCCCAGAGTGGTTTGGATTAGAAGGCACCTTAAATCCCACCCAATGCCACCCCTGCCATGGCAGGGACACCTCCCACTATCCCAGGGTGCTCCAAGCCCCGTCCAACCTGGCCTTGGACACTTCCAGGGATCCAGGGGCAGCCACAGCTTCTCTGGGCACCCTGTGCCAGGGCCTCCCCACCCTCTCAGCCAGGGATTCCTTCCTAACACCTCATTCAAACCAACTCTTTTGTCAGTTTGAATCTATTCCCCCTTTCCTGAGAGAACTTGGGAACCCCCAGGTTTATTTTCTGGCTACATAAACTGAACTTTCAAAAAGCCCATATTTACCATTTTTGTTCTCTTCCCCCAGTGCCTACAACATTCCCAGTTTCCGTGCTGGTGCTCAGTTGCTCAGCTCCTTGAGTGGATACGCCTACACCAAGAGAGCCTGGAAAAAAGAAGTGCTGGAATTGTACATGGATCCATCTTTCTTCCAGATGGACACATCATGCACTCAGTAAGCCACGGGATTGTAGCACTCCAAGCTTGTATTCTGAATTTGCAAGGAAAGGCTTTAAAGGAGAAGACTGACATTGGGAAGAAGATTCCATTTAGTGCTTTTTCATGGAATGGAATCATGTTAAAAACGGGTCTCCCCCACTAATTCTGCTCCATGCATTATCTGTTAACCCAGATAAGAACCTGCACACAAATCCTGTTTGGAAATTGTTTCCTTGTATGAAAAGTTTGACCCCAGTCTTTTCTGAGGTGAATCCACACCAGAGCTTTCCCTGCTTTTCTAATTCCTCCTTTCTCTTGTGCAGTTGGAGATCCATCATTGATCACCTCCTCACACACGAGAAAACCATGTTTAAGGATCTGATGAGTAAGTAGCAGCTGCTGGTAACTTATTTCTCCATCAGTTTGGAATCTATTTGCATTTGGGCTGTTTGGGTGCATTTTTAATTCACTGATGAATCCATAAAGTGCTGACAGTGCTGATTCTGCATTTGTGACCATAGTGTTAACTTTATTCCCAGCTAAAGCTGTGCTGAGTTAAAGCTGTATTTTGGTCACATCCAAAACACACCAGAAGTGGTTTTGTTGTAGAAGTGCTTCTGTTGGGCTCCCACATTGACATTTTGCCCTAATTTTGAGTGTGACATTTTCCAGGAGGAGACTTTGGCAAATTCTGCAGGTGTCTGTACAGCGGTGTGAGCTGTGGGAATGTGGTGCAGCAGTGCAGAAAACCTTGGAGCAATGTGCTTTGACCTCTAATCCAGGCATGAGGAGAGGGTGGGAGAACAATTCCTGAGGGAAAGGGTGAGATAGGACCCCTGAAATTGGCCTTAAGCAGCTTTAGTCTCTTTTTCAGCTCTTCTGAAAGAATAATTGAAGGGTTACAACCCACGGCGAATTCACGGTCAGTGACCCAAAGAGAAGGGGGTTTTTAGGAAATTTCAGGACACAGGGATTATTTTCAGCCCAAACCCCAGGAAATCTCTCCGTGGTAGGTAACTCTTCCCTCTGTTGCAGACATGCAGAGCAGTGCCCTGAAGCTGTACCCCAGTTTTGAGCAGAAGGCAATGCTGCTGAAGAGACAGGCATTCGCTGTCTTCAGCGGGGAGATCGACCAGTACCACCAGTACCTGCCCCTCATTCAGGGTGAGCTCTTCCGTGCTGCCTTCCTCTTCCAGCTGGGACACAGGTCCCCCTCCCCAGAGCAGCTGTGGCTGCCCCTGGATCCCTGGAAGTGTCCAAGGCCAGGCTGGAGCAACCCTGAGACAGTGGAAGGTGTCCCGGTCCATGGCAGGGAGTGAAACTGGGAGCTCTTTAAGGTCCTTTCCAACCCAAACCATTCCATGGCATAAATTCTGTAGGAAAGGAAAATCACCTCTTTTCCAATACATGCTTGCATTTGTTTTAATTTTGAATACAATTTATGAATCTCTGAATTCTAATAGATAAATGGTCTCATTGAGGAGAGACAGGAATCTGGGTTTAAGGCCTTTGGTCTGGAAATATAACTGGAACTGTGATTATTTCATGGCAATCTTCCAGCCACTCTTGACCTGTTGTTGTTCTCCTTAAATGTCAGTTTTGACCAAATTCTGTGCCCTATAAACCCACCAGGCCTTCAGGCTTTGTCTGAATTACTGTTCATGGA